>CAWUFW010006286.1:600000-1177425 GCA_963921515.1 Calotriton arnoldi
CTGGGTACACCATGTGCCCCTGTGATTGCGACATGTATATGCAACTGTGTCATGCACGGATATGTTGCATGTGTAGTAATGGCCTTATCACTTTGTCATCCTGACAGGCTTCTGCCCATCGGAAGCATGAGATCTGGAAGGACATCGTCCGGGCTGTCCGGTCCGTGGGGGTCTACAAGCGCCGGATCCGCAACTGCCAAAAGAGGTGGCAGGACCTTCGGGGCTGGACCCGGAGGATTGCACGGGTCCAGCTGAAGCTGTCGCCTCCTCGCAGGAGGGGCGGAACATGGACCCTGACCCCCCACATGCTCAGGATCCTGGCGGTGGTCTTTCCAGACCTGGATGGGCAGCTGAAGGCCAGAGAGCAGCAAGGAGGGGGTGAGTCAAAGACTGCACTGTGTACTCTGTCTAACATGCTATGTGCCCTCCTCGGGCCAGGTTGAACTGCCACAGTACAGCAGTCATGTTGTCCAGGAGCCATGTCCCTCTATTGTGCACTGCCCACTCCTCATCTGATACCCAGGTGTGGCCCTTACATGCAGGGAATTCTGTCACTTAGGACTGTGTCCTTGCAGTTTGCTTGACTCAAGGTGGGAGACAGCATCTGTTTCCCTGACTCTGTGGTGGGCATCATGGGTGGGTCCATTGCTTACACAATGCCTGTATTCTGACATGTATTCAGCGTGTTACTTTGATCTGTGGTCCAATTGCTGAGCTGATCCACCACATGTGGCTGGGGTACCTGGCACACACCCATGCTGCGGGTGGGAACAATGTTTGGGCCCCAGGAGTATGTATATGACGTGTGTCACACATACTTAGCCAGCTGCCTACAGTCCAGGGCTCATCCCTCATTCATGTGGGGCTGGACAGTCATGCCTACTCCAGGCCATACAATACACTCTGTACTCCCACTCCCGTGTATCAGAGGACACATTGTGCACAGTGATTTGACCCCTCAGGTGTCTGCCTCTGTGTCAGTGTGCTGTGGATTAGTCGCCAGGACTGCTGTGGAGTTTCTTGGTAGGGGCTCAGCATGCCACTGGAGATGTGACCATAGGAGACGATACTTGTGTGACACATAGGTGTCTGATCAGCTGCCCATGCAGACTGGGGCATGTAAATGTGAAGTTCAGGCAGCTGTTCCCCATGCACAGCAGAGTGTGAGGGGCTCAGGTTCAGAGGGTAGTGTCACAGGTCTCCCATATGTCCAATAGGTATGACCTGGACAGATGAGGGTTAAGAGGATGTGTTGTGGGGGATGTACATGTGCACTTGTGCAGCTCCAGGACTTGCATTCCCCATGACCTACTATTGTGACACAGTGCAGAGTGTTGTTGTCTGGCTGCAAAGTCATACATCACTGAGACAGTGATGTATGACTTTGCAGTCATGCCTCCGCCATGGCATGTGTCTACTGATTGGTGATCCTGCA
This sequence comes from Calotriton arnoldi, assembly GCA_963921515.1. Classification (NCBI taxonomy): domain Eukaryota; kingdom Metazoa; phylum Chordata; class Amphibia; order Caudata; family Salamandridae; genus Calotriton; species Calotriton arnoldi. The sequence goes on from CAWUFW010006286.1 coordinate 601,436, forward strand.
GGGGAGTGACATGTGCTACATGCACACCATAGTGGCGCTGGCTATCAGGACATGGGTGCATCATGGTGTCTGTCGCTGGTATGCATCACATGCATTTCCTATTTGACTCTGGCATCCCTTACATCCGTAAACCTGTACTGACTCAGTGGCAAGAGCTGTGATGTGTCCACACCGTGTCCTCTGCACTGTCCAACTACTGTGTACTTGGTGCATGTGTCAACACTGGGGTGTTGCAATCCAACAGACACCAGACAGATGGGTGCAAGGCCATGTGGGATGTGAGTGCCATGCTTGGCATCAGACTGACAATTGACTTCTCCTGTTCAATTAGGGCACTTTTAGCAATGTACAACTAATGATGCCAGGGCTTGCTCTGTAATGTGCTGTGCTCACAGTGGTGTGTGCGTTTGGTGCAGGTGACTGATGTCTGTCTGTTTCCCCATTGTTTGCAGATACATCCACGGCCACGGAAGGGGACAGCTCCACGGACCAGGAGGAGCCGGAGAGCCAGACTGGGTCAGCAGCCGAGGAGTGGTCGGAGGGACCCAGTGGCACGGAGGGCGAGGGGAGCCACACCGAGGAGTCCTCAGCAGCATCCACCTCAGCTGAGGACCAGAGCAACTCGGAGGATGACTCCCTTGTGGAGGCGGGTGTCAGCAGCCACCACACCCCAGCTAGTGTTGCTGTCCCCGCCACCACCAGCACCACCACCGCCCTCCCATCGGCTCCCATTCCCCAGGTCCGTGGAGGCTCCCATGTCCGGGAGCGTGTCTCCTTTGGGCCAGGCACCGCACTCCCTGCCCCTGTGTCCCCTGCTGCCCTGAGTGAGGAGTCTGTGTACCTCCTTCGCCAGCTCCATGTAGGGCAGACAGCCATGCTGAGTGTCCTCCATGCGCACACCGCGCTGTTGACTCAGCTGGTGTCGTTCATGGAGGGCATCTCATCGGGCATGTCTGACCTACAGAGGGGCAATAGGTCCATGGACTCCTCCCTGACGGCAGCAGTGTCCCTCCTCAAACGGTCCCTCACCCCTCCTGCCTCTGCTCCATCCACACTCCCCAGCACCTTACCCATCCCAGGCACACACACACCGGCACAGGCACACACCAGCACACACACATCCAGCACACTGACACACACGCCAATGACAAAACGCACACGCACGCACATTCAGGGGACTGAAGCCAGACTCACAGGGGATGGGGCCCTGGAACACACACACGCATCCACATGCACTGCGCAGTCCTCAGTTCCCTCTCCCTCCAAAGCACCCTCCCTTGCCTCACCTGCAACCCCAAAGTCACAGCAGCTCTTCCTCTGTGACCTCGGCCTCTTCCCCACCGATGAAGCTGCTCCAGCATCCCGGGGGAAGAGGAAGCCCACCCACACGGAGCAGAGTGCCCCTCGCCCCCGGACACCCTCCCCCAGGCGCAGACGGACTGAGGCCCCCACCCGCAAGTCCCCCCGGAGTGCTAAGAGCAAGACCCCGCCACCGCCCTGCAGCTCAGGCACAAGGTCTCCGTCCTCCATCCCTCAGGCCCCCACTGCACAGGTGCCCCCACCACACCCTGCCCCAGGTTCCCCCACCAACAGATATACCATCCCCAAGATGCTCCGGCCTTCTCCCCCTGCCACTTGCTCTCCCAGCACCACACCCCCCGCTGCGCTTGTCTGTGCCATTGATGTGGTGAGGGTGTCCTCCCCTCTGTCCAACCCACCTTGCCTGTTCCCCATTCTCCTCCCCTGGAGGTAGGCACTGCAGTGGAGTCCACTACCGCCCTGTCTGACTTGGGCACTGCAGTGGCGGACCTGTCCACCCCATCTGCAGGGTCCACTGCAGTTGTGCCGGCACCCACGACATCTGTGTCATGCCCCCCAGTTGTGCCGGCACACACCATGTCAGACACCTCCACTGCAGTTGTCAGTGGCTCTCCAGCACCCACCACCCCTTCCCTGACTCCCCTGGTGAGCCCTGATCCTGTCCCTGCGGTGCCTGGCCTGCCCCCCGGTTGCCCCTCCTAGTGGATTGTCCCTGGTATTGTGCAGGCATGCGTAGGGTGACATCTGCCAGTGTCACCCTGTTTGAACTTTGACAATGGACTGGCCATTGGCCTTTGCTCTAATTTCTTCTGGACGTCGTTATCAAACAACACATATGCTGAATAAAGCAACTTTCTTTTCTCTAGTGCTCATGCTTCAGATGTACATGTTGTTGGTGCAGCTAACCATGCCCTTGCTGCAGTGATGGTGATATCTGGTCTCATGATTATGAAGTGTTACTGTGCAGGAACCCATGTGGTCCAGGGGGAATGTGTCCTATCATGTGGTGTATCCATGTCATCAATAGCAGCAACTGAGGGTGTCATGTGTTCAGTATTTGGCAATGGGTTTCCTACTTACATTGGCAATTTCATATCTGTGGCTTCCACCCCTGCACATCTGTTGTGCCTGCCATCGTTGCATTTGTCTACTTCCCTGACCGTGTTGCCATCTCCAGTGGACATGCAGGTTTGGGCATCAATGGGGAGGGACTCATCCGTGTAGTCAGTGCAACATTGCTATACAAGTGTGTTGGATCTGTGCTGATGATTCCGTTGGCACATCCATGACCAGGCTGATGTGATGGGAGCCCTCATTTGGTGCTAATTGTTGATTGTGTGACCAAGTGCTCAGCTGACATGATGGGGCCCTACTGAGGCAACATATGGCACAGCTTTCCTCACACAGGAGTGGAGTCCCCTCATGGCAGTGTGTACACGTGTGACATTGCCTGCGCCCAAGGTGTGTGTTGTATGTGCATGTCTGTGTGTTCACTTCCATTCATCTGCGCATGCTGTGATCCCTAGTGTTGTACCTGTTTGTGATGCTTGCTGACTTGAGCTATGTTCCCCCAAAGTCTTCTCCCTGTGTTCTCTGTGATGTGGGTGCATGGCACATTACTGGTCATCAGGGTGTCACCCATAGGTGTGTTTGCTGTCAGGGCAGAGTTTGTGTGCAGACGCAGATGGGTCACAGTCAGGTTTCCCTTTGGCACTTGTTGTTTGCCCCTGTCATGTGATTTCCAGTTTGTGTTATCTTTCAGTGATTGTGACACGTTGTGTGTGTGACTGCTGGCACTCCTCAGGGTCCGGGCTGCAATGTTGGTTGTTGTCTATGTGTGTTCTTTGTGGGTGACCTTGGCTTCTTCATTGGTGTGTGACTGTGGCTGGGATCCCATTGGTCGGTGTGGTATTGCCGTCATGTCCATGTACAGCGTAGTGTGCAGTGTGTCAGACATTCAGGAGTCTTGTTGAGTGTCCATGTGTGATGTGTTTCTACACCTTGGTTCCCACCCACCACCCTGGAATAGTCATGGGTGCATGTGCAATGTCACCAGTGCATGTGTACTTCACTGCTGCACATTGTTGGAGGTCGAGGGGTGTGGTCTTGAGTGTGTGCAGATGAGAGTTGTTGCCCGGCTAGTCCCCTGCCTCCATGTTGGCCTTGGCTTACTGGCCATGCTGATTGATTTGTGCTTGTGTAGGTGTGATGGTAGTTAGTTGCTCAGGACACCTGACTGTGGTTCACAGTGTGATCGACATTTAGCTTTGTCATCACAGTGGTATTTTTATTCAGCCCAGGGTCACCACATTGTGGGGGCCCTGGGGGTGGTGCTGTGGTGTGTCTGTGACTTGCTGTGTCAGTTGTTGTTCCTACGTGCCTGTGTGACATGTGTGTTTTGTGCTCCCTCTCACCTGTCAATGCCTGCTTGCCTACATAGGGGATTTGGATCCATGAGTTACCTTAGTGTGGCAGTGTATGCACATCTGTATGATTGGTATTCAGCTCTCCTCATGTGTTGTGTTGTTGCCTGGGGACACTGGCACCCCCACCCTCACCTGCTGTGTATGATGACAGTGTTGGTCTGCCTGTTTGTGTTTGTGCATCTGCACCACTGCATTGGCATATCTTGGGTGTGCCATTGGCTGTATGTTGTTTGGTGTGTTTCCCCTGCTGTCCCTGGGACTCCTAGGTCATCGGTCAGCACAGTGATCATGGTTTGTGTGTCCCATTGCTGCCATGGTATGGTATCTGTTCACCTCACATCTGCTGTCTCCACAGGGTATCTGCATTTGTGTGCCCATTGGTGCAAATATGTGGTTCTGCATTCTGATGGTCACTTCTGTCATTGTGTCATTGATGACTGTTGACGGTCTCAGCCCCCATGGGTGTTGTTTGTCTGCACATGGCCAAAGAAATGTTTCATTTGCACTGCAGTATTTGGCTCCCCCAATTTATGTTGCAATGGGACACATACACTACTTTGCCACAGATGAGTTTTTGGTTCTGTGACCAGGAATGATCCATGCAGTTTGGCAGTTGCAGCTCTTTCTTTGTCAACAATTACCTTTTGGTCACTGTGATGATGAGGGTGTAGACCCCATTGCCACAATGGTCAAAATGTGCTTCAGCTATGGACCCCACACTTACCTTTTGGTCACTGTGATGATGGGGGTTTAGACCCCATTGCCACAATGGTCAAAATGTGCTTCAGCTATGGACCCCACACTTGCCTTTTGGTCACTGTGATGATGGGGGTTTAGACCCCATTGCCACAATGGTCAAAATGTGCTTCAGCTATGGACCCCACACTTGCCTTTTGGTCACTGTGATGATGGGGGTTTAGACCCCATTGCCACAATGGTCAAAATGTGCTTCAGCTATGGACCCCACACTTGCCTTTTGGTCACTGTGATGATGGGGGTTTAGGCCCCATTGCCACAATGGTCATGGGCTGCTTGCATTGTGGGTGCCACACACATATATGTGTGGCACATGTGCTAGGGGGTCACATTGTATGTTCAAAGTCATGTTCGGTGTTGTAGGCATTTGACACAGCCTGCTCACACGCTTGTCATGGTGGTGGGGGGATGTCTTAATCTTGCATTCCCTAGGTTGTGGTGTGCTTGTTGTGTCATGCATTGTCCATCCTATGAGTGGGGGTGGTAGTAGTGGTAGGCATCCAGCCCCCTGGCTAAGGGTGGTAGTTGTGGTAGGCTTCCTGCCCCCTGGCTAAGGGTGGTAGTAGTGGTGGGCATCCTGCCCCCCTGGGTGAGGGTGGTAGTAGTGGTAGGCATCCTGCCCCCTGGCTAAGGGTGGTAGTAGTGGTAGGCATCCAGCCCCCCTGGCTAAGGGTGGTAGTAGTGGTGGGCATCCTGCCCCCCTGGGTGAGGGTGGTAGTAGTGGTAGGCATCCTGCCCCCGTGGGTGAGGGTGGTAGTAGTGGTAGGCATCCTGCCCCCTGGCTAAGGGTGGTAGTAGTGGTGGGCATCCTGCCCCCCTGGGTGAGGGTGGTAGTAGTGGTAGGCATCCAGCCCCCTGGCTAAGGGTGGTAGTAGTGGTGGGCATCCTGCCCCCCTGGGTGAGGGTGGTAGTAGTGGTGGGCATCCTGCCCCCTGGCTAAGGGTGGTAGTAGTGGTGGGCATCCTGCCCCCCTGGGTGAGGGTGGTAGTAGTGGTAGGCATCCTGCCCCCCGTGGGTGAGGGTGGTAGTAGTGGTAGGCATCCTGCCCCCTGGCTAAGGGTGGTAGTAGTTGTGGGCATCCTGCCCCCCTGGGTGAGGGTGGTAGTAGTGGTGGGCATCCTGCCCCCTGGCTAAGGGTGGTAGTAGTGGTGGGCATCCTGCCCCCCTGGGTGAGGGTGGTAGTAGTGGTAGGCATCCTGCCCCCCGTGGGTGAGGGTGGTAGTAGTGGTAGGCATCCTGCTCCCCTGGCTAAGGGTGGTAGTAGTTGTGGGCATCCTGCCCCCCCTGGGTGAGGGTGGTAGTAGTGGTAGGCATCCTGCCCCCGTGGGTGAGGGTGGTAGTAGTGGTAGGCATCCTGCCCCCCTGGCTAAGGGTGGTAGTAGTGGTGGGCATCCTGCCCCCCTGGGTGAGGGTGGTAGTAGTGGTAGGCATCCTGCCCCCTGGCTAAGGGTGGTAGTAGTGGTGGGCATCCTGCCCCCTGGCTAAGGGTGGTAGTAGTGGTAGGCATCCTGCCCCCTGGCTAAGGGTGGTAGTAGTGGTAGGCATCCTGCCACCCTGGCTAAGGGTGGTAGTAGTGGTAGGCATCCTGCCCCCTGGCTAAGGGTGGTAGTAGTGGTAGGCTTCCTGCCCCCTGGCTAAGGGTGGTAGTAGTGGTGGGCATCCTGCCCCCTGGGTGAGGGTGGTAGTAGTGGTGGGCATCCTGCCCCCCTGGCTAAGGGTGGTAGTAGTGGTGGGCATCCTGCCCCCCTGGGTGAGGGTGGTAGTAGTGGTAGGCATCCTGCCTCCCTGGCTAAGGGTGGTAGTAGTGGTGGGCATCCTGCCCCCTGGCTAAGGGTGGTAGTAGTGGTAGGCATCCTGCCCCCTGGCTAAGGGTGGTAGTAGTGGTAGGCATCCTGCCACCCTGGCTAAGGGTGGTAGTAGTGGTAGGCATCCTGCCCCCTGGCTAAGGGTGGTAGTAGTGGTAGGCTTCCTGCCCCCTGGCTAAGGGTGGTAGTAGTGGTGGGCATCCTGCCCCCCTGGGTGAGGGTGGTAGTAGTGGTGGGCATCCTGCCCCCTGGCTAAGGGTGGTAGTAGTGGTGGGCATCCTGCCCCCCTGGGTGAGGGTGGTAGTAGTGGTAGGCATCCAGCCCCCTGGCTAAGGGTGGTAGTAGTGGTAGGCATCCAGCCCCCCTGGGTTGGGGTGGTGGCGCGCATTCAGGCCCCTGTGTGCATATGTGGCATTGGTGATGGGCATCCCGCCCCTATGGTGCTGCTGTTGCTGGTGTAAGTATATTCAGATTCCCAGTGTATGTGTGTGATGTGTCGTGTACGTGTTGTATGTGTTTTGTGGTTGGTGTCTGACTTACCTTCTGCGCCGTACGCGTCCGTGCCTGTTCCGGTAATAGATGTAGAATATTGGTATGATCGGGACGAAGGGATTCATGGTTGGTTCGTGTCGTTCGTCCTTCTCGTTGCTTCGCGTCGTCCTCGTCGCTTGGCTTCGTCTCTCGCTCGCTTCGTCCTCGTCGCTTCGCGTCGTCCTCGTCGGTGCTGTGTTCATCTCGTAGCCGTGGATCGTGTTGTGGCGCGATTCGGAGCTTATGTGCGCCTCTCCCGGATGCTTTGACGTGCCGTGCGTGAAGCGACGGGTTCAGCGCGTACGGAAAGCGCATCGTACTTGTCCGGCCGGACGGGGCTGCATTTTCCCTTCCGTGCGACTCGATTCGGCGTTTCCGGATTCGCCTCGGTCGGAGAACAGGACCTGGTTTGGGTGAGTACGGCTCGGCCGGAATTTTTGCTGTTGTGCGCATCGTACTTGCTCGTTCGGTGTGCTGTACGGATCGGTCGGGAAACTGGCTTTCGCATGGCTTTTTTCCCGACCGAATAGTATTGGGTGCCCTCCGACCGAGATCGGAATCGGCCCCTAAATGTGTGTTTGCATCTACTGATCCCCATGTGTATCTTTCTAAACTGGTTTCCCCTCTTGTAAACACATAGTTTCCCTTTTTATCATCTATCTATCTTTAATTTTGGATATGTCATTTTCTTCAAATATTCGTCCTCCTATTTCTTCCAAACATTCTTTAAAACATCTTCCTCCTTGTTTGCCTTGTGGAACATGCGAGCTCTTCTTTTGTTCTAATGCTCAAATTAATTTCTTTTCTAAAGGTCTCATTAAACAGGTTATATTCTTTTTGTATGCCTTTACAGTGCCTATAACTGTAGAGGACCTAAACAAATACCTTGCAACTTCCATATCCTTAGCTTGTGAATAGGGTTGATTTATTTTTTAAAGGGAAATTTACAAAAAATCATGTCATAATTGGAAAAATAATATTCAAAGCATTCCTCTCTAGTTTCTTCAAACCATGTGGAAAAAAATCCCATCAGAAAATGGTCCTGTCTCTCCCTGTGCAATAGGTGTCCTAAGGACAATACTTCTCCCTTCTTTCAATGATTGGAAATTTTGAGGTAGGGTCCAAGGAACAATCTATGAGTTTTGCAATGTCCGGATAAACCCTGTCATTGCTACGCCTCCCATAGCACCCGGAACAACAGGATTCTGTACAAAATTGCTTGGTGCAGTTGCTACAGGAATGCTTAACCCCTTCCCTGCTAGGCCTTTCCCCCCCGTGCTAAGCCATTTTGTGGCTATTTGGGGTAGTTCGCACTTAGGCCCCTGTAACTGTTTGACCACATAAGGTATCCATGCCAAATTTACGTCCTTTTCTTCCAACATCAAGGGGATTCTAAAGGTACCAAGGGTTTGTGGATTCCCCTGGAGGGGACCCAGAAATTAGCCACAATACAGCTATAATTGTTTTTTTTTTGATAAATGGGAAAAAAGTGCTGCAAATGAAAGCGTCTAGTTTTTTTCCCTGCAAATGGTATCAACAAAGGGTTTGTGAGGATGAAATCACCATTTTCCCATATTTCAGGGACTGACAGACTTTTGTCAGAAAACCAACATTTTTCATACAGTTTTGGGATTTTACTGAGACATAGCCTATTTTTGATATTTTTTTGTGCTTTCAACCTTCTTCCAGTTAATGGTAGAAATGGGTATGAAAGCAATAATGGGTCCTGGAAAGCTATACATTTTAGAAACATAGACAAAGTTCTGGATTCAGCAAGGGGTCATTTGTGTAGATCCTTCAAGGTTTCTTTATAGAAACTAACAGTTGAAAATAGGAAAAATTGAAAATGAGTTAAAAAAACAGCCATTTGTGCCAACGTTTTCACCTGTAACTTCTTCTAATTATGACAGATGTTTGAAAGCAATATACCCTTACATCCACTGGACCTTTCTGGTTGTGGGGATATATAGGACTTGTAGGTTCACCAGGAACCGGACGAACCCAGAGCCAATAACTGAGCAGGGTCTTGCAATGTTTGTTTTATTATGTACCGGGTATGTAGCAATTCATTTGGGAAAATATATACAGTGAAAAATTGGGATGAAAGACACCTATGTATTTCAGAAATTGGAACAAAATATAGAGTTTAGAAACAGTAGCTATTTGCACATTTCCAAAATTGTGAGTACCCATACTAGCATTAGAATTATAGAACATTTTTCAAAGTGACTTCTTTTTCACACATTGTCTTTCATTTGGAAGGCAGAAATGCATCGAAAGTCAATAGGTAATAACAGTTGCTCTACAATTCTTTGTTACCCTAAGTCTCCCATAAAAATGGTACCTCACTTGTGTGGGTAGGTCTAGAGCCCGCGACAGGAAACGGCCCAAAACGCAACGTGGACACACCACATTTTCACAGTGAAAACGGACACTTTTCTTGCAAGGTGCATAGCTGTAGATTTTGAACCCTAGCTCTGCCGGCACATAGGGAAACCTAGCAAACCTATCCTTTTTTGAAAACTAGACTCCCAGGGGAATACAGGATGGGGTGACTTGTCTGGCTCTCACCAGGTTCTGTTACCCAGAATCCCTTGCAAACCTCAAACTTTGTCAAAAAAACCAAATTTTCCTCAAATTTCTGTGGTGGAAAGTTCTGGAATCTGCGTGGATCCACAAAATTCCACCCACCCCACATACCCCAGAGTCTTTTGAGAAAAATGGTACCTCACTTGTGTGGGAAGGCCTAGTTACCACGAAAGAAAACGGCCCAAAACGCAACGTGGACACACAACATTCTCACAGTAAAAACGGACCCTTTTCTTGCAAAGTGCCTAGCTGTTGATTTTGAACCCTAGCTCTACCGGCACCTAGAGAAACCTAGCAAACCTATACATTTTTTAAAACTAGACACCCAGGGGAATCCAGGATGGGGTGACTTGTCTGGCTCTCACCAGGTTCTGCTACCCAGAATCCCTTGCAAACCTCAAACTTTGTAAAAAAATCAAATTTTCTTCACATTTCTGTGGTGAAAAGTTCTGGAATCTGCATGGATCCACAAAATTCCACCCACCCCGCATTCCCTAAAGTCTTTCGAGAAAAATGGTACCTCACTTGTGTGGGTAGGCCTAGTGCCCGTGACAGGAAACGGCCCAAAATGCAACGTGGACTCACCACATTTTCACAGTGAAAACTGACCCTTTTTTTGCAAAGTGTCTAGCTGTAGATTTTGAACCCTAGCTCTGCCGGCACCTAGAGAAACCTAGCAAACCTATACATCTTTGAAAACTAGACATCCAGGGGAATCTAGGATGGGGTGACTTGTCTGGCTCTCACCAGGTTCTGTTACCCAGAATCCCTTGCGAACCTCAAACTTTGTAAAACAAAAATCACATTTTCCTCATATTTCTGTGGTGGAAAGTTCTGGAATTTGCGTGGATCCACAAAATTCCACCCACCCCGCATTCCCCAAAGTCTTCCAAGAAAAATGCTACCTCACTTGTGTGGGTAGGCCTAGTGACCGCGGCAGGAAATGGCCTAAAACGCAACGTGGATGCACCACATTTTCACAGAGAAAACAGACCCTTTTTTGCAAACGTGCCTAGCTGTGGATTTTGAACCCTAGCTCTGCCAGCACCTAGGGAAACCTAGCAAACCTATACATCTTTGAAAACTAGACACCCAGGGAAATCCAGGAGGGGGTGACTTGTCTGGCTCTCACCAGGTTCTCTTACCCAGAATCCCTTGCAAACCTCAAACTTTGTCAAAAAAAACTCACAATTCTGTGGTAGAAAGTTCTGAAATCTACATAGATCCACACATTTCTTACCACCCAGTGTTCCCCCAGGTCTCCCGATAAAAATGATACCTCACTTGTGTGGGTGGGTCAAGTACCCGCGACAGGCAAGGGCCCCAAACGTATTGAGGAGACATCAAAATTACCAATCACAAAACAACCTGGTTGGGAAAGGGGGATCACCTGGGTTTTTGACCCCGGGCTCGGTGGCCATCTTGGGAAACCTACCAAACCCACACATTTCTGAAAACTAGACACCAGGGGGAGTCCAGCGAGGTATAGCTTGTGTGGGCCTCCCCAGCGTTTACCTACCCAGAATCCCCTACAAACCTCAAATTTAGCTGAAAAAATCAAATTTTTCTCAAATTTCTGTGTGGAAAAGTTCTGGAATCTGCATGGATCCACAAATTTCCTACCACCCAGCGGTCCCCTAGATCTCCTGATAAAAATGGTACCTCACTCGCGTGGGTGGGTCAAGTACCCGCGACAGGCAAGTGCCCAAAACATATTGAGGAGACATCAAAATTACCTATCACAAAACAACCTGGTTTTGCAAGGGGGGTCACCTGGGTTTTTAGCCCGGGCTCAGCGGCCATCTTGGGAAACTACCAAACCCACACATTTCTGAAAACTAGACACCCGGGGGAGTCCAGCGAGGTATGGCAAGCCCAGATAATATGGAAGAATGTGCTTCTCTGATTGCAACCTCTGACAAACAGGTCTGATGGGGCCCGCCCCAGCTTGCACACCAACACCCCAGTAGAGTAAGATCTGTGCAGGATCCGCAATTGGACCAGCCAAATCTTGCTCTGATCGCAACCTCCCTTGGGCTTTGTATTGCCTCTGTCCAGTCATCGTCTTCCAACAATCCGAAATCGGATTCCCATGCTTCTCACAGTGCTCTCAATGGATCAGGCGCGTTGTTTACTATTTTCTTATATATCAAGGATGTGGCCTTTTCCAGGATCAGGTCTAACAGAAGCAGATCCTCCAGGAGACTATATTCCGGTATTTGCTCTCCTTCCCTAATGTGTCATCTGAGTGCGTGTCCTAACTGGATGTACTTATATCTCTTGGAGTCTGCCAGTTGGTACTCCTTTTGTAAGTCTTCAAATGAGATTATTGCAGAGCCCCTCCAAACATCACCTAGGTGATCTATGTATATCAGCTTCCACTTTTGGAATCCCAGCAATGTACCCACTTCATGTAACATGTCGCTATCCCACAGTGGGGTTCTTTGTGTTAGTCTGTTGTCCCACCCTGGAAATTTAGTGGCCTTCCGCCAAACTTCAATCAAAGTTCTGCAAATGCAGGGGTGTGCGCCTGATCCCAATGTTATGATATAGTGCTCCCTGGTAACCCCCCCTGTCCCATCCCCAAATGATCCGCTCTGTACGCTGGATCGTCCCTGTTTGCATAGATCCAGTCATTAATTGGCACTAACTTGGACGCCCAATAGTATTTTTTAAGATCTGGAATGGCGAGGCCTCCTTCATAGATACCTCTCTTGAGTTTGAACAGGGCGATTCTAGCACCTCCCCCATCCCACAGGAGCTGCCTCAGTTCACTATCTATTTCCCTAAAGAACTTGTCTGTTATTTTATATGGGGTGTTTTGCAGGACATATAACATGCACAGTAGTGTCATCATTTTGAAGAGCACCGCTCTTCCCAATAATGAAATTGGCAGGGCCCTCCAGTGCGTCACATCCCGTTTCAGCCGTTCCAGTTGTGGTGTCAAGTTATCCTCTAGGAACTCCGACTCGGATTTCCCTATTGTAATACCTAGGTACCTGAACTTATCCTTGGTTTGGAATTTGACCTCCCTGGTCAGCAAGAGTGCTGGTCCCTCCGTGAGTTGGAACAGAAGAGACTTGTCCCAATTCATCTGATACCCTGAGTATCCACCAAATAGTTTAAAGATTTGCAGCAATCTGCTTACTGTGAGGAGAGGCCTAGTTGCATACAGCAAAATATCGTCAGCGTACAGTGAAATACACTCTTCCCAGTTCCCCTCCACAGTTATTCCAGCAATTACCGGGTCATCATTATCAAGGCTGCTAGTGGCTCCAGCGCTAATGCAAACACGATGGGGGATAGCAGGCACCCCTGCCTCGTTCCTCTATGCAGGACAAAAGAGCGGGATACCGTTCCGTTCACACGCACCCTGGCCATTGGCTTCCTATACAGTAATTGAATCCAGGATCTATACTTGGGACCAAACCCGAATCTTTCCAAGACTGCAAATAGGTAGTGCCACTCTATACAGTCAAACGCCATTCGTGCGTCAAGCGAGAGCAGTACCGCTTCGTCCTTTGGTTGAGATTGGACTAAGTGCTTCACCCCAAACAGACGTCTGAGGTTTAATCTGGTACTGTGGCGCGGCATAAAGCCCGACTGATCCGGGTGTACTAGAGTCGTTACGACTCCCAGTATACGATTCACTAAGACTTTGGCCAGGATTTTAGCCTCTGAGTTTAGCTGGGATATCGGCCTATACGAGCTGCACTCTTCCGGAGGTTTGCCCGTCTTCAGGATCACCACTACCGTGGTCGTTCGCTGGTCTGCTGGCAGGCATCTTCTCTCCCTCGCTTCTTCAAACATTTTCAACAAATGTGGAGCCACCATCCCCGCCGTTCCCTTATACAGTTTGGCCGGGAGACCGTTAGGCCCTGACGTCTTTCTGGCCTGCAAGTCACTTACGGCTCCTTCAATTTTCTGAACTGTAATATCTTTTCAATATCATCCCTCTCTTCATCTGTTAGCCTAGGGATTCGGATGTCAGCAAATAGTTCTTGGCAGTCTACTTTTGTTCTAACTGGGTTGGAGGAATATATGCCCTCATAATAATCGGCAAAGGCCTCCGCTATTCCATCCCTGGTCGTTCGTATGACCCCTGAGGCGTCCCGTACTTCCACCACGCAACTTCTTTCTCTGTCTCCTCTTTCCAGCCACGCAATCATTTTATTAGCCTTGTCTCCAAGGTCATATAGCCTCCTCTGCGTGGCCAGCACAAATTATCTAGCCGTATCTTCTGCCAGGTCTTTCATTTCCTGCTGTTTGAGCCTGATTTGATGTGAGATTGGCGGATCGTTACTTACCCTGCTAGTGCCCTCGCTTCCAGCTGAACTACTTCTCTCTCTAGGGAGTCCCATTGAATCTTATTTTCCTTTTTCCACCCCCCAAGTAGTGCCTGTATATGCTCATGTATTACTGGCTTAAATGCTTCCCAAAGAGTGCATGCGGAGTCCACAGACCCTTCATTATCCTGAAAGTAAAGCTGCGTTCTGTCTCTAATTTGGTTAACTAGTTCTTTGTTCTTAAAAACCCAGGGTTCTATTCTTGGAGGCAATACTGTTATTTTTGGTGGACCCTGGAGGAGCACCTCCAAAGGGCATTAAACTTAATCCGCTCACTCACAAGACTGACAATGGTTTGTGAGACAGAACTAAATTTTGGGAGTTTCAATGGTACACGAGCTGCAGCGTTTTGAAAGGATTTGGAATTTTTTCAGAAGGCATTGCTGGGTGCCCACATACAGAGCATTGTAATAGTCTGGCCCTGAAATGACTAGAGCTACATTAACTGTTTTCTGGAGCTCTGTAGAGATAAAAGGAAAGATTTTTCTCAAATTCTTATTATGAAAAAGCAGGAGGATGTAACCTGATTAACAAGATCAGCGAATCACAACTTTCCATCAAGGAGGACTCCTAAATTGTTGGCTTTTTGTACTGGTAGAGGGAGAGCACCAAGGTTGGAGGCAGGCAGTTTTCCAAAAGGAGGTGTCTCTACCAAATAGGAGTACCTCGGTCTTTTCGGAATTTAGTTTAAGACAGTTTTTCTACATCCAACTGGCAAAGTTAGTCATGCAGGTTTTAAACTGTTTGGCCACATGGTGAACGTGGGAAACAAGGGAAACAGATATTGGATCTGCCGACCGCAGCCAGCCCATATGTTCCTATTTTGGTTAATATCCCTGAGCTAAGGCAGTCAAAGATTGAATCTACTGAGTAACTTATGGGGAAAGTGTTGCACAGGCTGACCAAGTTTGCGAGGATGGATTCTTATTTAAGTGGCCATATTCTCATGGCAAGAATAGACTGGGTCAGGTCAGCACCTAAAAATGTAGCTGGGGACTGTATTGTGGTACATTTCAACAGCCCGGTTTAGTGGGGGATTTATTATGTCAGCTCCCTATCGCTCCCCTATTTAGGGTCCCAGATTTTTGCCCTCCCCTTAGGTTTCTTTAACAAACCATGAGAAGCTCAAAGGTCAGAGATCGGGAGAGCCAGCAGTTCTATTTGACGAATGTGATTGACTGGGTATTAGCAGTAGTAAGCCAGTAGATGCAGGGCGCTCTAGGGAATCATCAGCAGGGAAGAAGGATGATGAGGTGGGGTGATAGAACTCATTATGTTAGTATCCTGGAATATAGCAGGCCATAGATGGAAGATGGATATTCAGGACTGGATAAGTGAGGTAATTACATTTGACATATTATGCTTCCAGAAAACCTGGGAAGTGGGTCCCATTTTCCTGGATGGCTTTCGCTCCTATCAATCCTCTGCAATGCCATCTAGGACTTGCAGAGCAAAAGGTTGAATTCTGACATTGAGAGCTAATACCATCAAGTTTAGAATGCTCAAGTTCTTTAATGACTCCCCCTATTTTCACTACCTGATATGCTAGGGGCAAAGATATTGGGATTTGACCATCATAAACTATTATACCAACTGCTTTGAGGGCGATATGTCACAGATAGCAGAGCCACTGGAGCTGGTGATCAATGATGCAAGTTCTCATCACCCAAAGCCCCATAATTTTATTTGGTTGGGAGATTTTAATGCCTGATGCTGTCAAAAATCAGAGAAGCCGGTCTGCGGGATAACGGATTGTGAAGGTGCACCATTACCCATTTTGACCATAGTGAATATGGGAATGCATTAAATAGAATGTTGATTACATAGAACCGGGAGGTAATTAATAGGATAAATCCTCTCACTGTTTCCATGGATGGGACTTATGAAAGTGTAGATAAAGGGTCTACAATTGACTATATCAGAGCCTCAGACACACTTAATGGCAGGTTGTTTACTATGCAGGTGGTATTTTCAGAGTTTAGTGACCATGTTTCCCTTGCCTGCGATATGAAATGGGAGGGAAACATTAAAAAGAAGGCAGGGAAAGCTCCTAAGCTGTTTCTAGCCAGAAATAATGGCTACATACTAAAATGGGATAAAGTGGATAAAAAACCTTTTCCCAATGGTCTTTACCCATAAACAGGCTGCTATAATGATTTGTTTAGACCCTAGTGCTAACCCAGAACAGGTAACTGTAGCCTTTTTTGAGGTATTGGCAAAAATTAAAGCTCACCTGACACGGTCATTCCCAAATGAAAGGTTTCTCCAGAACAATGGTTTGATGCAACATGCACTAAGGCATTATCAAATCTGCATAAGGCCCTACGCAAGGTTCGCAGAGACTCCTCCCTGGTACGAAGCCTATGGGTTAAATACAAGGAGGCAAGAGAGCTCAGGATAAATAACTAAGGAAAGAAGACTAAGCAGACTTGAGACGAGCAACTAAGAATAAGGACAGTAGAGGGTTTTGGAAGGTGGTGAATGCCCCATTTTTGCAAGAGTCTACTAATCCCTTGCTAGACATCCATATTGAGGAAGCAGGTTTGGTGGCATATTTTTAAACCATCTTCCAAAATCCTTCAGGGTCCCCAACCCAAAACCACCTCCTGGAGAAAGATAAGTCCAACCTAGCATTCAAGGTGATAGCTCAGTCTAGTTCCCTGCAGGCCCCTGGACCAGATGGGGTTCCTGTAAACATCTTTTTGGAGCCTCAGGAACTATGGGCTCCCCTATTGTCAAATGTTTTTAATTCTATTGTAGAGACGGACCCACCTAAAACATGGAGGCAATCAATAATCATTCCCATAAATAAAAAGGGGGATAAGGCAAATCCCAAAAATTATAGGCAAATCTCATTGATTGACAATACGACCATGTTGATGGGATGTCTACTACTCAATAGATTGGAGGAATGGGTAGAGGAAAGAAAACCCCTAAATCAAGCACAGTATGGCTTCAGAAATGGTAAAGGGACCATTGATCAGTGCCTCAACTTGAGTATGGTGGTGGCCAAATATACAGTGGCCAAGGAAGGGCTACTTTTTATGGCCTTCACAGACCTTTTGGCCGCATTTGATTGCGTTGTCCATGGTAAATTATTGGAAATCATGGAGAATGTGGGAGTGGACCTACCCATTATTTCATTTATAAGGCAGCTCTATTTAAGGGCTACTGCCGGCGTGAGACAGGGGTTCGTCCTTGCTCTATTCCTGTTCACCCTTCATACCAATAGCGAGGAGGTTGTTTTGGCAGAGAATGTTAGTGATGTTCCTTATATTGAGGTGGCCCCTCCTCCGATACTCCTCTATACAGATGATGCAGTGCTCCTAGCCAGGACTGGCCAGGCACTGCAAAGACTCATAGAGGAGTATACAAGGTTTATGGATATCCTTCCACATAGATCACCGAAGGGTAGAGGTGGTAGGATCATTTTTGTAACTGGGGAGTTTAGTGGATGGGAAGTTTATATGGAAAAACATGGTTTCAAATAGAGCACTTCTCCTAGAAAGAAGTATTGCAGCAATATCTAATTTTACAAAGAAATTGGGGTCCAATCCCATTTCCGAAATTTTTAATATTTATTAAGCTAAACCAGCGGCCATTGCCACATATGGGGCATCAGTGTGGGGTATGGTGAATATTGCACCCCTGCAACGTGTAGAGGATGCCTTTTATAAATGATAGTTATCTTTGTCCCATAGCTGCACAGATTACACGTCATAGCAAATTATGTCTTCCGTATATTGGAGACAATATTTGATTGGCAACAAATTCTACTATGGCATTCAATATGGAAGAGGGAGACTGTAAAACTGAACCAAGCTGTGTTTGAAGGATTGTTTAAAAACAGATTTTGCAAATAAGATACCAGGGTTGAGTTATGTAAAATCCACTTTGGCAGTTTTGGGTTTACAAGCTCTGTATGATACCCCCTCCATGTGTGCCCATTTCTCAAAGGCAAAGCTCAGGCAGATTTTTCTCGCAAAGGCCAACGCTGATAGGTGGGAGTTAAATAAAAATAAAAGCACTGTTGGATTATACCATATGACCTCCATGTGCTGCGTGCAGTCCTATCTAGCTTTCATACAGAATCCCCAGCATCGATTTATATTGACAAGGTTTCATTTAAATTATATTCCACTTATGTTGGGCTTCCCTGCAAATGCACATTCTGTAAATGAGTTGACTTCATGTCCCTGTGACGGAGTCTACACCCAGTCAGACTGCCATATATTATATTTTTGTACATTTTATTGTCTCAAAAGGAAAAGATCTAGAGTGCCCATTCTGCGCAGATATAATTTTATCCAGTGCCAGCCAGCACTATTATTTATCCAACAGCTTTATGACCCACTTGTGTGTTATGCAATAGCAACATTTTTCAGGGCTGCTCTGAAACAAAGGTGATTATATCAAAGCCGTGTTGTAAGAATTTGATCTGATAATGTGAGTTTTTAGTAGTTATCTGGGACGATGAAGTAAGGATGTTTTAAGTGATTGTTATTATTTTAATTTTTGTATTATGTGCCATCTTAACATGAATACACGGATTAACAGGAGGGTAAGCTTGATCCTAATTGCAATTTTGTCTTGGCAATGATACTTGTTTACCTTATTGGAACTAAGCTGTAGGATAAACTGTCCATGTATGAATTTGTATATTATTTACAACTTAATTTTTTTTTGTTTTATGGTTTTAAATTTGCATGTTTTTAATTGCATGTATGCACTTTGTATGCATTGGAAACAATACAAAATGAAGTAGTTAATGATGATGATATGTAGTGTTCCATCTGAAAAAAATTAGGACTTGTGTTTTGCTTGGGTCCAATCTCAAGAGCTTTTTCAAGACTAGAAAACTGAGCTTTTACATATTTTGTGATTAAAAAACATTGCATAAGGAACATGAACCCAGAAAAGCACTTCTAGCACTGCTCTATGTCACACATTAACATTTGAATCAATGTACTACATATTTAACAATCAATTCACGCTTCAGAGTGAAACTAGATTGTGCACTTATGGTTACTCTACTAAATCCATGATATAGAGAAATGAAAATTTCAAGGCAAGCAAGATAGCTATGAAATTGTATAGAGATCGTAGAAGTAGGTATTCTTTTCTCAATAATATGAATACTATCAGCACTGTGATCAGCGGCAGCCCCTCTGCTAAGGCGGAGGAGCATCTCCCCACTGCTCTCCGAGCAGTTCAAAAAGGAAAAATACAATATTATTATCATTTTATTTTTCCGACTGCAGTGGCTCAGTTCCTTATGTGAGGCGGGGCTGGGCTCTGTGACACCACTGCACTGCAGGGGGATGAGTGGTGGGCACTCTGTAAGTGCACATGGCGGTTTGGCCAGACCCGTTGGACCGGCCAACCCGTCATGCACACTTTGCATGTTCTCCACCCAGACTGTATTGCAGCCTGGGTGGAGAGATGCTGAGGCTCCCAATGCCTGTCTGAGCTCTGAACCACGGCGCTCATACCAATGACAATGATGCATTTCAGTGTTGTGATTGTCTATGGGAGCCCGTATGCTTCCTGCTGCTTGACTCAAGGAAGATGAAGAGGACGGAGGAGAGGAAGTGCGGCCATAGCCAGGTAAGTGTGTTTTTAAAATCTTTTTCATTCCCTCCTCCCTGCCCCACAAACCCCTGTCCGGTAGCAGCCGCTATTGACTGTGATGCAGGGATAGCGTGTCAAGAATCAAACAACTAATATGTTTCTTGCTAAAGAAGAAGCTATGAATTGTCGCTAATAAGGAAAATGAATGTAGTGGTCCCTCTGGCACAAGGTCATGCGATGAAGTACAACATTCCTAGTTGAACAAAATCAAAGTCAAACCTAGAACTGTTTTATGCTCGGTAGCACCTGTTAGGTTTCTTTGATATAAAGGACATAACAGTCTTCGCTTACTACTTTTGTACAAATAAATATATCTGGCAGCTTGTCAGCTCTCTATACTGTATGAAGAAACCCTTCAGTGTACAGCATTTTTATAAGTGGCACGTCATAATATGTATGTCCGTATTGTTAAGAAACAGAGGCTCTTACTATAATATGAGTGCCATATTAGGAGGATCCTCAACAGTTTTTATAGATAATAAGATTATTCCAGGTACCGTTATTGTAGATGTGACCTTCATGGAACTAATCAGAGCTCTTTTGTTCACTTAGGGCCTCATTACGATGTCGGTCGGCAAGCATTCCGACGACTTGGTTTCGGAATGGTTTCCGACCGAATCGGATTCCGGGTGTCCGACCGACTAATTACGATGTTTCCTAACACCCTTCGAACGGACTCCCATTGACTTCAATGGGAGCCTGTGTTCTGACCGACAACACAGGCTCCAATTGAAAAATGAGGTGGTCGCGGAAAACCCCTTGGTGCCTGCCAAACCATGGAAAAAAGGGGAACCCATGGGCCCCAACCGGAGGCCTCCGGGTGAAGGGGGGCCTGCTACGGGCCCCCAAAGTCAGATTCTGATAGCCGATCCATGTTGGACAAACCGATTCGGAAAGGCTGTCCGAATCCGACATCATAATGCGTCGTTGGAAAAGCAGTCCATAGACCTGTACGATTCGGCTCCGACTGACTCGGTTTCTCTGAATGCCGATCGGAACCGAATCGGAATGACTGAACGGTTTCCGACTATCGTAATCGGTCGGTCGGATGTGTTTCCGAGTCGGTCGGAAACGCGGGTTCCGAATCGGATTTAGACAAACCAGACATCGGACATCGGCCCCTTACCATGAAAAGTTATTGGGATAAATTAATATTGGTTCTCTAGTACTGTTAGGGTATCTAAATAAAACATTAAGTGCCATATTCTAAATTTGTACACTGAAAGGAAATGCATAAAATTACACCAAGATGACTTCCCACCCGAGAACGGACAGCCCAATTGTACACAGGCCTTATTGGAACAGCTGGTGTGTCTGCATTTAGATCAGCCCTGAGAAGTGCCAGTACTTTCTGCAGCAGGTGCATACAACAATCAACTTAACGCTCCAAGAATGGGTGTTGGGTTTTACAAATGAAAAAAATATTGTTGCAACAGGTACATAAACCCAACAAGCTACAATTCACAACTTCAAACCCTGGAAGGTTGGATCAGTGTTAGTTGAATCTAAGGGCCTCATTATGAGTGTGGCAGTGCAGGAGCAGGACCGCCCTCCTCCCAGACTGCTAAAACCATGTACGAATGGCCCGCTAGATCAGGAGTTTTCTCCTGGTCTGGCGGGCGGTTCTTTGGCATTCCCAGCAATAGGAATATCAAAGGCAGTACCTGCACGGCATGGACTGCTGCAGTCCATGCTTTGCAGGTACTGGGGTGCATGCACACAGGGGGGCACATGTTGCACCCCCTTTGTGCATACACATAGCGTGAGGCACCAGGGGGCCCTGTCGGGCCCCTTTGTGTCCTCTCCACCATGGTCCCGCATATTGCAGCCTCAAGACCTCCACACAACCTCCAGTGAATGGCGGTTGCTTGGTGGTTGCGGCAGTTCCAGAGCAGCCCGATTGCCCTAGTCGTAAAAGGGAGGTCGGGAGGCCGCCACCATGAGTCCGGTGGTCCATGGACCGCCAGACTCATAATAAGGCCCTAAGACATTCCTGACTGGTGATTGTTCCTGCCTCAAACCTATGCAATAATGAAAGCCCTATCCTATCATATAATCTGAAGACTTCAAGATTTAACTTTAAATATAGAATGGGGACTACGGCTTGGACGCTGTCAGACACTTAAATATCAGATATTGGAAAGGTCAAGAATGGTGCTGAATTCACAGCAATAAGACTAGGTGTTCCACACAGCACTGCAAAGTTCATTCACTTCAGGCTAATACTCATCAAATCTGTTCTGAAATGTAAGAGGAGAATTCAGACTACACCAACTCCTGACAAGTGATGATATCCCTTTCTCAGGAGCTGCGTTGGAAGGGCAGTACTATCCCACTAAATAAACAAATCTTTTGTTATCATTATTGTACTTTCCAATAAAAATATAAGTTGACTACTTACAAATTGTTGTACTCTGTCATTAATCAGCTAGGTGGGCCTGCTGAGAAGTGCTGGGAAAGCGTCATTAAAAGTATGGCAACCATGCATAACAATGATGGGGCAGTCATTGAAAGTATGAAAATGAGTTTTGATCTGAAATGAGTTTACTTTCTTTACTTTCTCTTTTGAGAAGTGTGAGGCAGTCTCTGAAAAAGTACAACAGAGAAGTCCTTGTATTGTTTCATTATAACAATAACTGCCCAACAGACAAGTACTAGTCATAAACCTTTAAAATGAAATAAGCCTGCTTAAAGTATAGTAAAGTTGGTGAAAAGTCTTGGCTATTTGCATTCCCCACTGGTTGTACTTGATGTTTGTTCAAGAAGTGCAGGGTTGAGTACTCTGTTCTCTCTCTAAACAATCACACTCCTAGTAAAACAATTTGGCATCTGATCAGAAGTACAAGGTATTGTCATATCCAGAATCAAATACAGAAATGCCATATTTGATCAGTTCACACAAACTACCCTTAGCAAACGTGTCCAATGTAGTCCAGTGAGATGTTACTGGTTTCTGGCTTGAAGGTATTTAACCACATGCCCCCTGTGCTAAAAGATCTCAACTGCTTGCAGCTGGAGGCCAACATGAAGTTCAAACTCGCCTTCCTAATCTATAAAGCACTCACGCTTCAAAAACCCTCCTGTCTTGATGGCTCCTTAGAGCTGTATGTCAACGCTAAGGTCCCTAGGAACAAAATAGCGCTTTGTCTGTAGTCTAAAAAGTACATCTGATACATCTGTCTCTAAATCCTTCACTGGAGCTGTTTCTTCACAATGAAACGCTCTGCCTCTAAAATTAAAGAAACATGTAAGGTCCTAGAATGTTGTACAAACCAAAAAAACTTCTTTTCAGTGGTTTTCTCCATTCATGAAAGACATGTTCTCTTTTCCTCACTGTCCCTTCCATACCAAACCAAAACATTCCTTTTCAGCGATTAACTCCTTTCCTGAAGGGCCTTTTCACACTTCCTCACTGCCTCTTTGTGTCAAGATATTTATGACTCACCCTAATTGTCCTATTCAATGAGAGATGTTTGCATATTACTTAATTCATAGATATGTTCAACCTGCAGAATTCTAGACAAAAATTACTATATACTACATAACCAATAAACCACAGAGTAGATTTAAGTTTTGTCACGAAGTGCAGTGTAGCAAGTCACTTTTCTGCGCTGTACTGCGTGACAGGGAAAGGGCAGGAATGCACTGAATTTAATGGAATACAACGGATTCCTGTCCTTTCTCATGCGCGGGCGCACAATGGGCTACCTAGTGCCTATGCAAGCAACTTGTACCTTGGTGCAAGGGTGCCTGCATTGCATGCAGACATTTTTGGTGCAAGAAGGGTCACCTTTCTGCAAAAAACAATCCTGGGAGTCATATTCCTCTTTCTAAGTGTGCTGCAGAATGCAGCACACATAGAAAGAGGAAGAAACAAGGAGAAATAGAGATATTTCTCCTCGTTACGCGTCCCCTAGGAAGGTGTATCTTTTTGGTGCATTCCCAGGTTTGCAAGTTCTGGCAACTCTGGGAATGTGTATAAAATCATGGCAGTTGCATGGCAACACCCACACATCGCCCATGGAATGGCTTCCCTGGGCAGAGTAACGCAATGCAGAGATTTGTGCTGCGTTGCGTTACTCCATATTTATGAAGTCACATAGGGCCACACAAAGTGGCTTTTCATGGCTTCATAAATCTTACCTAAGCTTTGCGTCACGCATGTACCACATTGCGTGGTGCAAACGCGATGCAAACCTCCTTGTAAATATACCCAACATTTTTATCCTCTTCTCTCTCTATCTCTCTCTGTCTCTCTCTCTCTCACACAGACACACACACACACACACACACATGCACATGCTCTCTATAGAATATACATTTTTACTTGCCGATAAAATTCTTCATTGTTAAAATATGTTGACCAATGGTTTGTGTTCTTGTGTTATGCTCTCACTAATGCTTTTAGCCATATCCCTTCTCTCTTTTTTCTCCTTGGTCACATGTGTCATCGATTCTGGAGCTGGGAGGCTATCACAAACCTTTCCTTAAAATTCTGAGGAATAGTTAAGAAAAGTAAACTATCCGGCTGAAATGTAAACGCATAAACAAATAGGGCCCGATTCACAAAGGTAAACTTAGACCTGAAGTCTAAGTTTAGACCTGAAGTCTAAGGGCCTGATTCACAAAGGTAAACTTAGCCTCCAGGTGTAAGCTTACCTCTTTGAATCGGGCCCTTAGAAACAGATTACCTTGTGTTATAGGCCAAAATGGCTAGTAAAAATGTCTAGCGGGGAGAACCAACTGCCTTGTGATACATAAGGGATGGAACACTCCATACATCCAGCCCCCAAAGTTAACCCAGAAATGAAGAGCAGGCCTTACTCAGTAGCTTGTATGCTGGCCATATTCCAAAATGAATGCAGCTCTATTACATTCCCAGTTTTTATTAACAGCTCTATCTGTTGCCAGAGTTACTGGGAGGAAAACATTGCCAGGCTGGGCTTTACCAGGCCCATCCTTTCCCCCTACCCCACGTCGCTTCAGCCTGTGGGCCTTAATAAGTGATTAAAAAAAGAAAGGTTTTTATCATATTGCTGTGCTGCAGTGTAAACCTTTAAAATGAGATTACTTACATCAGATGGGCCTTCGAAATGTTCCTGCCCGAGGAGCATGGTACAGTATTTAACAAGCATTTGCAATGCAATAGGTCTCGCATTTACGCGAGTTTGAGCTATTGGCATTGTAAATGACAATGCCTTTATTTATGTTTTGGTTTTTAAAACATAAATAAAGGCATTGTCATTTACAATGCCAAGAGCTTAAACTATCGGAAATGCGAGACCTATTGCATTGAAAATGCTTGTTTCTTTTAGTTACAGCACTCCCTAAGAGTGCATTTGCTTGCAGACAGTCTCCCTCCAATCCTTCAATGCCAAACTGCACCAGCTCCATGTTATTGCTTGCCCCCTTCACTCCCAGTATTATTGGTTGCCCCTTTCACCATCCCGCCCCAATGTGTATTGTTGCTTTAGCCCATACCACAATTCCAGTGTTATTGCTTGCCCCCTAAAACACTCCATTACCAGCAGGAAAAAAAAGCATTGACAAAGCTAATAGGTCATACCGTGCATCAGAGCTATTCGCTTAGTGTTTTGCTTAGCTGTGTAGCATAGTAGCTACTGTGCAGCGCTGCGGATAGTAAAGAAAAAAGCACTATGATGCAGCCAGTGCTGACCATGTCATAGAGCTTTTATTTCCTTTACTTTTTCTCACACACACACACAAAAAAAACACACACAACATAATGACAAAGCTGATCGCCTTTGCTTATGTGGTACCTAATGGCTTTGCCAATGCGAGTCAGTATTAGCAACAAGCACTGGCAAACCAAAAAGGATGCCTAACATCTTTCAAAGGTGAGAACTTGTTTGCTTGCCTAGCTATTTCTCCTACTTTTGTTTGGGTTCAAAGCTTCTTTAAAGACTGGACCTCTCCCTTCTGTAGACACCATTAGTTCTGCCTGTCACAGCTGGCTTCCAGTGGCTCTTAAGGTTAAGACAATTGCTCACTGTACTGGGTTACACTCCTATCTAGTTTTTGTTTATTAGTTAAGACTTGAAAGTCCGTAAAAATCTCACCGTCTAAACAAAGAGCCCCCCTTCCCTCCCGCAGCAAAGAAAGGCAGAAGTGCCCAGTGTAATGACCCCCACGCGTCCTGCTATTACCAGTTCTAAAGAGATCTGGTAACACCCCTCCCTCCCGCCAACTAGAACTGTGTTTGTGACTTGTGGGTAAGGAAGGTGGGGCGGGGGTCCAGTTATGTTCAGCCGCCTCTACGCTGATCTTGGAAGTGCACCACAAATAACAACCCGCACCCCGCCCGCCCCCACAACCTGAAAAATGACCAGCTCTGTGCTTGGATCTGCCAGGCACAGGATCAGACCGGTTCCTTGTGCTGGTGGGCACATAAGCAGCCATGTATGCCACGCATCCCCCTCCCCGCACCAGCCCTGTTTTTAATATTGTGGTGGGTACAGGTGGCTACAGTAATATGACCCCTCGCAGCTCGCTTCGAAGTGAGTAACTGAGAGTGATGGGCAAAGATATTCACAGGGGGAACCCAGAGGCCTGGGGTTGATGGTGATGGAGAGTAGCGGGCCAGTGGGTAGGGTACAGAGTTTGGAGTCAGAAGCTCTATGTTCGAAAACCAGCTCCCCCAAGTGAATACATTGTGTGATCCTGGGCTAATCACTTTAAACCCCAAACACCGGACATCTGTGTTTGTTGCTGGAGAGTCTAGGGGTACAGGCACATTCAGGTTAGTGGACACCCAAGGGTGGCCACATCAGCACCCTCACCTGGGTTGTGCTTCATAGTGGTAGGCACAATGGCAGGTCATCTTGCTGCCACTTCAAGCACAGATGCCCAAGCAGTGGGGAGATCAATTCTTTGCAAATGCATCAGGAGGGCCTGGCTAGCGTTACCAAATCTAGGCGAGAGCATTAAAGAGACCCCCCAGCCCGGACATTTAAAAAAATTATATATATATATATATATACACACACACAAAGTAATTTAAAGTTTTAAAGCAGACTGAACGAAGGCAGACTCTGGCCTATGGAACGGGCAATGTCTTTGGAGCTTCTCAATCACTCCCGTTCACCTCTTTACACCTCTCACTTCTGTAGTCCCTTTGTTAGATTTTTATGCTCATTTCTTCATTATCTTTCTAAAAATCTCCCACCCCATCTCTTTCCTCTAGAGCACCCTCGTCTCACTTTTTCTTGCGTCTTCCTTTACATAACTAATCCTCCCCACACACAATGCGCCTACTCACCTGCATGCACTGAATTTTGTTTAACTTTTGCACTGTCAGTATTTTGACAGCTGCGTACATCCTTCACGCGCTTTCATATATATTCACAATTACAATATGCACCCTTGACCATTGTGCGGTGTGCTCTGCAGAGAGGCCGAGCATTGGATGAGCATGTGTTCCGGACTCCTTTATGACCCACAAGCAGCCACTCTGAGAAATTCCCACTTTATTGGGCCTCAACCCCACAGCTCTCAGTCATGGCACACCCTGAACTCGCACAACTTCATAAGGGCAACTCTGCATACTCCACAGCTCTCAGTCATGGCACACCCTGAACTCGCACAACTTCATAAGGGCAACTCTGCATAAAAAACTACGGAAGCACACCATGCTGAAAAGCGAAAGTACTCCTAGGAAATGCAATAAACGTGTAATGTAAACGGGAACAACAATGCTCTTCCTTCCCAGCCACAGTTTCTGGTCTTTTTTGGCTGCGGATGTCATTGGCAGTAAGACACAAGGGGGTGCGGGACATTTACAGGTGGTGCACCATCCCCATTAGCGCCCACCCCCTTCCATCGCCGCCATTGTATAAAAGCAGTCGCTCTGTTGAGAGTCAGATGTTTAGCGCTTCACATCTCCCTAAATCAGACTACTCGTTGATTCCCGGTGTGCCGAAGATCACACAGATCACCCTACAAACAGGAGGACAATTCCCAGGTGACACCGTGAGGAGAAAAGTCGGACAGAATGCACAGTGTGGCTCGTTAATTTCTGCAGAAGGGGTGTGTGCAAAGGGACAGACGGCAACTATCTGTGCGACATCAGGAGTTGTTTGGGGCATTTGGAGCCAGTGCGGTCTTCACAAAAACAAAGTACGCAACAGAGTGCTGATATGAGAGGGAAAGTGAAAAGTTTCTTCCATTTTTGTAAGAGAAAAAAACAGAACGAGGGAGGCCGCTGAACCGAATCATTTCACGCCGCATTTGTTTTGCTTTCAGATTCGCGGTCTCACAGCAGGGTGACTGTACTGTAGTTTAATGAGCTTCATTTTACGCAGCTAATTTCCGACGCGCGGGAATCGGCTCGAGTTTTTATGGTGGAACAGTTGCCTTTTCATTACGACCCTACATTATGACTCACTTCTGCAGTCATTTTCCTTTATGCCCATACACATAGAAACCGAGAAACTCATTTACAGTAGCAATAATAACATCCTTTTTTTTTTCTTCGTATTTTGAAGTTTTTGGGTCTGAGTGGTGATTGTTCGCCTGAAGTGCATCATTACCTCGCTCTCGATTTTTAAAGCTTAAAATGTATAGCCCACTCACCCAAGTCCGGTCCTTGCTCACAGGGCAGAAGCGCCGACTGAAGCTATCCACCACCAGCACGGCTTGCAGGGGCAGCTCCTCTTCCTCCTGAGCTACAGCCGGCCCCCGGCCCATGGTACTTGTGCGCTTCCCTCTCCGACTTGGTACAGTGGCCGCCATGTCTAGCTGAAGCCGTAGGCCACGCGCAATGACGTCAAAGATGATCTGCTGTCAGTGACAGGGTGCCGTGGACAGGGAAAAGAGACTACAGCATACAGACATCAAAGCAAAAACGTCTGTATTGCGCATGTGTTGTGTATATTGCCATGTTTTGGTCAGGCAAAATGTCGCGCAACACCAAAAAAGAGTGCGATCACCCAGCCAATCCCACAACAAACAAGCATTTCTTAATGCAATAGGACTCGTATTTAGGCGAGACCTATTGCATTGGAAATGGGAGGGTGGGGATCCAGGAAGGCACGAACAGGAGTGGGGGGCTGAGGGGGTGCGAAAAGTCACGGACTCCGGGAGGGGGCGGGGGGACACAGGGCCAAAAACAGTTTTGAAGTAAAGGGGCCTATAGCCAGGGAAGGATATAAATGACAACATGGCCGTCAGGAGGAGGGACTAACAAGCCGAAAACAAATCAAAATGCAGCATTTATGATTGAAGACAATGAAAAACATGGACGGAAAGTGGGCGGAGCTTCCCCCCACTATACTGTATACTGCATGCCTCGCAAAGCGAACAGCGCGTTGCGCTGCAACGCTATGCGAGACCTAAAAAGGGCTGCATTAAAACAGGTGTAATTTCAAACTGTTTGTTGTGCTGAGTAGAACCTTACTGTAGGGTGAATATGAACAAATTATTTATAAACCTTTTCCTGAAGAGTAAATAGTTGTTTTAAATGAGAAAATAGTGTTTCTACGTATTAAAACCTCAATACTTTATTTTAGGTGCACCTCTATACGAGTAATGTTGGACTCATTATTTCTATATCACAGTCATATTGAGAGTCTACATTTAAGAAGTTAAGCTATATTTAACCTGATGAACAAATGACGTTCCATTCGCAAAAATAGTGCAAACAAGTGTTCTCATGTTACAATATACAAAGGAGTGCACTGTCAGTAAAGGAGCTATAGAGCAATGGTTTACACTGCAAATCCTTTAGCGATACGTGCAGTCAAAAGGGATCACAAAACTAATCTTCAAATCGCTACTGAAATGAATAAGAAAATGCAGTTAGCGAAAAGTGCTAACAATAACATTTTTGCCAAAGCCAATATAGGTGCAAAAAAAGGAGGTCTTTTTCAGTTTACTTATGCACAGAAACTAGCCACCTTGCAGTGTTTTGCATTTCGCTGCAAACAGTCACTGTTCACAAGATGTCATAAAGTGCCCACCTCAGTAATATTAATGAGGACAGAATGTGACTCATTACAAAATGTTGCAAACGCAGAGTCAGAGGCCTGCATAGAACAGCAAGCATCCCGTATTTGCATTTGCAACATTCTCGCCCAATCAACATTAAGGAGGTTAATGGTTTATTATTCTTGCCAAGAGTTTATTCACACTGTGACGACTTCCAGCATCTCTCTCCAGCAAATGGGGAGACTGGAGACAACACAATCGAAAACCCTGCACTGTTAACAGCCTCTTTTGAGCAATACTGCCAATTTATATGCCTTTTTATACCGCTCTACTCTCTTTTATACTCGTTGTAAACAAGAGGTGTTATTATATCCCAATTTAATGTTGCTCAATTTTACTGACTTCAAAGGCTGAAAGGCAGAGCCGTCCCTGCGAAGATGAAAACTCATGACCTGCAGAGCAGGTGTTAGAGGGACAACCATGCAACTCACTGAACCATCCTGCCAACCTAAAACCTCCATAAACTAAGTCAGCTATTTATAGGGAAACTTCAACACTTTTAACTTAGTGATCCATTCACAGAGATTGATCTATTTCACCCATTAACATTTGATCTATGGTATATACATGATCAATATATGAATATATATTTAGCAAATGCCCTTATTTACTTTGAAGCAATTACGATCAATAAGGAACAATACAACTGATAGAGCGCAGTGATATTCTGAAAATTGTAGGGGTACATTATATTCATGAATAGTCCGTACCCGCATATATTCTTATGTGTGTGTCAATCTTAGTTAGAACTTGTGTTGTAATAATCAGTGGTAAATGAAATGTTAAGATGAGTTGTGCCATTTAAGAAACGTAAAATGGCATTTAGAGGGAATTATGTAACTTTCGATGTTCATTGCAAATGCATAATGAAGTAGTTATATGTAATGTAATGCAGTAGATTTAAGCGTGCATCATGTTGAAGTTGCACACGTATAGGTGACTAATTGTGTTTAAATGTGATGAAATGTAGTGCTTACAGATGTAACATTTTAAATGTGTGTTTAAGTTGATGTCAAAGGCCTAGATGGAGTATTTGCTCCTTCGTGCTAAGAAAGGCCTATTCGTTTTCCTTATGTTAGCTGGTTTATGTAGGCCCGAAATGTATTTTCCCCTGGTGAGGCCCTCATTTGCAGTCAGTCAGCGAAATTCATGTGCGTGCAAGGTTGTTCTGTTCTCATGCTTCTGTTGCAGGTGCAAGGACACTGTTCTCATTAGTCAGAATAACGCTTTTGTTTTAGGAGTTAGGTATGGAAGAAACCTGTTACAAAGTCTTCAGGAATGCCGATAATTGGGAGTTGTGCTGAAGAAGCCTGAGACCCAAGGACACACCAACCGTCGCTGGATCGAGTACAAGTTTTGGTGGAAAGTTACCTACGAGAGGTGCCTGGCCAGAGGAGGTGTTTCAGGGGGCGTGGTTATTAAGTGTACATTTTGTATTAGGGACAGTGCCCCGAGGGAAGAGAGAGAAGAGAGCTGTTAGAGGGTAGAAGGAAGGGATCGATTCTTAAAATGAAGACTTAGTCTGGCTTTTACAACGTGAGTGTACTTCTTAGGAAGTCTTCACGAGCTGACATCTTTTCTTGGTTTTGCTTGGGTAATGTCAAGTAGGGATGCCACTTTAGGATAGTGTAGGTATAGATTAATGGATTTCCTTTACAGCTACTAATGAAGACTAATATAGATGTTGGTGCAGTTATTGCTTGTTTAGTATTCTTGGAATTGCTTATTCTCTTCATGCTATATCGGATTAGATTGGTTCGTAGGATGGACTTTGTATTAGTGCCTTTGTATTTTTACAACCTCGTCCTGAGGTGTCTGTATGTTCAGTTATTTTTGGTTTTGTAATAAACCCCTAAACTTGGAATTCGGAGTCAGTGATCTTTTCCGAGATTTTCTTAAATTGATTTAAGCCAGTTTGGAACGAATGTATTGTTTCTCCCCTTTACACTTCTCAGCAGGTAATAAAGATCCAGTCGACCGAGGGTTCCTAGTAATTTGTACGGAGGAATCCGGCCTTATCAGTTGGTAGCGAGAGGATGGTTACCTCTGTAGTAAGGGGAGAAGTAGAGAAGGGTAGTCAATGAATCCCCATAGAGCCCAAGTGATGGTTATCCAGTGGATTGTGAGCAGAGGACGACGGCGTTTGATGGAATCCGATGGCGAGTGACGGTGCGGCGGAAACAGCAGTTCGTGGTGGAGTGAGTATGAACAGGGATGTGTGTCTGTTAGATTGCGGTGTTGTTTTGATTGTGTGATGTCTTGCGGAGTTGGAATGAGAGTTGAGTGATTGTGGTTTCGGGCCGAACGCGTGAGGTCCATGAGATTTGATTTATTGATATCCCGGGATAAGAGATCGTGGTGTAGAAGACACCCAGAGTTGAAATTGTCTGACCAAAGATTGTGGGAGTCATGAGACGTCATTGACTAACCCACCGGTGATAGGGAAACGTGTGTGTGAGTGCGTGAGTAACCAGTATTAAATCCAATTGACAGGCACTAATATTCACTCCGTGATGTATAACAAAGCTATCAAAAAGCTCTAACAGCGGTCAGGCGATACGGACGGTCGCTACATCCTTTTAACCTTTGAGATTTAAAGTGCATGGTTTGGCGGGGATGATTATTCCAATAAAGAAGGCAGAATTGATAAAATTACCAGATCAAGATTGACAAATTAGCAAAACAACAGAATTTGACTATGATGTCCTAATGTCCATAACTGCAGTGTACCCCCAAAATATTCTTGCATTAAAAACGCAACGTCCGTAAAGAGGCGCAAAAGAAAAAATTGCAGATAGATTTGCAGCAGGTTGACCGCAGCATTAAGAAACAATTGCCATATACTTTAAGACAAACAAACTGCTTAAGACAAAACCATACTGTCCTTGAATTTAATGAAGTGGACCTATGGGCCTAGCTATCCTTGAGAGTTCATACCACAACAAGGAAGAAAAACTTTATGTTTCAAAAAACTTCATGTTTCAAGATTATTTCTTAAATCAATGAACTATTGTCCTGAAGAAGGTGACAAAACACCTGTACACCGAAACGCCGCGTCAACAGTTTGTTCTCTCTTTTTGTTTTGTGTTTTACATAATTTTTAACAATATGTTTATGAATTTATAAAATGTTTTTATTCTGTGAATTAGCCAAATACATGACATTCATGATATTTTTATGTATGATACATTGAAAATAAATGTGTTTTTAATATACATTCCTTATAAGAATTTGTTATTTGAATATAAATGTTTTTATTTTGTGTGTATAAGAATTTGTGATTTAGCGACCTGGAAATTTTTCTTTTTGATAGCTTTGTTATACATCACGGAGTGAATAGTAGTGCCTGTCAATTGGATTTAATACTAGTTGGATCTAAACCTCACAGTTAACAGAGGAAAAGGGAACTTTTGTGTTTTACGTTCAGATACCCATCCCTTTTCCAAGTATTAGGGTACCTCCTTTATATTTTGACAGAGTGCGTGAGTAACCGACGCAGGTCGTGGGTTACTGCATGTGGAACATCGAGTCATTGGATCCTATCGATTGAGTACGACTGTCCGGCCGTTCGTGGGCAGATAGTCTGGGGCAATTGTCCAGTTGTTCGTGGACAGACGGTTGCCAGAGTTGAGGTCGACAATTGCGAGACTGTCCGGTCGTTTTGTGGACAGACAGTCAGAGAAGTGACTATTCGGTCGTTTGGTGGACAAACAGTTATTTCAGCGTATGAGTGAGACGCGTGAGTGTGCGAGAGACGAATTGTAAAGGAGGGGAACTGCTGCATGAGGAGGAAGAGTGATGTCAGAGAGTGTCGCGCTGTGATAGGTCAGTTGGTGTGAAGCTGCGCTGGTATTGGTGGATTGTCATCAGGAAGTCGAGTGAAAACAAGTGAAGAAAACGTTGATTTCATCATGAAATGTTTTAAAGTTTTATGAGATATGTGTAGAGGAGACAGACGAGTGGTTACTCGAGGGGGAGAAGAAGCTCCACCCGAGGATACCCCAGCCCATTATATGGCTACGAATGTGGGGTTGCATACTATAATTTGGCTCAAAAATTGGCATAAAATTACTCAAAATGAGGGAGAATTGACTTTTTCGCGTTATGGCACTTTCAGGTTGGAAGTGTTGTACCAATTGAAAATGGTGATGTCCTCATTGCGACCTTTACCCAGACCAACACAGTTTGAGGCGCTACATGCATGGATAAGAGCAGCACATGATAGGAAAAGAGACGGAAGTCAGGATAGGGTGAAAAAGTCAATCAGGGCATTTCAGGATGTGCGATGGGACGCATTAGAGAAGAGATGGAGGGTGGAAACTATCGAAGGGGATAGGCTATTCCCGTTGATGATAAAAGTAGGAGAGGCCCAGAAGAAGTGGGGTGAGGAAGACGATAGTGACACAGATGACAGCTTGCTAGATAGACTGCTATCAGAAAGACCACCTCCATATAATCCAGATTCCTGTAGAGGGAAAGGCAGTATCAACAGAGGGAACTGGAGAATCGCAGACTCAACCTAGTGCGAGAGTAGTCGGAAGAATATCAACCGGAACAGAAGGGATGAGAACACACACACCAGCAAGCATCGATGCTAATGGAGTTACAGTTGTTACAAGGCTACCGGATGCTCTTACAGTACCAGTTACCATCAGCCCCATAGTGTCAGTATATGACCCAGATCAGGCTGGAAATGGAAGTCTAGCACGATCAGTAGCAGGAGAAGGGACAGGCTCTGGAGGGAATGGCATAGTGAGTGGAATAGGTCACCTTTCGAGACCCATGGAATCAAGTACTCCTTTGCCAGCCACGGCAGACTCCTCTAGAGGACAGGGAGACGTAAGAATGGTGAGACCAAGGTCTTTGGCCGATTCAAGATCTGACATAAGGATGTGGGAACCACCAGTGAGAAGCCCTAATGATAGGATGACAGAAGACTGGGATCGCGGGAATTCAGGAAGCCGACCAGTCCTAGGGAATATAGTGGAAGTGAACCGATGTGAGGATCAGGGCAGTGAGAATGAAGAGTCGAGTGGTGCATCAAGTCGAGGGACCCGTAAAACTGCTATAAGAGCAAAGATGCTGGATGTGATAAGGTTAAAAGCTGAGGTAGATGAGATAATTAGTGGGAACCTGCCATTGGAAAGAGTAGAGCTTTATGGACCAGACGAGTTGCTGTTTGTAGCAAAAGATGTAACTCGCAAGGCGAGATCAGCGCATGAGAAACTGACAGACTTGGCAAAGAGACACGAGGTGGATCTGTCCAAAACTAAGATGTTGCAGGGAAGTCACAGGTTGCAGTACAGTGACCAGGAACTGGAAGAGAAGAGAGTGATAGGGCTGAAAACTCACATTCGAGAATTGATTGTAGGGATACGTGCATGGAGAATGCTTGACAAATGGGAGGAAAGATGGTCCAAAAAGAAGAGCACCAAAAAGAGCATAGGAGAGACACCGCCTCCAGGAGGGGGGATGATAGGAGTGGGAAATTTTCCTTTGCGAGAGGTACAAAACGGAGGGTATGTGCATGGGCCTTGGAGTAGAGGTCATTTGGCAGCGTTTACAAACGAATTTCCTCGGCTGAGGGAGAAGCCTGTCGAGTGGTACAAGCAGGTCGACCGATTTGTTAAAATCTTGAAGGTGTTGTGGGTTGACCTGAACACATTGTTTGATATTGTAGTACCAAGCGATTTGTGGGCAGCTTGTAAAGTTGCAGTTGATTGGCCAACTTCTGAACAAGACAGGGATTCTGTTACCAATGGTCCTTCACCAATTGTTATGAAAAAGTTTGAGCAAGTAATTACATGGCTGAAATCCAAAATCTCACCACAAGACATTGATTGGGTTAAGATAGATTGAACTGTCCAGGAACCAAAAGAGTCCGTACATGAATATTACGAGAGGCTCTTGCAAGCCTTTGAGCAGTACAGTGGGCTAGACACGTTAGACCCCAAAGACATGGGACAATTAGTTTCCAAGTTCGTTTTGGGTCTGAGATCAGAAATCAGCTTCATGATTCAGCAGCATTTGATCTGCTGGCAGAACAAGTCGGTGGACGAAATACTGCGGTACGCCAGGTACTGCAGCGATGAAGTGGACTCGAAACACAGGAAGCTTAAGGATAAGCTAATGCTGGTCCAAATGCAAAACGCTGACAGGGAAGTTCAGACACAGCCAAGTGGAGGGACGCTAGGGAGAAGACATGGAAACAATCAAGGAGGGACCCAAAATGGGCAGGGTCCGGGAAGGGGGAAACCTATAGACCCTAAGACAGGGATGGATGTGGCAACACTGAAAAAGACAACTGCGTGTCACCTTTGTCACAAGATCGGGCATTGGAAGCGCGAGTGTAGATTGAATCCAGCGAACCAAGTGCAACAAGAGGGAGAGACGGTGCAGGTATCTGAGGTCGTCAATACAGTGACGAGACCCAGGTCCATGCAAGGGGGGACATTGTGCCTGCAGGTGCAAGTTCCGCAACCTCCGAGAATTCCACAGGGAAATCGAACGTACCAGCAGATGCCCCTTTTCGAGGATTGCGATGATTACAGCTCAGACCCGTTGAAATGACGGTGCCTGAGGGGCGAGGAAGACTGCACTCTTGGGGCAGTCTTATAGGTAGACCAGAGGGGACCGTTTGTAGAGGCGGATGTTGACGGTAATCCCACCACCTTTTTGGTTGATACTGGTGCTACCCATTCTACTGTGAGATCTGCAGTAGTTCCCAACCTACCCCTCTACCGACAATCAATCCAAGTAGTAGGAGTGGCGAATAAGAAGATGACTAACCCATTGACTGAGCCGATTCCTGTGAGAATAGGAACTTTCCGAGATCGACACCAATTTGTGGTGTGCGACTCAAGTCCAGTCTGTTTGTTAGGACGTGATCTTTTATGCAAACTGAATTGTACCATCTATTGCACCCCCAAGGGAGTGGAATTGCAGACAAATGATGATGATGTCACCTTCAAGGTTGCAAATCAGCATTTCTGCATAGAGATGTACCCTATGTTAACAGTGGAAGAGCTTCCACTTGACTTAAGAGACTCTGTTTCATTGGATGTGTGGGATTTTACAGGAGAAGAGATTAGACTGATCAGAGGTGTTGAGCCAGTTAAGATCCAGGTCAAGCAAAATGTTGAGTTTCCGAGAACACCCCAGTATAATCTGTCGCCCGAAACGATCACAGGGATTAAACCTGTAATCAATTCCATGATTCAGCAGGGAATTCTGAAGGAGATAATGGGCAGTCCATGCAACTCACCCATTATGGGATTGCAGAAACCAAGTGGGAAATTCAGAATCGTGCAAGACCTGCGAAAGGTCAACGCGATTGTGGTTCCGTGTTGTCCAGTGGTACCGAATCCATCAGTGATACTATTCCAGATTCCATGTGAAGCCAAGTGGTTCACGGTGATTGACTTGTGCCAAGCATTCTTTTCGATACCTTTGCACGAGGAGAGCCAATTTTTGTTTGCTTTCCGTCTGGAAGATTGTGTGTTAACGTGGTGTCGTATCCCTCAAGGGTATACAGAGAGTCCATCAATCTTTAATCAGATCTTGAAGAAGAATCTCGAGAGTCTTGTACTACCGCAGAATTCTGTTCTCGTGCAGTACATTGACGATCTCCTCATTGCGTCAGAAACGGAGGATGCTTGTAGGATTGATACGATTGCCTTACTGAATCATTTAGGGGAGAATGGACACAAGGTGTCCCCAAACAAGTTGCAGTACTGTCTGAGTGAGGTTCAGTACTTGGGTCATCGAATTGAGAAAGGCAAGAGAAAGGTGTCACCAGATCAAATTGAGGCGATCATGAACATGACTGTGCCTACCACTCAGAAGGAAGTTAGAATGTTCTTGGGAATGGAATCCTGCCTTATCACAACAATGATGAACGCCTTCCTTAACGTCAAAGTCCCTTATCTAACTATATAGATACAACATTTATGCATGCTGTTTTATGTTTATTCTGGTTATGGTAGATTCTGCAATGGAAAGCAGGCAATTCATTTTCTATCCAAACAGAGGAGGCATGACAGCATTTGGTGACATTCCATGCCACATCTCAGATTGCTAGAAATAATATTGTTTTTACATTTTTTTTACAAATATATTTGTTCCATCTTATATCACAAAGCGCTTGGCCACATGGTAAGCAACATATTTGTGACAATTATGATAGTATTAGCTGAAAAAAGAGACTCTTGTAAAATGGCAATAAGGTCAATTCGTGGACAGGATCAAAATTTCAAAAGTGTGCTTATCAATGTAGAAACCTTTGGCAGGCACAACCTGTAATTAGAAAATCAGTTTTTTTTCCCATATAAACCAATATAAAAGCAATCTTCCTTTTGGAACGTAACCATTCAGCCTATTTACAATAGAAGACTAAGGGCCAGATGTACGACGGCCAAAATAGCGCCTCGCAAATTGCGAGTCTTTTGCGACTCGCAATTTGCGAGGCGCTATTTAGGATGTACAACAGTGTGTAACACACTGTTAGCAATTCCCAATGGGGTCGCAAATAGAGAGGCTCATGAATATTAATGAGCCTCTTGCAATTTGCGACCCCATTGGGAATGGCAGGTCCTCCCAGGTATGGTGGCCTGCTGGGCTCAGCAGACCACCATGTCTGGGACTGCTTTTAAATAAAGCAGTTTTTTTTTAAAAATGCATCCCGTTTTCCTTAAAGGAAAACGGGATGCTTTAAAAAAAAAAATAATGAAACGTTTTCGTTTCATTTTTTAAGGGCAGGCAGTGCTCCCTGGGACCACTGCCTGCCCTTAAAAATATTTTCCCCTGCGTTTGCAATGGGGAAGGGGTCCCCTGGGGACCCCTTCCCTTTTGCGACCCTATTACCACCCTCTTGAAGATAATTTGCGAGTGTTTTGTGGCCGCAATTGGGGACACAAAACATTCTTACATAGGGTTGCGCTCGCTATTAGGAAGGAAACGCCCCTTCCTAATAGCGAGTCGCAAAACCCTATTTTGCGAGTCGCAAAAAATTGTGCGTCGCAAAATAGGGTTTGTACATTCCCCATGCTATTTTTGCATGCGCAAACGGGTTCACAAACCCGTTATCGCATGCAAAAATGGTCGTACATCTGGCCCTAATATGTGTCTTTCACAAGTATACAAGCAACCAGCCTGTGTAAAAGCATATTAACTATTTGTCACTTAATTGTGCTGTAGCTGTTATAGCTCATGGCGACAATGGTTCAGACATTGAGCCTTTCGGTAGTAGGGCAATTATGGTTTCAGTTACATAGTACCATTGAGTTGAATGTGGTTGATTTCGCATGCCAATATATCCCTACCATCTCAGGTGATTCCAAGAAAATGGTACATCCTTGTGTTCAAAGCTGTTGTTTAAGTTTGAGGGACAACAGGTAATATCCTTGCCTTAAAACACAAAGTATATCTTATTTCTTTGACTACCTCAGGAGTCATTATACAGCACAGAAGCACATGCTACCCAAGACATAAGAAATATTTCGGCATTGGCTATCTAACTAGTGATACAATAAGTCAATTTACAAATTTGAGCATTTTGCTAATTTGCGACTTATGTCGATGTACATAGACCACAAAGGCAATGGATTAGCAATTTCTTAAAAGTAGATATTTTGCAAATGTCCAAAATTCTTGGTAAGGCAGGGCCTTTCTGTCTGTGATTTGTAAACTACATGTCTGGGCATACTTTCACAAATGCCTGCGTTGAAAATAAACATATGAATTAATTATGTTCGCTTTTGTTTTCCATTTATGTGGGTTTCACTATGGGTGGAGACAAAAAAGTAGGCTACTCAGTAGAGCTTTGTGAAAGTATCACATATTTCTTCAGAGTGAGCACAGGGCGTACCGGGGTACATTGACAGCATCAATATCAACATCGACATTGGCGCTGGAGAACGGCGGTGTTGCGGGCAGTGAGCGGAGTGAGCAGGGGTGTAGCTTGGTCAGTAAGATTGAGGGTGTGTGAGGATCGGATTGCCCAACAATCACACTGGAATATAATATTAAAATGCATAATACGACAAGCAGGGTACATAAATGGGGCTAAAGGGGAAGTCAAAAGGAAGACGAATGACGGTTGGTATGGATGACAGAAAACACAATATTTTGTAAAATAACCAAGATTTTTAAAGACTTCTAAAACAGAGCGGGAGAGAGTGTACGTTTTTATCTCTGTGTATGGAAAAATTCATGGTGAAATCCGACAGACACATTACCATACCCAACTGAAAGCACTTGGACCCAACTATTTACTAGAAAATACATTTACTAGAGTTGGTGTAACACCCCTAACACCCCCCCATGCTACATCCCTGGGAGTGAGTGCCGAGCACCTGTGGACCAGGATCGGTGAGTGCAGCAGCAACCAGCGGTGTTACTGGGCGCTGGGCATAGCGCCGTGATAGCTGATCAACTAACAATATAAGCATTGGTGGGAGGCTGTGGCAGCTCGTATGCTGGTTCGAAATAACCAGCAATTCAGCTGCAAACCAACGGCCAGCGGAAGCAACAGCAAACAGAAGGAAAAACACCCATGAGGGAAGCCAGTTCCTCTGACTCTGCCTCCGGCTGACTCACATGCTTCATTTCCCTCTGCCACCTCCTCCGCATCTAATTAATTGTCCTGCTTTGATTGACCTATATTAGTCTGACTATATCGATCTGCTCTCGTGACCCTTGAGACCCTCCCCCGTCCTTCCTTGCTCTCACCTCTCTTTCCATTCCTCCATAATCAGCAGAATAGAGGAAGAAAGGAGGGAAACGAGTGTGCTGCAGTGC
The DNA here is from genome assembly GCA_963921515.1 of Calotriton arnoldi. NCBI lineage: Eukaryota > Metazoa > Chordata > Amphibia > Caudata > Salamandridae > Calotriton > Calotriton arnoldi. The sequence goes on from CAWUFW010006286.1 coordinate 641,642, forward strand.
TTAATTTCAGCCGGTGGTTTCCGGTGCTCAGCACCGGCACTTAAATGTCAGCACCAGCTCTAGTGGCAGTCCACCACATAGTGGCACTGTCTATTTAATTATGAAATGAGCACAACAACCATGTTTATTAAGTCAAATCTGTATTGAAAATGAATAATACCTGCCTCTCCAGCCATTATTATAGCTTAATGTGGACTGAAATACTCTGAATTGTCACAATTGTAGGAGTGCGATGGTTAGGGGTTATGTTAGTACTGTCATTGGCAGTGCTGACAGGGGCAGTGCGTGGTGCAGGCTGCAGTGACCTTCCGAGAAGGGCCCTGGCAATTTTTTTACGAATTATGCACTGGTGTGCTGTTAATGATTAAATAAAAAAAGCAGGGCAAAAGGGAGACTCATTCCTAGGGGGGCAGGGTTAGAAGGCAGCAGCACTTCTGGTTGTTGGGGGCCATGCAAGGAGTTTCGAGGAGGCAGCCTGTCCAGGTATCAATGCAGCTATCATCCTCTGCCTGGTTGGCCCCTCACTGCCTTAACATCAGAGGCAGTCATTTGTGTACAATGCAAGGGACCTACAGAATTGCCACTACATTACAGTGCTGGTGGGTGCACTCAAGGCACCATAGTCACCTCACGAGGTCAAGCAGAATAAGGTCTGCAGCATCTGCAGTGACCAGGAAAAAAGAGGACAAGGCCTGACAAGGTGTACAAAAGCGAGTCAGCAACAAAATAAAATGTCACACACATTACATTCAGAATCAGATTACACGGCATCCTTCTCTCTTGCAGAATTCTTCAAGAAAGTTGCACGAGGTAAAACTCTCTCTATAGATATATAAAGAATTTATTGTGTATAGCTAATTAAAACCATTACAATTTTGACTTAAAATCATCAATCTGACAAACATTCCTATTTACATTTTCAATATCAAACAAACATCTAAAATCCAAGAGAAATGTAAACTGTGTACAAGTTGATGCTGGATAATAATCATCCTCAATTTCCTAGTTAGAATTTGTGTGCAAAAATGCAAATATGCATATCACTGTGAACATGGAACTATCTAAAATCAACATAGCACTAAATGTACAACGTGCTTATTAATGCCAGATGAAGGCTGTACTTCTACGCTAAGCCCTTTATAGCCACCACCAAGATAAAAATTGTGCAAAGTGTGCAGATTTAATATGGCGGCCATATGATAAAAAACACTAAAGTAAGCGCTATTTGTTTGATTTTTGTAGTAATGTGCTGACTTGTTGCAAGAATTTAGCTGCCCTGCATGAAATCTCTAACGACTGGCTATTTAGTAATGCCATTACAGCCAGTCGGCATGATCTAACTTGAAGAGAACGGAAAGCACGGAGCAGAAAATGCCATCTCAAATTGTTCACAGCTGGGCAGATACACAGAAGGTGTATGAGTGCCTCTTCCGCCTGTTCGCAAAGTCTACACTGGGTGGTCGGCCATGTTTGTTTCCATGTTGGGACCTGATCTTTTGAGTAGAAGGCTCCCAGTCGAATCAAAAGTAGAAAATGCTGAACAGATGGAGTTATGTGTTGGACAAGGTACAGCTGTGGTATCCAGATCTCATATGAAGATAGAACCAACCAGCCATGTTTTTTCTTTGTTAGAGCAGCTTTGTCCATTAGCCAGGCTTTTTGGTATAACTCAAGAAACAGCTATACACACACCCACAGTTAATTCAGCTGGCGCTGGAGGCAGTGGGATTGAGGTAGGAATATGTTCGGCTGGAGTATTACCACATGACAGCAGCCTCATGACTTCAGCTCAAGCTTCAACATTAAATCGACACCCCTTAACCATAGCAAGAGCTTAAGTATGAATATCAGTGGTGAAACCCAAAGAAGTCAAAAACAGGCTGGAAAGGAAGCAAGTAGAAGGTTTGATGGCCTGGGAATCAATCAATCAATCAATCAATCATGTCACTTATAAAGCGCACTACATACCCGCGAGGGTCTCAAGGCGCTGGGGGAAGAGGGGGTGGTGCTGCTACTGATCGAAGAGCCAGGTCTTGAGGAGTCTTCTGAAGGCCAGTAGGTCTTGGGTCTGTCGGAGGTTGGTGGGGAGGGTGTTCCAGGTCTTGGCGGCGAGGTGGGAGAAGGATCTGCCGCCGGCGGTCGTTTTCCGGATGCGGGGGACTGTGGCGAGGGCGAGGCTGGTCGAGCGGAGCTGGCGGGTGGGGGTGTAGAAGCTGAGTCGTCTGTTGAGGTAGGCTGGTCCGGAGTTGTGGAGTGCTTTGTGTGCGTGGGTGAGGAGCTTGAAGGTTATCCTCTTGTTGACAGGGAGCCAGTGCAGGTCTCTCAGGTGGGGTGTGATGTGGCTGCGTCGGGGGATGTCGAGGATAAGACGTGCAGAGGCGTTCTGGATGCGTTGCAGCCGTCTCAGGAGCTTAGCCGTCGTTCCTGCGTAGAGGGAATCAACTCACAAATACAGGAGGAGAGGAAGGTGGAACTGCTGCCACAAAAAGAGAGCCACAAAAAATCACAAAGATGACACTATTCCACCTAAGGAAAGATTAACACATTTTGCTCTCTGCCTTTGCTCAGAGCATCAAAGTCAAGGGGACAACTTGCAAAACTTGCAAAATCTAGCAAGCTCAATAGTCAATTCCTCAACCAGCATAGTATGTTGCCCTGCCCTACCTGACACCATACAAGCTACAGTAAAGGCCCTGAATTACCATTCTTTTCATTTGGAGAGTCAGGTGGATGTGCTTTAATACTTTGGCTATCTTTACATCAGGCATAGACAAAAAATTGGAAAAATAAAATCAATTTATAACGCAAGCCCAATCGGGTACAGAGGTCAACAAACCCCTCCTCGCCAACAGTAGGTAAGCTGAGTATTCTGCCAGAAGTCTTAAGCAGCATGATAGCGGAACTGATAAGTAAAACAGAACTAGTAGTTGGTCCTGGGCAAACAGACGTGCAACATACCAGCATCAATATTAATACCCCCCCATGGCTTCTACGCCTCTGTTTTCTGAGGTTGCAAGCCAGCTGACGGATCATTTGCCAACTGACAACGCACTCATGGTGAAAAAACTAAAGTTATTGTATGCGGAGGTGGTTGCATTAACCCTGCAGCCTGAATAGCAAATTAAACATATAGAGGGCCTTGCCTCTGCTAACAATACAATAGGAGTCCCTCACGTCAAGCTAGGATATGAAGTTGCACAGAATCAAGCTGAAATCGAATATTAAAGATGTATCCAGAATGATGGCCAAAAATAAGGACACAATGGCCGAATGTGATCTAAAGCAGCAGCAACAGGATCGAGAAGTATGTGTAGGGTCATCCGGTCGAACTTCCACACTGGTGGCCTCTAGGGAAGTAGAGTCCAACAAAGTGATAAATGGAATCCAAGTAGAAGCAGCAATTGAGAATTATCTAAAATGTCCAGTGAATAATCAAAGAGCAAACGCATGGTAATCTCAGAAAAATCAGAGAAAGCAAAACAATCAAAGGACCTTTTTAATAAAAGTATATGCAAAAGTATTGAAACATGCTACCTGGAAGTTACAGGGTGAGAAGCAAATGTGGTTCCTGATATTCAACAAAGCTACAACGGGGGGTAACATTAATGTTAGCTCACCAAAAGAGCCCAAGCTTGGAGCCAAGACTAATGAATTAATTACCAACTCATTAATGGATTTGAAGCTTCAAGTAGACTGAAGCCAGGGGAAAAGGAATGCCCACCAAGACAGTGCTGTGACAACCTCAAAAAGCATCAACTCTGTCTCAGCTTCAAAAGATTGGAGTCCTGCCTGGGCCAAACCAATATGTGATAAATAAAATACAAGGGGACAGTAGTGAGAAGAAACCATGAAAGTGCCAACTCCTGTACATTAATCAAAAACCTATAAAAGAACTCACCCTAAGAAGGATCATTGACGGTTCACCCACCATAAGAATAGAAGCAACAATAATGCATAGTGAGATTAAAAAAGGAGACCTAATAGAAATAGAAGATACACAATCTCATAATCCAAATGGCAATAGATACTTGTGGGGGCAGTCCAAGAACGAAACACTAAGAATAACTCGGTAGTGGGCATAGAAAACAAATCCAAAGACTCCCACAAGGAAACTATTACTTCAGGGAAGGACTGGCAGATTAAGAACCTAACCTCCCCAAAAATTCTATTTGCCCCCGTATATCAATCCAAAGGAGGACATGACATTCTCTACAAAAGCAATTTACTAATGCTACTGAAATCATTCCACAGTTTGGAAAGCTTGAAATCTGAGGCTCTCATATCGGTGACATTGCTAAAAGCTATAAATGACCAGCATCCTGAACCAACATTTGTCACCTTTTCCTCATGTGGGATAGCCAAACTAATCCTGGCTTTGAAAGACAAATTCAGGTCTTATGGCATAGTGGTCACCAGATACCATTCAAATGCCTACCCCATAAAGCTAACATTGGGTCTTAAGAACAGCCATGCAAGGTAAAATTCAAGATAAGATCCAAAGTTTGCAACCAGGCAATGATTGAGAGGCATGTCCCTCTAATGGCACAATGGATCCAAAACAAGAGCCACAACCTCATGGTGTAAGGCTAAACTGCCATGCCAAAGCAGAATCCTAAGTGGAGATAAAAAGCCTATGATGCCATATTTGATCTTGAAAAACCCAATAGGGAAAGACCCATCTAGTCCAAACTTTAAAAATTGGTTGGTTGCCAGCGAAAAGAGACGGACCTCAACCATGTGGGAAGACCAACCTCCAATGTGGACACATATCTTTGCAAAGACAAACTCTAACATCGACTACACACTATCAAGCTTAACCCTGATTAATAATATACTGCTGGTTATAGTATTGAACACCGCACAAAGAGTGACCATTTCCCACAAAAGATATTGGGGCGCATGCATCAAGCATTTTACCGGTCGCAAACGGGCCGATTCTCAGAATCGGCCCGTTTGCGACCGGTAACATGCTATTTCCGATGCATCAAGCCCAAAGGCATTCGCAAATAAGGAAATCGCAATTTTTGCGATTTCCTTAATTGCAAATGCATTTAGGGAATCGCAAATTGCAATTCCCTAAATGCGATGCATCATGCATTCGCAAATTGCGTTTTTGCAATTTGGAATTGCAAATTACCATCAACTTCAAGTTGATGGTAATTTGCAATTTCTTAGAAAAATGCATAAAATTGCATTTTCTAAGTGCCATGTGGCACACACATATGCCCTTAGGGCATATGTGTGTGCCACATGTGCACACATGCCAATTTTGGGGTGCAGCAGGGTGGCCTTTTGGCCCCCTAGCACCCTTCAAATTGCATTCGCAATTTGCGAGTACCTATTTGGTACTCGCAAATTGCGAATGACTTCCTATTCATTTCTATGGGCCTCTAGGCCCATAGGAATGAATGGAAAGGCATTCCTTAATAGCGAGTCGCAATTTGCGTGTCGCTATTAAGGAATTTGTAGGAATTGCACATTTTTTTGCGATTCCTACATGCATGAGAAATTGCGATTCCTAAATAGCGATTCCCTGAAAATCGCTATTTAGGAATCGCAATTCCATTCTTTGATGCATGTGGCCCAATGATCCTAGTAACCTCAAAGTTTCTTAAAAAACTAAGCCTGGGCGTAGTTTGCGTAGTAGCACTTCACGTAGCTACGTGAAGTACATTCTCAACTTCACGTAGCTATGCACATTGCGTAGTGCGTAGCTGTGTGCTTGACTGCACTGTACAATAATTGCCAAAAGCATCTTGTACAGTGCAAGTTAAGATAAACTAAATATCTCTGTCTTTATATGCTAAAAATGCATATAGTTACCACACAAAAGTGAAAACAATAAATTAACAAGCAGTGAGAGAGGTGATGATTTTAGGATCCTTCCTAACCTAGGGGGAAAACCAAGCAGATGCCTTGAAAACAAAAAACACATCTTTTGAACCATTCAGTGGTGGTCCCATCCTCTTAGGACCACCCCAAGCACAGTTATTGGCAAAAATACAATCCCAACCAAAGGCCCTGCAAAGCATTATGGGACGAGATTAGCAGTGGGCAGTGAATATTATAGTATCCAATGTCAAAATAATTCTACAAAGAGCTGCAGTTCCACTAGTCGTTACTAGATGTCCCTCACGAGTCAAATGCAAAAGCTTCATGAAAGGTTTTCAATACTTTTGCATTTGACTCGTGAGGGACATTTTGTAACGACTAGTGGAACTGCAGCTTGATGTATTAATAATTTCAATGCTTTTGCATGTGACTCGTGAGGGACACCTAGTAACGACTAGTTGAACTGCAGCTCTTTGTAGAATTATTTTGATATTGGACACTATAATATTCACTGCCAATCTCGTCCCATAATGCTTTGCAGGGCCTTTGGTTGGGATTGTATTTTTGCCCATAACTGTGCTTGTGGTGGTCCTAGGAGGAAGGGACCACCATTGAATCGTTCACAAGATATGCTTTTTGTGTTCAAGGCATCTGCTTGGTCCTCCCCTAGGTTAGGGGGACTCCAAAATCATCACCTCTCTCATTGCTTGATATTTTATTGTCAAAGTTCATTTTTGTGAATTGGTTATATGCTTTTTAGTATCGAAAATTGCTTTATCAAAGCATTTGAAAGTGTTTATTTTACTGCTGCTACGCTACGTCAATTAGTACAGTTATTCATTCTGCTACGTGCAATTTGCGTAGTAGCACAAACTTTGCATGCTCCGTGAGCGTAGCGAAGTATTATGCCCAGGGTTAAAAAAAACTAACCAGCTGTTGGAAGACCCGCGGACAGATGGTCTTAAGAGGCTGGCCTTGAATGCACACATCTCGCAAGAGGTACTGGAAACCATTTATAAACTATTAGAAGATAAAAAGTGCAAGCAGAGAAATGAGATTGCAGCCTGGCAACATTTTGCAACCTTCTTGCTTACCAAATATCTAAGTAGAGTTAAGTTGGTTCAGATTTGTTGATCATAAATCCCCTTGCATGAACAATCACCTAGTTATACTGAGGCATGAAGTAAACAGAGAATTTCGCCTACTGAAGAAACCCCCCACTAATTTAGTGCAGCAGTGCGAGGTACATATAATGAGAAAAAAATACAAAAAGGACAAATGGTTTGCCAAAAAGTTTCATCAAGATCAGTACTGAAGCAAACTATTTTATGTTAGAAAAAAGAAAAATTCAAGGAGCTTCCGGAGGATGCTACGCAAAATTGAAAAAGGTCCAGGGAAATAGTTTAATTTATGTTATGTTATGTAGTTTTATAGAGCGCACAGCTGCCCCAGCAAAGAGCGTCCCAGCCCTAATAGCAAACAGAAGGGGAGGCTATCAACAGAAAGAGGCATATAGTGGAGGGAAGAGGTGGGTCTTAATAGCCTTATGAAAAGCCAGGTAATTATCGATGCGGCGAATGTGTGTAGGAAGTGAGTTCCAGAGTTTAGCTGCCAGTGTGCGGAAAGAGCACCCACCAGCACGGACCCTCCTTACCCGGGGAACAACCGCCAGATGATGACCAATCGAGCGGAGTTGGCGGGTGGGAGTATATGATGAAAGCAAGTTGGCCAAGATGCCAGGAGAGGAAAAATTCAAGATCTTAAAAGCAATGCAGAGGGACTTAAACTCCACTCGTCTGGCCACCGGCAACCAGTGTAGCCGACAAATAGCACTGGTGGTGGAGCAGGTTCTAGGAAGGCCAAGGAGAGTTCTGGAAGCTGCATTTTGGACCCTCTGCAGTCCCAAAATCTCGGTCTTGTTGGCCCCCAGGTATAGCGAGCTGGCGTAATCCAGTCTCGACAAAACAGAGGCCTGGACAATAACCTGCCTGATGAATGGATCGAAAAAACCCAACAGCGGTTTGAGCCCCCGTCGTATACCAAAACAAGTCCCTGCCACTTTCTTAGTTTGGGCCTGAAAGCTGAGAGCCGAGTCAACCAAGACACCTAGATTTTTCACCACCTGTTTGGGGGCGGGTGCACTTCCCAGGGTAGCAGGCCACCAGCGTTCACTCCACAGCTCAGGATCTTTCCCTACCAGCAAAACCTCAGACTTTCTGGCATTGAGCTGGAGGCAGTTGGAGCTTCCTCATTGCTGTATTTTATTGCCCAAATTACAGATTCTGATTGTAAGAAATATGTGAGTTTTCAAGTTTTTATTGCTATAAAAACACGAGGAGTCAATAAAGACCATCACATGCACAACAACAGCAGATCAAAATAATAAATATTAATAAAAAACAGTGCAAGTTTGTATCAAACAAATTCCTGTGATCATCTATACTTAAAAGTTTAAAAGACCACGTATGCTAACGTCAATTGCCTATGCCATCTCAGATGCCCTGCACTAGGGCTACTTTTGTCCTAAAATTATGCATAAATATTATAAATTTGCAATGATCTTAGGCTAACGGGACACACTAAAGACCATCAAATACATGTCAATTGAAATCAGTGCAAATGTGCGTCAATCATGATTCTGTGATTACCTTACTTAAATTGGAAGTTGACATTTCATTTTTAAAAGACAATGGGGCATATTCACAAGAACGTGTGATAACCACCGCAAGTTTAGCTTAACCAACTTCTCACATCACAGTCCATCGCGGGAAAACAACGCTGTGCTAACGTAGCATTCTCAACCTGGCGTCACCATGCGATAGTCCCACGATAACGCATCAAATGACCGCATTAAAAACAACGTGACACCGAAAAAATGCAAAACACCAACGCGAATAAAGTTGCGATGAGGCCAACCACGAAAAAAAAAACAGCGACAACCAGCGATAGGCCTGCAATCCCCACGCGTCTGGCGGGAAAATGCACCATGAAAGCTGAACAAGAAAAACACACCATAAACAAATCAAACTGCGCAGCAACATGGATGCACCCAGAACGAGTGCCCAGGTCAACGCGAACCCCACAAGCCCCACAGACCACCAGCAATGAACCTCGGGGTCGGGGAAGGCCAAGGAGAAGAGGAAGAGTAAGATGGGGTACAGTCCGCAGGAAAACCCGATCGTCGTCACAGAGGTGACAGAGCATTAACAACAACTGTCCGTCACCACCACTGTGTCATTGGCAATACAGACGGAAAAATGGCATCCCATTGTGAATGCAGTCGGAGTGCCGAGGAGGCCAAGATGCGCTGGCACGATGTCATAAGCCAAACCAAGCAGAAACCCGCTGCCAACAGGAAGGCAGCAATGGCGAATGGAGAGGGGAGTCCTGCGCCACAGGAGGAGCTGGAGCAAATGGCGCCCACAGTCATCAGTGTGGAGACAGTGCAAGGAGTCGGGAGTCTGGACACTGCTCGTCAAGACCTGACACAACAGCAACAGGGTGAGTAACGAACAGGGACTGTGGGGATGGGGGGGACGGGCACAATGGCACACATGCACAACGATGTGTAGCACACCGCACACCCACAATAACCCTGGGTCATGTCCCTGATCCCCGTGGCACACTGCAGCACACATACAAACATCAAGTAGGCCCCCGTTCACCATGTGCCCAAATGTATCCCACCCCACACATCACCAATTACACAACACACACATGCACCCGTGCGAAACACAGCAAAGATGCGTATGTGAGAGCCACACTGACAATGCAAGTGACACCACATGACCACATGACCAGCAGCATGGCTGGAGTACAATCACCATGACACTGTGCACGCCACTAGACTGAGGTGGCTGAGTGTGGACCACATCCGGAAAGGAGCAGGTAACACTCTGACACATCCACCTGCACAAACAACCACTGACGTCAACAACACATCTGCAGACAAACAATGCTCAAGAGTACAAAAACCGTTCAAGAGCACAAATGACCCAAGTCGCCAACATCACAGCACCTCAAAATCACAAAAGCCAAAGGCACACCGCCTCCAAGGGATAAGGGGCAGCAAAATCACAGCTGCAGGTGCGACTCCCACACAAAGCAGCACACACACATGCCAGAAGGGGGTGGCCGAACATGTGCGGGTGGGGTACTACCTCATGGAAGCCGAACCGGATCACATACGTGGGTGTCTAAGTCCCATCAGGGCCCACCAACACTCCCCAACGGAGACCCACACTGCGACAGAGACACATGCCTTTGCACATTTCCAGTACTGAACCACACCCAGAGCCACGGGATGATCATCCACACCCCCATGCCAGACTGGCGTACGCCGGCCCAGTTCACTCCTTTTACGTATTGAGTGGGGTACAACAAAGCTACATGTGCAATGTCCCACCCGCTGCCTGCGGTGACATGGCTGCGTCCTCTGTACATGGCACAATGTAATGTTGTAGTGCCCGGGGCACAAATATATACATCATGAGCACACGGACACACACAGATAGTTCGTTGAACTGGCCACGGGCACGTGCGCTCGACACCTTTATTGGCATGGTCACATGTACAGTGACGCATGTGCTGGATGTGTGTGGGGTGAGTGTAAGCCAGCCCTCATGGAGTCGTTGGTGTTGGCAACAACTTGAACAGTGATCACAATTGAAGCAGAAACATAAAACACCAGCACAACAGAAACAACTGTGAAGCATCATGGTGGTAGCCGGAGGGAGTACAGAGTTCACCCAACATGCAAGCAGAATGTTCCTTGATTTGTGGTGCACTGAGTTAGTGGCACCTGAAGAGCTGAGCATGGTATCAAGCTGATGATGGCCCCCACGACAGGTGTGAGCAACTCTGACAGTCTGGCAGTAAGACACTTCCGACTCTGGCACCGGTCGTTTGGAGTTGGTCCTGGCGGTGGTGGCGTGTGCATCCTGCGGTGATGCGACGTCCGGGCAGGTCAGGTCTCGATTTGATGTGTGAGCCAAGGTGGACCGCAGTTGAGGCCGGAGGCAGCGGACAGTGCAGGGCCACAGACACATGGCGTTGATGACCCCCAGACCATCGACCCAGAGGCCATCCAACATGCCATCAGACTGGGGCCATGGTTTGAGCTGCACAGAGTTAGTGGCCCCGTATGCACTGCGGCTGGCACAGGCACACCGCCACGGGACGGTGACTTCCGGTGCAGTGAGATAGGGCCACCCGAGGTGAGCGTGTCCTCGTCAATGTCGAAGGTGAATGTAGCGGAGGTTTGCGGGGGACAGTGGAAGGTGTCCTCCAGGGCATGATGCAGAGGGCAGGAGCCGGCCGGAAGCGGCAAATGGAGGAGTGGAATGCTACAGCCTCGTTTTGGCCACATAGTCAGTATCACCGACATGATGATGAAGACAACCCCCAGTCCATGGACTCAGTCACCAACAAATCTCAAGAAGAAAGTGTCCATGGTTGTCGGGGAACAGACTTAGTGGCACCGGAGCTGAAAGGGGATGCAGTCTGCGACGAGGCCAGTACAATGATATTAGGTCTGCCATAACTGAATCATGACTGAGTTCCCAATGTGTGCCCTACTCGACCGATGTGTAGTCCGGAGGCAGCGGCCAGTGCGGGCCAACCGCTGTTCAGCAAGCTCCTCCTGGAACACTGACACACGGCGTTGAAATGGCATGTGGGGATGACTCGTGGTTGACCGAGGCAGTGGCGACAGAGCTGAGCGGGTGCTTGGCCAGCGACGATGCCGTGTCCTGCCTGGTACGGACTGGCATGAATTTGTGTGGGGCCTGCAGGACCGCAGTGTAGTCCGAAGGCGTAGTCATCAAGGGCCCACAGACACGTGTGGTTGGGATGCCATGCACATACTTTGTGTCACCACATCGAAGGGAGTATAGTGATATAAACTCAGCCATAAAGTGTGTACTCGGGCATTGTCTAATCAAGACTCAGTTCCAAATGTGTGACCTACTTGACCGCAGTGTAGGCCCGAGGCAGCGGTCAGCAGGGGCCCACAGCCACGTGTCGTTGGCCCGCGATGCACAGGGTTGGTGACACCAGGGCAGTTGTTGGCAGTGTTCGGACACCTCCGTAACGATGGTCCTTTTCTCCTCCGGACTGAACCACGTCTTCCTTCTACTCGTCTCCCTGCGTACAATGATATGTACTCCGCCATGCAGTAATCACGGATCAGTTCAACATGTGTGACCTACTCATCCGCAGTGTAGGCCAAAGGCGTAGTCATCAGGGGCCCACAGACACGTGTGGTTGGGATGCCATGCACATACTTTGTGTCACCACATCGAAGGGAGTATAGTGATATAAACTCAGCCATAAAGTGTGTACTCGACCATTGTGTAATCAAGACTCAGTTCCAAATGTGTGACCTTCTTGACCGCAGTGGAAGCCCGAGGCAGCGGTCAGCAAGGGCCCACAGCCACGTGTCGTTGGCCCGCGATACACAGGGTTGGTGACACCAGGGCAGTTGTCAGCAGTGTTCGGACACCTCCGTAACGATGGTCCTTTTCTCCTCCAGACTGAACTGCGTCTTCCTCTTACTCGTCTCCCTGCATACAATGATATGTACTCCGCCATGCAGTAATCAAGGATCAGTTCAACATGTGTGACCTACTCGTCCGCAGTGTAGGCCGAAGGCGTAGTCATCAGGGGCCCACAGACACGTGTGGTTGGGATGCCATGCACATACTTTGTGTCACCACATCAAAGAGAGTATAGTGATATAAACTCAGCAATGAAGTGTGTACTCTGCCATAGCATAATCAAGACTGAGTTCCAAATGTGTGACCTACTTGAGCGTAGTGTAGGCCCGAGGCAGCGGTGGAGTATGTCAACGAAAAAGGAATAAAGCGGGCCTGTGTCGCGGAGGCCGAAATGGTCTGAGGAGGCTGCGAAGGTCGCGGGCCTTGGGCTTGGAGCTTGCGCCGGCACGTGGTGGGCCCTCTTTGACACACGCCGGTGTCGGCAGGTGAGCAGTGAGGCCTGGCTGCGCAGGGGAGGGCATGACGGGTCCGGGGACCAGCGGCCCGGGGTGCAGCAGGCGCACAGGATCGCAGGCCACACCGCTCATGGCGATGGCCTCTTGGCGGGGTGGGAGGCGCCGCCCTGGCAGATGCGTTGGGCATTCTGGAAGAGAACCACGCCCAATGCTACGTGCTTTTTATTCACACCCCTGCGCTGGCCTGGCATACGCCGGGCCAGCCCACTCCGCACACGCTTACAGGGGGGACGTCACAAGCTACATTTCCGCGATCTTCCCCACTGGCTGGGGTGACATGGTTGCGTCCACTGTCCACGACACTCCAAACACCAGCAGTGCATGTAGACATGGCTGTGTCTGTGGTCTGCATACTGTAGTCTGTCCAGCACATCTCCGCCACACTTGGCATTGTGTACATTCTCATTCATGGGTCACTTGCCTCCTTCGCACACGCCTGGTTTCCACCTCTCCCCACATTCCGGTATTGTGTGGCTGAGGTGCCATGCCGTCGATGGCTCATGGACATGGCTGACCAAGGTTGCCACAGTAAGTTATGCTGTCGTGTCTGGTGGGGGGGCATGTTGTTTGGCATGTTGTATGTGATTTTGTGACGTGTGCAGTGCCAGAGTTGTGAGTTGTATGATTGTGGGGTTGAGGTGTGTGGTGTGTTCATTTGGTACTTGCCAACGGGCAGTGCATTCCCATGGGTGCCATCCTGGAAGCGCTGGTTGATGTTGGACTGTCGGAAGATGAAGGGATCATGCACACTGCCTGGGTAGTTGGCCATGACATTTGTGAGGAGTCCCCTGTGGTCCACTATTGCCTGCACGTTGATGGGATGTGTGTGCTTTCTGTTGGGGTATTGTGTGCGGTGTTGGCAGGGGGCACAAGTGGGACAAGTGTGCAGTCGATTGCCCCCGACACGTGCGGGGATCCAGCTATGGCGTATAGTCCTTGCTTGGTCTCCAGCTGTTCCTGCGCATTGTGGGGGACGTATGGGTGCTGGGGTCCCTAGCTGGTGAAGGCATCCAGGACAGGTGTGAGGGACTTGGATGGGGCTGGCTGTGAGACTCCTCCGACTCGGGCGGTTGTTGTTTGGGAGGATACCAGAGGCCAACAGGTGCAGCACAGCCGGCATTGTCTGCGGAGGGATGTTGGTTGTCCACTGTGTTGGTACCGTCAGCCTGTGGGCAATGATGTTCAGGATGCGGAGGATGGTTGTCCTTTTGGGCCTGTAGTGGGCATTGGCAGTGTTAGGTCTGTGGGGCTGGTGCATTTCCTGAAGGTCCACTGTCTTTGTCTGCGCTGCCTCTGTGGTGGTACGGGGGGGGTGGGGGGGTTCCGTTGGGGGGTGGCGGTCCTGAGGGTGGTGGTGGTGGGTGTTGTTGCCCTCTGGGGGCTCCGGGGTGCATGGTGAGTGGCTCCATGGCATCTGTTGTTCTTCAGGTGTGGCTGTGTGCTGGGCTCCCTTTTCTTGTGCAGGTTGACGTCCGACTTTGCACCAGGTCAGAGCAGGTGTTAATTTCCTGCTGGTAACGCGCCATATCGGCTGTTTTGTGTTCCTATCGCCGATGTGGCTGGTCGTTGAGAATGTTGCGTTGTGGTGTTGTCGCGGCTTTTTGCTCGGGAATGCCTACTCTGCATCTCATTAGCGTTAGTTGCCGGGGTCATCTGTGGCGATGTTTCTTGCGACTGCTTTCGCAGGAAAACTGGTGTTATGGGCTGTTAGCAACAGCTTGTGAATGGGGCAATAAATTTAGCGTGACTTTGGATGCGTTAAAGTGCCGATAACTCAGCGATAGCTCCTTGAGAATATGCCCCAATATGTACTGAAATTGGTTACACTCAAATTTCCTGCACTAGGTCTTCTTTGTTCCTATGAATGAGCATATATTTTATAAAATTATAGTTCAGTCTTGTATTTGCAGGATTCAGCACCTCCACAACAGCTTACCTGCAAGTCCAGAGCGAGAGTTCATTTAATAGTGGACAAAGCATTGAGCGCCATTCTTTTGAAAGTACCACACAGATACATAAGACATGGAACAGTGCTTCTTTTGTTGCCCCACATAGCCTGCAACTCAGGTCGTCATTGAATTTTTGCCAGGGTGGATAGCTGGATACAGTGAAGTGAATGCAAACCTATCCAATACAAGTTTTCTTTTAAAATGTTTTGAAATGCTTTTATCAAAGTAAGGTTGCAACTTTAAAAATTTAAAAGAGTTTATAATTTACCAGGTGTGCTTTCATTTTGCTGTTAATTGTTTATCTTCTAAATAAGACTTTTATTCATATTAGCTTGTTCAGGGCTCTTTTAAAACGTAATGTTATTATTGGCAAAGCTCAAAGCTGATTCACCTGTAAGTAGCTTATGGATTACTCTAAATAATAACTGTGAAGTAAAGCTGGGTTTATCGTAAATGTCTTGTGCCATAATAAGTAATCCAATGTATCCAGTTGGGCTGCACGCAGCCTACAGCACATTTATGAAAAAGCATCTCTACTTTTTAAGTCATGCTTGATTAGGCCAAACTCTAGCCATACCTGGGCCTGAGCAACATGTTTGGGCAATCCAAAGACTTGTCTGTAAGTTTGAGCAATCAAACAATCCAACAGTCCTAGTAGTGAGCCTTCCTCTCATTATTTCTTTAACATAGGAAATTGCAGGCATTATCTTAGCTCTCATAACCTCCAGCAAGGGACAGAGGATTGGGCCCCTAAATTACTTTGATAGTGAATTAAATACCATCCTGAGTGCCAATGTTTTAAGTTTCATCGATTTACCCTGCAGCATATAGGAGCCCTTGTTGTCTATGATGACCCCCAGGTATTTAGACTGCACTACGCTTTCCAATTTATCACCATTTACATGCCAAGATCTCTTAATGTTAAATCTTTTCCCAATTTTTAAGGTCTTTGGGGCATATCTACAAGGCCCCGCGATAAAATTATCGCCGCTTTAGCGTCCATTTTCAGGAGAAAAGCGGCGATAATTTTATCGCATTATCATCAAGGACACGCTAGCGCGTGATTCCTTGAGTTAGGGCCCGTTTTTCACACGCCTCGCCTCACATCGATAATGAGATGCAAAGGAGGCGTGGCTGTGAAAACAACATGGGATAATATCGCGAAGGCAGCTTCGCGATATTATCAAGGACAGGTAGCGATATTTGAAATCGCATTAAGTATGCCTTAACGCAGGAATTTAACGTCTGTTAAATTCCTGACTAAGGCATACCTAACATGGGGGGTGGATTGTGTGGCTAAGACCACAGGCCCTATCTTCAAGGATATCGCCGTTTTCCATGGAACATTGCTGGAAAACCAGCGATGTTCCATGGAAAACACCGCTAGCGCTGAAATAATTATCGCCATTGCGCTATGTGTTGTTAATACAGCGCAAGCATGGCGATAATTTCCAGCGATAGCCGGCGATGAAAATCCTCACGCTAAGAGCGGCCAGCGATAATTATCGCTGCCGCTTGATAATATGCCCCAATGTTTTTTATAATTACGTACTAGATTGTTGTTAGTTGCATAGATGTGAAGGCTATCCATAAGCCTCTGAAGGCCTAGCATCATTCTGCTTAATAGTAGTAGATCATCTGCATATAGTAAATTTGATACCTGCAGGGCACCCAGTTTCGGGGCATATGTGGCAGCCTTGGTAAATTTGCTTGACAATTTGGAAATGTATAGATTGAACAGAAGAGGAGCGAACACACACCCTTGTTTGAGGCCAGTGCCAAAATAGATTTTCCTGGAGAGCCTGCTTCCATCAGCGAGTTTGACCCACAACCATCTATCTGTATATATAACAGTTGGATGGCCCTTAATATGGTTTGAGGAATATCCAGATTACACTGTTTGATACATAGCATGTTTCGTGGCACGCTGTCAAATGCAGCCTTTAAGTCGACAAAACAGGCAACATTGTTGTTGTAGCTAAAAACTTTTTTTCGATACAAATGGACAAGGCCAACAGATTTAAGAGAGTTCCACATCCTGGCTGGAATCCTGTTTGATTTAACGGTACTATTTGAAGTATGTTAGGAGCTTTTGTATAGCACATGGCTACCCGGAGGCATCCCAGCGCTGCAGAGGTGGCTGGGGGGGAGGGAGGGAATTATGGGAATAGCCAGGTTTTCAAGGATTTCCGGAAGGTCAGGTGATTCACCTCTTTACGAATAGGAAGAGGAAGTGCATTCCATAACTTGGAAGCATTGTAGGAGAAACGGCGGTCACCTGTTCTGGCCTTCTTAATTCTGGGGACCTCTGTCAAGTGGAGCTCATCCGAGCGCAGACATCGATTGGCCTTATATGGTTTGACCAGGTGTTTTGTAATAGGAGGGCCTCTGTCCTGCAAACCTTTGTGGGCAATGCAGAGGGCTTTGAAGTGTATTCTCTCCTGTACCGGGAGCCAGTGAAGAGAACGAAGGGCAGGCTTTGCTGAGCAGTGGCTTTTAGTGCCCGTAAGAAGTCTAGCTGCTGAGCTCTGGACCACTTGGAGCTTCGCTATGACTGATTTGGGAGCACCCAAATATAGAGCATTGCCGTAGTCCAGCCTAGAGAGGATAAGTGCCTGGACCAGGAGTTTTCTTGAGTGGCTAGGTAGGAGAGGGAGTATGGTAGCCAAATCAGCCAGGTCTTCAAGTAGCAAACTTGCAAAATATTTCGCCTCTACATCAAGGAGGGCCAAGAGTTTATAATTAGCTGGGTTTCTTTTCACACCTTCTTTGAAAATGGGATGTATTATGAAGCCTCTCCATGATTCTGAAACCTCTGCTATCAGCAAGGCCGTGCTATATAGTGGGGTTAGTGCCTAGGCCCAATATTCTGGCTTGACTTTAAAAATGGCATGTGGCATGCCATTTGAGGCAGGTGCCCCTGCCGCCCTTGCATGCTTAATTGCCTTCATTCGTTTGACCGAACACACCATCTCTGGTACTGATGTTTTTGGTGAGTCAAGGATCATTGTTCCTCTTTTACTGCTAGCCTGGTCTGTCCTCAGCCTGGAGGCTACGCCTACCTGTCCTTGATGCACCCCGGTGCAGTTTCACGAACTGTTATTACGATGCCCGACTCTCAGTCTGGCTTGGCCACCCTGTCCTCTGGATGGGGGTGGTCGCCGAGCGACGCCATGCCTCCACAGGATGACTCCCATGTCTTTTTCATTTAGTTCCCCTCCTGGTTTGGGTCCCCGGGGGAGGGTAGGGTGGGTTGCTCAACCTAATTGGGGGGTTGGAGTGGGTGGGGGGTCGGGGGTGAGTTCCTACTGGACCTGTTGCCTCCTCCTCGAGGCTTGTTGTCTTTTTTGCTTCATGTTGTTTTTTGTAATATGTTGTATGCTAAATCAGGCTCTGCACCACACATCTCTTCACAAACGCTCATGGTTCACATTGCACATCTATCCCCATCCGTCACCCATCGCTTGGGCGCCACAGTATGACGGACACCACACTTTGGACTTGGAACGTCAGGGGTCTCAATGACCATCGCAAGTCCCGCCTGGTACACGCCCACCTCATCCGACACAAGGTGGACATTTGCTTCCTTCAGGAGACCCACCTGCTGCCCGCCACATCTTCTAGACTCCTCTCTAAATATTGGGGCGAGACCTACTCCTCCTTTTACTCTAGCTACTCTCGTGGAGTGTCCATTCTAATGCGCAGAGGGCTTCCCTGGCGCACTTCTCGGGTCATTGCGGACCCAGAGGGGCGCTTTGTCATCCTGCATGGCACTCTCCTAGCCCAACCCCTAATCCTTGCAGCGATATATGGCCCCAA
This sequence comes from Calotriton arnoldi, assembly GCA_963921515.1. Lineage (NCBI taxonomy): Eukaryota > Metazoa > Chordata > Amphibia > Caudata > Salamandridae > Calotriton > Calotriton arnoldi. The sequence goes on from CAWUFW010006286.1 coordinate 660,254, forward strand.
CTCCGACAGTCCCGAGTTTTTCATGCAGGTATGGCAACACATCTCCTCACTGGGTCCTGCAGCCCTGCTTTGGGGTGGCAACTTTAATATTGCACCCTCTGCCTCCCTTGATCGCTCCGGATCCCATGCACTGCACCCATGCGTGACCTCCCTCCTGCACTCCATACTGACCGACAATTCTCTGCTCGATGCGTGGCGGCATACCCGCCCAGAAGCTCGTGGGGGCACATGCGTGACGGGTTCGCGGGGTTGCTGGTCCCGTTTGGACCTCTGGCTCACCACCCGTGACGCCTTCGCATGGGTCACCTCCGTGGATCATATGGCCCGTACCCTCTCTGACCACGCTCCCGTGCGACTCGGTATACAGCTCCCGCACACCCCGCGAGGCGTGTTCGCCTGGCGGCTGCCCAACGCGCTCCGAGATTTGTTTTTTTGCGACGAGATTCAAACAGCAATCACCAATTATTTTGAACTCAACTCTGGCTCAGTCGACTCCCCTTCCACGCTCTAGGAGGGTTTCAAGGCGGTGATCCGGGGCGAATGCATCTCCAAGCAATCCGGTGTGCTGCGATCTATTTGTGGTGTTCTTGAGCGATTGGAGGGGGAGATCAGGGCTCTGGACTCCATGCAATCTCTGGACCCTGACCCCGACACCTTGGCGCAGCTCAGGGGTAAACTCACTGACTTTAACGACGAGGCCAATGGGGAGCTCTTATTTCTGGGCAGGGAGGCGAAAGCTCGCCGCTATGGCGAGGGGGACCGCCCTGGCAAGACTCTTGCCAATCTCCTGCGGCAGCCACATGCCGCCTCCTACATCACCGCGCTCCAGGACGGAGGCCCGGACAGGACTACTTCTCCCAAGGAGGTGGAGGCCAGATTCACCGCCTTTTACTCACAACTCTACACTGCTAGCGATATGCCTCCGCACGACATCCTTGATCAGTACTTCCATACTATTCAGCTTCTCTGGCTGGGCGACAGCCACCGGGAATACCTCGATGAGCCCTTCTCCAAGGAGGAGATTTTGGCTGCTATCAGTGGCCTACCGGGCGACAAAGCTCCCGGCTCCGATGGCCTGCCCGCATCCTTTTACAAGACATTTGCGCCCCTCCTGGTTCCACACCTCGCCGCCATGTATAACGAGTCTTTCGAGTGCGGCCATTTCCCCCCTTCGCTCCGCGAGGCCCTGCTTACACTCCTCCTGAAGCCGTATAAGTCCCCCGAACTTCGTGACTCCTATCGCCCCCTGTCTCTCATTAACACAGATAACAAAATTTTCGCTAAATTGCTAGCCTCTCGTCTTCTCCCCATCATGCCTTTAAAAGCTCGCCCAGATCAGTCCGGCTTCATCCCCGGCCGCGCCACCTCGCATAACCTTCGGACCATATTTTCCGTCCTCCATCAAATTAACCCCTCTCTCCCGCCGTGGCTGCCCTCCTGGACACCACCAAAGCTTTCGACACTCTTGAGTGGCCCTTCCTCTTTTATCTTCTCCCTCGCTTAGGCTTTAGCCCGGTTTTTCTGCGCAAAGTCCAGCTTCTTTACACTCTTCCCACCGCTCGTCTTCGGATAAACGGTCAGATCACGAGCCCATCCCCATCGCCAGGGGCACTAGGCAGGGGTGCCCACTCTCACCCATGTTATTTGCTATTGCTATGGAGCCCCTCCCGCCAGGCTCAGGCAACACCACACCCAGAGGGGTCTCGGCTTTGCGGCTCGTGCCTTGGTCGTCTCCATGTATGCGGACAACGTCATGTTATACGTCCGCAATCCCCAGGAGAATCTCGGTCCCATGGTCCGCGAGGTGGTGCGATCCGGAGGTCTGTCCGGCATCCAAGTCAACTGGGGGAGGTCCGTTCTTTTTCCTCTTATGAATGCCACTGTTCACTTCACTCCGGACTACCCATTTGTTTGGGCATCGGGACCCACCAGATATCTGGGCATTTGGCTCAGCAGGGATGTGAACGAACTTTGGAGGGCGAATTTCGGCCGGGCAATGGACTGGTTGGAGACCAAGATCCAGCTATGGCGAAGACTGCCCCTGTCCCTGGTGGGACGAATTGCCATCGCAAAAATGGTGGTGCTCCCGAAGTTTCTGTACCTCTTCCTGAACATCCCCACCCCCCTCACTGCTCACTTTTTTTGCAGGCTCCGTTCACTTGTAATCACCCTCGTCTGGGCCGGGCGCCAGCCCAGAATCGCATACAACATTCTCACACTGCCCCTATCTCGTGGGGGAATGGGAGCCCAAGATTTCAAACTATATGTCCTTAGCACCCAAGCCAGCTTCCTCCACTCCTGGTTGCACCCAACGCCTTTTCAACCTCATGTAGCGGTGGAGGCTGATCTCGCAGCTCCTTGGCCGCTCCTGACTGCACTCTTTGCCCCCTCAAAACCCCGTGCGGCGAAATAGACACTGTGGAGACCCTGCGCTGGGCCTGGGATGGAATCAGGAGGTACTCTGGCTCTAGCACGCTCTTTGCCAATGCCATGCCCCTCGCCCATAACCCAGCATTCCCCCCTCTGCAAACTTCCGGAATGGTCAAGCGCGCAGCTCGCCTGGGGCTAGCCACGGTGTCGGACCTCTACCCTGACAATACCTTCTTCACCCTTGCTGCCGAGTCCGGCCCCATGGACATGCTGCTGTATTGCCAAATTAGAGCGTCCTGCAGGGAGACTCACCCCACATTTCCTCAGCCCCCCCCCTGCGATAGCTGCCCTCGACTTTGCATACACGTCCAGCTCCCCCCGCAAGCTGGTCACCAGGATTCATGCCCTCACGCTGGCGGCGTCCCCGATCAATGCCGACCGCGCCCGCGCTGCCTGGAGTGATGACCTGGGCACCGACCTCTCTCAGGAGGTCTGGCTGTACTGCTGCAATCATACCAAACGCTTGTCCCCCAATTACCGCCTGCGCCTCATACACTTTAAATATCTGCACAGATTATACCGCTCTCCTGTCACACTGCACAAAATGGGCCTCATTCCTAACGACAGATGTCTGAGATGCTCCGCTCCCGCTGCCGACTTTTCCCACCTAGCCTGGTTATGCCCAAGTGTCTCTGCCTACTGCCGTGAGGTGTGTGCCGTCATCAACGAGATCACCTACGTGACTGTCACGCCCGACCCACTGCTGTGCCTCTTAGGCTTTGTGAAATACTGCCCAGATGCCTGCTGCAAGCTGATCGCCATGCTGCTCGTTCTTGCACGGTGCAGGGTCTCCATGCACTGGGGGCGGAGGTCTGCGCCCAAGGTCAAGGCTTGGCTCGAGGACTCTGCGCGCTGTCAGACACTTTTGTCCGCATTTTGGGACTTAGTGCCGGCAACCAGCAGACCAACCGACATTTGTGGTCCCCTCATCTCTTATCTTCAGCGCCAGGGCGACTCGCCTTCTGTGCCCGCTCCCGCGCCCTCCGCTGGAACCCCGCTGGCTGTGGACGTCGGGGTTGGCCCGTGATGCACGGCGCCTCCACCAACACGCTTTAACGATAGCTTGCAGTCACTCACACTAGCATCTTGACTCTACAAGGCGTTCCCCTGTCCTTCCTGCCTAGTTCCAAGCAGCTCTATTCCATGCAATGTACTGGGCTGCACAAGCATGATTGTTCCTACAGTGTCTGTAACAGATGTGGTTTCTTAACTGACTGCGGACCTTCCGCCTGAATGTAATGTAACATCTTGTGCAATTTCCTAAATAAAGGTTTTCAAAATCAAAAAAAAAAAAAAGGATCAATGTTCCTCTTTTGACACAGGACTCAGCAATCGAATTTTAAATGTTCCCTTTTGATATTGAGAAATGGTTCCCTAGGTGCCTGACCCATGCAGCTTTGCATATGTGGTCTTTATTGACTCCTCGTGTTTTTATAGCAATAAAAACTTGACAACTAACATATTTCTTAGAATCAGAATCTGTAATTTGGGCAATAAAATACAGCAATGAGGAAGCTCCAACTGCCTCCAGCTCAATGCCAGCAAGTCTGAGGTTTGCTGGTAGGGAAAGATCCTGAGCTGTGGAGTGAACTCTGGTGGCCTGCTACCCTGGGAAGTGAACCCGCCCCCAAACAGGTGGTGAAACAACTAGGTGTCTTGGTTGACTCGGCACTCAGCTTTCAGGCCCAAACTAAGAAAGTGGCAGGGACTTGTTTTGGTATACTACGGGGGCTCAAACCGCTGTTGGGTTTTTTCGATCCACCCATCAGGCAGGTTATTGTCCAGGCCTCTGTTTTGTCGAGACTGGATTACGCCAGCTCGCTATACCTGGGACCAACAAGACTGAGATTTTGAGACTGCAGAGGGTCCAAAATGCAGCTGCCAGAAATGAGGAAGCTCCATTACCCAAGGACTATGGGATAAATGATGGAGACAATACGATTTAGGCTAAATAATGCAAGGTAATGTTCCTGGGAACGCATTCTGCAAATATAAAAATACACATTATTTGTAGTATGTTCATATTTCAGTCTATAAAAGAGCCATCATGACATAAAATGAACTAATATAAAATTATAGTTTTACTGCAAATGATAAACAACATTTGCAAAACTGTTCTAATGATAATGGCCATAGATTTTAATTTATATTTTTCAGGTAACTGGACAACTATGGACATCTCGTAACATCTCGGAAACATTACCAAAAATCTAGTATTTGGCTTATCTTTGGAAAAAATACACCAAATAAGCTCAAAATGAAGGCTATAAAAATGCAATATATGTATACATTTTTATTGGTTCAAGCCATTTTCTTCTTGCCTATGTTGTGGTGCATTCCCACAGATTTACACTTAGAGAAACAAATCTCCTTTCCTCGGCAGGAAAGCCAACAAGCATTCACCTAAAGCCGTGATAGAACAAATTCCAGTACGTTTTTTAATCGGCTCCAGAAACTATATTTGGCTGTGATCGGACTGCTTCCATTTTAGGCTCCGGCAGAGTCAAATAATATTACATTTATACTTTTTTTGCATAAGTAAGGAAGTGAACTCTTTAAATAAGCTGATTTGATGTTTTACGAAATCTGATGGATTTCAAGATTTATACATTTCTTAAATAAAGTAGTTGATGACTATTAACCCCTTCCATGCTTATGACGAGCTGGACTCGTCATGGCACACAGTGCTCGTGTGCTCATGACGAGTCCAGCTCGTCATAAGACCACCCACGGGGGAAGCGCTGGCGCTCCCCCCGTGGGAATCCGATCTTCGGGGTTTTTTTTTAGGAGGCAGGGGAAGGACTTCCCCTGCCTCCCCCCGCCCCCCCATCAATGACGTCAGCGCGCGAGGCGCGCTGACATCATTGAGGGTTTCCTTTCTTCACCGACGCGCTGGAAGCCATTTGCTTCCAGCGCGTCGGGGAAATAAGGTGAGTTTTGGCTCGGGGAGGGGGGTTTGATTCTGAAAGAGACATCGAGGGAAAGGAAAGGGTTTTCCTTTCCCCCGATGCCTCTTTTGTGCATTCCTGCTGCACGATCATGTGATCGTGCAGCAGGAATGACCCACGAGGCGCCATTGTTAGCGTGGAGATGTGCCTTCTCTCCATTGCCACCCTGTAAAGTTAGCTGTAATCCTTGATGGAGGTCTCTGCACCCTTGATTTTCTCGAGCGCAATCCTCGTGTAGTTCCTGTGACCAGGAGGTTCCTTCTCCTCGTCTGCCGCTGCGATCCTGCTCTGACCCTTTATAAACAAGAGGCATGTGAACGGGCCTAGAAGCCCCGCTCGTTTGGCCCCGCCACACATACACTAGCGGTATGCAACGTATGCCCGCCCTTTCCCTACTATGATGGACAGCTTACTCAAAGGATCCCGGCGCTTTCGGCGCGGTGGCAAAGTTACAGACACACAGGTCACTGGAGACAATTCTTCTGGTCCTTTACGCAGCTGTAGTGTAGGAAAGGCATTATACATTTACCCAACGAGGTAGCACTTACTGATTAGCCAGTAGAAAGTACTCCAGTTGAGTAGAGGTATTGCACAAAACGGTGGCATCTTCGTGGATAAATATGCAGGGCAGATGTGCCTTCTCTCCATTTACACCCTGACAAGTTAGCTGTAATCCTTGATGGAGGTCTTTGCATCCTTCATTTTCTCGAGCGCAATTCTCGTGTAGAATTCGTGAGCGTGGAGATGTGCCTTCTCTCCATTTACACCCTGAAAAGTTAGCTGTAATCCTTGATGGAGGTCTTTGCATCCTTGAATTTGTCGAGCGCAATGCTCGTGTAGTTCCTGTGACCATGAGGTTCCTTCTCCTCGTCTGCCGCTGAGATCCTGCTCTGACCCTTTATAAACAAGAGGCATGTGAACGGGCCTAGAAGCCCCGCCACACATACACTAGCGGTATGCAACGTATGCCCGCCCTTTCCCCACTATGATGGACAGCTTACTCAAAGGACCCTGGCGCTTTCGGCGCGGTGGCAAAGTTACAGACACACAGGTCACTGGAGACAATTCTTCTGGTCCTTTACGCAGCTGTAGTGTAGGAAAGGCACTATACATTTACCCAACGAGGTAGCACTTACTGATTAGCCAGTAGAAAGCACTCCAGTTGAGTAGAGGTATTGCACAAAACGGTGGCATCTTCGTGGATAAATATGCAGGGCAGATGTGCCTTCTCTCCATTTACACCCTGACAAGTTAGCTGTAATCCTTGATGGAGGTCTTTGCATCCTTCATTTTCTCGAGCGCAATTCTCGTGTAGAATTCGTGAGCGTGGAGATGTGCCTTCTCTCCATTTACACCCTGAAAAGTTAGCTGTAATCCTTGATGGAGGTCTTTGCATCCTTGAATTTCTCGAGCGCAATGCTCGTGTAGTTCCTGTGACCATGAGGTTCCTTCTCCTCGTCTGCCGCTGAGATCCTGCTCTGACCCTTTATAAACAAGAGGCATGTGAACGGGCCTAGAAGCCCCGCCACACATACACTAGCGGTATGCAACGTATGCCCGCCCTTTCCCCACTATGATGGACAGCTTACTAAAGGACCCCGGCGCTTTCGGCGCGGTGGCAAAGTTACAGACACACAGGTCACTGGAGACAATTCTTCTGGTCCTTTACGCAGCTGTAGTGTAGGAAAGGCACTATACATTTACCCAACGAGGTAGCACTTACTGATTAGCCAGTAGAAAGCACTCCAGTTGAGTAGAGGTATTGCACAAAACGGTGGCATCTTCGTGGATAAATATGCAGGGCAGATGTGCCTTCTCTCCATTTACACCCTGACAAGTTAGCTGTAATCCTTGATGGAGGTCTTTGCATCCTTCATTTTCTCGAGCGCAATTCTCGTGTAGAATTTGTGAGCGTGGAGATGTGCCTTCTCTCCATTTACACCCTGAAAAGTTAGCTGTAATCCTTGATGGAGGTCTTTGCATCCTTGAATTTCTCGAGCGCAATGCTCGTGTAGTTCCTGTGACCATGAGGTTCCTTCTCCTCGTCTGCCGCTGAGATCCTGCTCTGACCCTTTATAAACAAGAGGCATGTGAACGGGCCTAGAAGCCCCGCCACACATACACTAGCGGTATGCAACGTATGCCCGCCCTTTCCCCACTATGATGGACAGCTTACTCAAAGGACCCCGGCGCTTTCGGCGCGGTGGCAAAGTTACAGACACACAGGTCACTGGAGACAATTCTTCTGGTCCTTTACGCAGCTGTAGTGTAGGAAAGGCACTATACATTTACCCAACGAGGTAGCACTTACTGATTAGCCAGTAGAAAGCACTCCAGTTGAGTAGAGGTATTGCACAAAACGGTGGCATCTTCGTGGATAAATATGCAGGGCAGATGTGCCTTCTCTCCATTTACACCCTGACAAGTTAGCTGTAATCCTTGATGGAGGTCTTTGCATCCTTCATTTTCTCGAGCGCAATTCTCGTGTAGAATTCGTGAGCGTGGAGATGTGCCTTCTCTCCATTTACACCCTGAAAAGTTAGCTGTAATCCTTGATGGAGGTCTTTGCATCCTTGAATTTCTCGAGCGCAATGCTCGTGTAGTTCCTGTGACCATGAGGTTCCTTCTCCTCGTCTGCCGCTGAGATCCTGCTCTGACCCTTTATAAACAAGAGGCATGTGAACGGGCCTAGAAGCCCCGCCACACATACACTAGCGGTATGCAACGTATGCCCGCCCTTTCCCCACTATGATGGACAGCTTACTCAAAGGACCCCGGCACTTTCGGCGCGGTGGCAAAGTTACAGACACACAGGTCACTGGAGACAATTCTTCTGGTCCTTTACGCAGCTGTAGTGTAGGAAAGGCACTATACATTTACCCAACGAGGTAGCACTTACTGATTAGCCAGTAGAAAGCACTCCAGTTGAGTAGAGGTATTGCACAAAACGGTGGCATCTTCGTGGATAAATATGCAGGGCAGATGTGCCTTCTCTCCATTTACACCCTGACAAGTTAGCTGTAATCCTTGATGGAGGTCTTTGCATCCTTCATTTTCTCGAGCGCAATTCTCGTGTAGAATTCGTGAGCGTGGAGATGTGCCTTCTCTCCATTTACACCCTGAAAAGTTAGCTGTAATCCTTGATGGAGGTCTTTGCATCCTTGAATTTCTCGAGCGCAATGCTCGTGTAGTTCCTGTGACCATGAGGTTCCTTCTCCTCGTCTGCCGCTGAGATCCTGCTCTGACCCTTTATAAACAAGAGGCATGTGAACGGGCCTAGAAGCCCCGCTCGTTTGGCCCCGCCACACATACACTAGCGGTATGCAACGTATGCCCGCCCTTTCCCCACTATGATGGACAGCTTACTCAAAGGATCCTGGCGCTTTCGGCGCGGTGGCAAAGTTACAGACACACAGGTCACTGGAGACAGTTCTTCTGGTCCTTTACGCAGCTGTAGTGTAGGAAAGGCACTATACATTTACCCAACGAGGTAGCACTTACTGATTAGCCAGTAGAAAGTACTCCAGTTGAGTAGAGGTATTGCACAAAACGGTGGCATCTTCGTGGATAAATATGCAGGGCAGATGTGCCTTCTCTCCATTTACACCCTGAAAAGTTAGCTGTAATCCTTGATGGAGGTCTTTGCATCCTTGAATTTCTCGAGCGCAATGCTCGTGTAGTTCCTGTGACCAGGAGGTTCCTTCTCCTCGTCTGCCGCTGAGATCCTGCTCTGACCCTTTATCCCCTTCGGTGCTTATGACGAGCTGGACTCGTCATGGCACACAGTGCTCGTGATGAGTCCAGCTCGTCATAAGACCACCCACGGGGAAGCGCTGGCGCTCCCCCGTGAGAATCTGATCGTTAGGTTTTTTTGGGGGGAGGCAGGGGAAGGGCTTCCCCTGCCTCCCCCGCCCCATCAATGACGTCAGTGCGCTGACATCATTGAGGGTTTCCCTTTCTTCCCGACGCGCTGGAAGCCATTTGCTTCCAGCGCGTCGGGGAAATCAGGTGAGGTTTGGCTCGGGGAGGGGGGGTTTGTATCAAAAGAGGCATCGAGGGAAAGGAAATGGTTTTCCTTTCCCCCGATGCCTCTTTGTGCATTCCTGCTGCACGATCATGTGATCGTGCAGCAGGAATGCCCACTAGGCACCAGGGTTTTTTTTAATTTTTGTGTTGGGGAGTGGCCAAAAGGGCAAGGGTTGCTCCCCTTTTACGGGTGTGAATATTTTATTTATACTGTTAGGCCCACCTACCCCTTAGCTTGGCTGGTGGATTGTGTGTGGACTGGTGCATTATTTGCATATGTGATTGTAATGTTTTTTTTCCTCCTTTTTATTCTAGTGTAAAGCTTTTGATTCCTGTTTGCGGTTTCGGCAGTTGTGGTTCTGCAGTTTTGCGTAATTGCATTTATTTGGTAAGAAAAATATTTTTGTTGTGTGTACTCCAAATGAGTATTATTGTCATGCATGAATGAATTTTTTTGTAAGTGGTGCCATAATGGCAGCATATTTGTTAGTGTTCAGAGCATGAAATTCTTTGCGATGTTTTGCATTGTCTTATGTGTAATTTTTTTCTTCTTCTTTTTTAGTGGGATATTGTTGATCCTTACTGTGTCTGTGCAGAGTAGGTGGTGGTGAGTCTAGCTGCTTCTGTCACGTGAGTGGTATAGTGTTGGAGTATATAGGTCTTTGTGATAAAGCTACATTTTGTTTATTTCTTTTTTTTTTACAAAGGGTTTGTTGTTGTTGACTTGTTTGACAAGTAACCTTTATTAGTAAGCATTATGGCTAGCCGTAGAATTACTGCTCAGCAGGTGGTTGGTTTGCTTCTTGAATCTTCCTCTGAGCAGGATTATGAGACTGACAGTGCGTCTGAGGGAGAGGAGGGAGGGGAAGATTCAGGCAGTGAGTTTTCTCTCCACATGGAATCATCGGATGATGAAGGTACTCTCAGTGCAGATGAAGTGCCTGATTTAGAGGAGGATACTACTGTGCCGATGGTGCAAGAGGCATCTGGATTGCAGCCTGGGGCTGCTAGGCTTCCTACTGGAAGTGCTGGACTCTGGGTTGATCCAAACATGGTGCAGCCGGTGTTGCCTGCCTTTAGTGGTTATGCAGGGTGTAGAGTGGATTGTGAACATTATTTGCCTATACAGTATTTTCAGTTGTTTATGGATGATGTATTTTTGGGTGAGATTGTTGAGCAGACTAATTTGTATGCTGAACAGTTTTTGAGGGACAACAGTGCCAGACTTAGGCCCCATTCCAGAGCTACCCGGTGGAGTCCCACAAATCTGGAAGAGATGAAGAAGTTTTTGGGTTTGACTTTTTTGATGGGTTTGATAAGGAAGCCGTCCATGAGTTCATATTGGTCTACCAGTCCCTTGATGGCAACGGCCATATTTCCTGCAGTTATGACTCGTGATCGGTATTTACTTTTGCTTCGGATGCTGCATTTTGTTGATAATGGTTTGGCGTTGCCACGAGATCACCCTGAATGTGACCGTCTTTTTAAGATTCGGCCTGTTCTTGATCACTTTGTAGATCGATTTTCAGAGATCTATACTCCAGGGAAAGAAATATCTATTGATGAGTCTTTGGTGCTGTTCAAGGGCCGTTTGGTTTTTAGGCAGTACATTCCTAGCAAGAGGGCACGCTATGGAATTAAGCTGTATATGTTGTCTGAGAGTAGGACAGGATATGTTTTTAATTTGCGTGTGTACACTGGTAGGGATTCCACTATTGACCCCCTGGTTGTCCGTCCACTTTAGTAGGAGTTTCAGAGAAAATTGTGTGGGAACTTGCTAGAGGACTGTTTAACAGAGGCCACCATTTGTACATTGATAACTTCTACACTGCTGTGCAATTGTTTAAGGAATTGTTCAAAGTGGACACTTTTGCTTGTGGCACAATCCGCTCTAACCGTAAAGGTTATCCAAAAGAGCTTGTTTGCAAAAAACTTCAGAGGGGACAGTGCAGTGCCTTGCGTAGTGAGGAACTGCTAGCTGTGAAATTTGTGGACAGGAGGGATGTGTACATGCTGACTACCATCCATGATGAGAGTACTTCACCTGTGGCTGTTTGGGGTCAGATTGCTGAAGTGCGCAAACCTGTGTGCATTTTAGACTACAATAAGCACATGGGTGGTGTTGATAGAGTAGATCAGAGGTTGGAACCTTACACTGCTATTCGTAAGTCTTACATTTGGTATAAGAAGTTGGCCATCCATCTCTTCAATTTAGCAACTTTCAATGCTTTTGTTGTGTTCAAGGAGTGTTCTCCTGCGTCAAAGTTGACTTTTGTTCAGTTTCAGGAGTCTGTCATAGGCAGCCTTGTTGTTGTGGAACAGGCAAGTGTTCCTAGAGTTGGAGTGGTGGAGGATGTGGCTCGATTGAAAGATCGCCACTTTCCTGATCACATTCCTCCTACATCCTCAAAAGACTTTCCCACTAGGAGATGTAGAGTCTGTTGGCGAAGAGGTACGCGGAAGGAGACTCGTATGTACTGCCCTGAGTGTCCTTCTAACCCTGGGCTGTGTGTGCCTGCTTGTTATAGAGCGTACCACAAGCAAAAGAATTATTGGGATCAACCATGACTGGTAAAGTGAACTGCCTGGTCTGTAATGTTTAAGAATTGTTGTTCTGTTTCAAGGTTGGCATTAGTGCAATGTTTCTGATTTTGTGTTAGTAGATTTGTATCTATTTGCAATTTGTTTGTGTTTTCTTTTTTGTATAAAAAAATCCTAAATGTGATGGTGGTGTGTGTAGGCTGGTGCTTGGCTGGCGGTGTGCGTGGAGTGGCGCTCGGCTGGCAGTGTGTGAGTAGTGACTTGCTGCTGGTCACTACACACACTGCTAGCCGAGCGACACTCCACGCAATCCATCAGGTTGTGTGGTTGCTGTGTTAGGAATGTGGGCGTGTGAAAGTGATGGGCCCTTGAATGGCGCTGTCTGCTGGTGTGAGTGTTGTAATGTGATGGGCCCGCGGCTGGTGGTGTGAATGGTTTTGTATTTGTCACACGTATGAAAGGTGTATGAATGGCCTGTAAAGAGGTTGGTGCCTTTTCGTGGCTTTACAGCTCACGAGCTGTGAGTCAATGGTTCAGTTTCTCGTCCTTTCAATTATTAACAGTGCATTTCATTTTTGTGAAATCACTTGTTAATACAATTGTATATACTGAACCATCACTCACCCTCGTGCCAAATCCAACCAGTATGTGTGTGTGTGCTTGAGGATTAGATGGCTGTGCAGTAATATTTTTTTTTGTCTTTCTCAAGCAGGGTGTACCTTGACCCTTTTTGTGAATGTTGTAATGTGTTTGTTTCGTGCCTGGGGGTGTGAATGGTCTTGTGTGTATCACGTATGAAAGGTGTGTGAATGGCCTGTAAAGCGGTTGGGGCCTTGACGTGGCTTTACAGCTCACGAGCTGCGAGTCACTGGTTCCGTTTTTGTCCTTTCAATTATTGACAGTGCATTTCATTTTTGTGAAATCTCTTGTTAATAAAATTGTATATACTGAACCATCACTTGCCCTCGTGCCAAATCCAACCAGTATGTGTGTGTGTGCTTGAGGAATAGATGGCTGTGCAGTAATCTTTGTCTTTTTAGTCTGTCTGCCAAGGTGTACATTCCGTCTAAGAATAACCTACCAACTGTAGATATTGTCGTAAACGAAACACCCATGGGAGTACATGGTGATATCTCTCTTGTGGATCCCAACAAGTTATGGTACCCACAATGTCCTGCAAACCTCAAAATGTCTGTCACATTTTCCTTGCAATATTGTGCCAACATTTTCACGCTGCAGAAATAAACAACACATTATCTCATTATGACCTGGTTTTGCAAGGGGGGTCACCTGGGTTTTTGGCCCGGGGCTCGGCGGCCACATAGGGAAACCTACCAAACCCACACATTTCTGAAAAAGTAGACACCCGGGGGCTTCCAGGGAGGTATGGCTTGCGTGGATCCTCCAACGTTTCCTTACCCAGAATCCCCTGCAAACCTCACTTTTAGCTGAAAAAATCACTTTTTTCACACATTTTTGTGTGGGAAAGTGTGGCATCACTGGCCTCACACAAATTTCCTACCACCCAGCATTCCCCCAGGTCTCCCGATAAAAATGGTGCCTCACTGGTGTGGGAGGCCCAAGTACCCGCGACAGGCAAGGGCCCACAACGTATTTAGGCGACCTCAAAATGGCCTTTCACAAAACCACCTGGTTTTGCAAGGGGGTCACCTGGGTTTTGGCCCCGTGCTCGGCGGCCATCTAGGGAAACCTACCAAACCCACACATTTCTGAAAAGTAGACACCCGGGGGCTTCCAGGGAGGTATGGCTTGCGTGGATCCCCCAACGTTTCCTTACCCAGAATCCCCAGCAAACCTCACTTTTAGCTGAAAAAATCACTTTTTTCATACATTTTTGTGTGGGAAAGTGTGGCATCACTGGCCTCACACAAATTTCCTACCACCCAGCGTTCCCCCAGGTCTCCCGATAAAAATGGTGCCTCACTTGTGTGGGAGGCCCAAGTACCCGCGACAGGCAAGGGCCCACAACGTATTGAGGCGACCTCAAAATGGCCTTTCACAAAACCACCTGGTTTTGCAAGGGGGGTCACCTGGGTTTTTGGCCCCGTGCTCGGCGGCCATCTAGGGAAACCTACCAAACCCACACATTTCTGAAAAGTAGACACCCGGGGACTTCCAGGGAGGTATGGCTTGCGTGGATCCCCCAACGTTTCCTTACCCAGAATCCCTTGCAAACCTCAATTTTAGCTGAAAAAAATCACTTTTTCACACATTTGTGTGTGGGAAAGTGTGGCATCACTGGCCTCACACAAATTTCCTACCACCCAGCGTTCCCCCAGGTCTCCCGATAAAAATGGTGCCTCACTTGTGTGGGAGGCCCAAGTACCCGCGACAGGCAAGGGCCCACAACGTAGTGAGGCGACCTCAAAATGGCCTTTCACAAAACCACCTGGTTTTGCAAGGGAGTCACCTGGGTTTTGGCCCGTGCTCGGCGGCCATCTAGGGAAACCTACCAAACCCACACATTTCTGAAAAGTAGACACCCGGGGGCTTCCAGGGAGGTATGGCTTGTGTGGATCCCCCAACGTTTCCTTACCCAGAATCCCCTGCAAACCTCACTTTTAGCTGAAAAAATCACTTTTTTCACACATTTTTGTGTGGGAAAGTGTGGCATCACTGGCCTCACACAAATTTCCTACCACCCAGCGTTCCCCCAGGTCTCCCGATAAAAATGGTGCCTCACTTGTGTGGGAGGCCCAAGTACCCGCGACAGGCAAGGGCCCACAACGTATTGAGGCAACCTCAAAATGGCCTTTCACAAACCACCTGGTTTTGCAAGGGGTGTCACCTGGGTTTTTGGCCCCGTGCACGGCGGCCATCTAGGAAACCTACCAAACCCACACATTTCTGAAAAGTAGACACCGGGGGCTTCCAGGGAGGTATGGCTTGCGTGGATCCCCCAACGTTTCCTTACCCAGAATCCCTTGCAAACCTCAATTTTAGCTGAAAAAATCACTTTTTTCACACATTTGTGTGTGGGAAAGTGTGGCATCACTGGCCTCACACAAATTTCCTACCACCCAGCGTTCCCCCAGGTCTCCCGATAAAAATGGTGCCTCACTTGTGTGGGAGGCCCAAGTACCCGCGACAGGCAAGGGCCCACAACGTAGTGAGGCGACCTCAAAATTGCCTATCTCAAAACCACCTGGTTTTGCAAGGGGGTCACCTGGGTTTTTGGCCCCGTGCTCGGCGGCCATCTAGGGAAACCTACCAAACCCACACATTTCTGAAAAGTAGACACCCGGGGCTTCCAGGGAGGTATGGCTTGCGTGGATCCCCCAACGTTTCCTTACCCAGAATCCCTTGCAAACCTCAATTTTAGCTGAAAAAATCACTTTTTTCACACATTTGTGTGTGGGAAAGTGTGGCATCACTGGCCTCACACAAATTTCCTACCACCCAGCGTTCCCCCAGGTCTCCCGATAAAAATGGTGCCTCACTTGTGTGGGAGGCCCAAGTACCCGCGACAGGCAAGGACACAAAACGTTTTGAGGCAACATCAACATTGCCTATCAAAAAATGTTTTGGGCCCTTGCCTGTCGCGGGTACTTGGGCCTCCCACCAAGTGAGGCACCATTTTATCGGGAGACCTGGGGAACGCTGGGTGGTAGGAAATTTGTGTGAGGCCAGTGATGCCACACTTTCCCACACACAAATGTGTGAAAAAGTGATTTTTTCAGCTAAAATTGAGGTTTGCAAGGGATTCTGGGTAAGAAACGTTGGGGGATCCACGCAAGCCATACCTCCCTGGAAGCCCCGGGTGTCTACTTTTCAGAAATGTGTGGGTTTGGTAGGTTTCCCTAGATGGCCGCCGAGCACGAGGCCAAAACCCAGGTGACTCCCCTTGCAAAACCAGGTGGTTTTGAGATAGGCAATTTTGAGGTCGCCTCACTACGTTGTGGGCCCTTGCCTGTCGCGAGTACTTGGGCCTCCCACACAAGTTAGGCACCATTTTTATCAGGAGACCTGGGGGAACGCTGGGTGGTAGGAAATTTGTGTGAGGCCAGTGATGCCACACTTTCCCACACACAAATGTGTGAAAAAGTGATATTTTCAGCAAAAATTGAGGTTTGCAAGGGATTCTGGGTAAGGAAACGTTGGGGGATCCACGCAAGCCATACCTCCTGGAAGCCCCGGGTGTCTACTTTTCAGAAATGTGTGGGTTTGGTAGGTTTCCCTAGATGGCCGCCGAGCACGGGCCAAAACCCAGGTGACTCCCTTGCAAAACCAGGTGGTTTTGAGATAGGCAATTTTGAGGTCGCCTCACTACGTTGTGGGCCCTTGCCTGTCGCGAGTACTTGGGCCTCCCACACAAGTGAGGCACCATTTTATCGGGAGACCTGGGGAACGCTGGGTGGTAGAAATTTGTGTGAGGCCAGTGATGCCACACTTTCCACACACAAATGTGTGAAAAAGTGATTTTTCAGCTAAAATTGAGGTTTGCAAGGGATTCTGGGTAAGGAAACGTTGGGGATCCACGCAAGCCATACCTCCCTCGAAGCCCCCGGGTGTCTACTTTTCAGAAATGTGTGGGTTTGGTAGGTTTCCCTAGATGGCCGCCGAGCACGGAGCCAAAACCAGGTGACTCCCTGCAAAACCAGGTGGTTTTGAGATAGGCAATTTTGAGGTCGCCTCACTACGTTGTAGGCCCTTGCCTGTCGTGAGTACTGGGCCTCCCACACAAGTGAGGCACCATTTTTATCGGGAGACCTGGGGAACGCTGGGTGGTAGGAAATTTGTGTGAGGCCAGTGATGCCACACTTTCCCACACACAAATGTGTGAAAAAGTGATTTTTTCAGCTAAAATTGAGGTTTGCAAGGGATTCTGGGTAAGGAAACGTTGGGGGATCCACGCAAGCCATACCTCCCTGGAAGCCCCGGGTGTCTACTTTTCAGAAATGTGTGGGTTTGGTAGGTTTCCCTAGATGGCCGCCGAGCACCGGGCAAAACCCAGGTGACCCCCTTGCAAAACCAGGTGGTTTTGAGATAGGCAATTTTGAGGTCGCCTCACTACGTTGTGGGCCCTTGCCTGTCGCAGGTACTTGGGCCTCCCACACAAGTGAGGCACCATTTTTATCGGGAGACCTGGGGGACGCTGGGTGGTAGGAAATTTGTGTGAGGCCAGTGATGCCACACTTTCCACACACAAATGTGTGAAAAAGTGATTTTTTCAGCTAAAATTGAGGTTTGCAAGGGATTCTGGGTAAGGAAACGTTGGGGGATCCACGCAAGCCATACCTCCTAGAAGCCCCGGGTGTCTACTTTTCAGAAATGTGTGGGTTTGGTAGGTTTCCCTAGATGGCCGCCGAGCACGAGGCCAAAACCCAGGTGACCCTCTTGCAAAACCAGGTGGTTTTGAGATAGGCAATTTTGAGGTCGCCTCACTACGTTGTGGGCCCTTGCCTGTCGCTGGTACTTGGGCCTCCCACACAAGTGAGGCACCATTTTTATCAGGAGACCTGGGGGAACGCTGGGTGGTTGGAAATTTGTGTGAGGCCAGTGATGCCACACTTTCCCACACACAAATGTGTGAAAAAGTGATTTTTCAGCTAAAATTGAGGTTTGCAAGGGATTCTGGGTAAGGAAACGTTGGGGGATCCACGCAAGCCATACCTCCCTGGAAGCCCCGGGTGTCTACTTTTCAGAAATGTGTGTGTTTGGTAGGTTTCCTTAGGTGCCGGCAGAGCTAGGGTTCACAAACTACAGCTAGGCATTTTGCCAAAAAAGGGTCATTTTTCACTGCGAAATTGAGGTGTGACCACGTTGCGTTTTGCGCCGTTTCCTGTCGCAGGCACTAGGCCGACCCACACAAGTGAGGTACCATTTTTCTCGTTAGACTTTGGGGAACGCGGGGTGGGTGGAAATTTGTGGATCCACGCAGATTCCAGAACTTTCCACCACAGAAATGTGGGGAAAATGTGTTTTTTTGGACAATTTTTTATGTTTGCAAGGGATTCTGGGTAACAGAACCTGGTGGGAGGCAGTCAAGTCACCCCATCCTGGATTCCCCTGGGTGTCTAGTTTTCAAAAATGTATAGGTTTGCTAGGTTTCCCTAGGTGCCGGCAGAGGTAGGGTTCAAAAACTACAGCTAGGCACTTTGCCAAAAAAGGGTCATTTTTCACTGCGAAATTGAGGTGTGACCACGTTGCGTTTTGCGCCGTTTCCTGTCGCAGGCACTAGACCGACCCACACAAGTGAGGTACCATTTTTCTCGTAAGACTTTGGGGGACGCGGGGTGGGTGGAAATGTGTGGATCCACGCAGATTCCAGAACTTTCCACCACAGAAATGTGGGGAAAATGTGTTTTTTTTGACAATTGTTTATGTTTGCAAGGGATTCTGGGTAACAGAACTTGGTGGGAGGCAGTCAAGTCACCCCATCCTGGATTCCCCTGGGTGTCTAGTTTTCAAAAATGTATAGGTTTGCTAGGTTTCCCTAGGTGCCGGCAGAGGTAGGGTTCAAAAACTACAGCTAGGCACTTTGCAAAAAAAAGGTCATTTTTCACTGCGAAATTGAGGTTTGACCGCGTTGCGTTTTGCGCCGTTTCCTGTCGCAGGCACTAGGCCGACCCACACAAGTGAGGTACCATTTTTCTCGTAAGACTTTGGGGAACGCGGGGTGGGTGGAAATTTGTGGATCCACGCAGATTCCAGAACTTTCCACCACAGAAATGTGGGGAAAATGTGTTTTTTTGGACAATTGTTTATGTTTGCAAGGGATTCTGGGTAACAGAACCTGGTGGGAGGCAGTCAAGTCACCCCATCCTGGATTTCCCTGGGTGTCTAGTTTTAAAAAATGTATAGGTTTGCTAGGTTTCCCTAGGTGCCGGCAGAGGTAGGGTTCAAAAACTACAGCTAGGCACTTTGCCAAAAAAGGGTCATTTTTCACTGCGAAATTGAGGTGTGACCACGTTGCGTTTTGCGCCGTTTCCTGTCGCAGGCACTAGGCCGACCCACACAAGTGAGGTACCATTTTTCTCGTAAGACTTTGGGGGACGCGGGGTGGGTGGAAATTTGTGGATCCACGCAGATTCCAGAACTTTCCACCACAGAAATGTGGGGAAAATGTGTTTTTTTTGACAATTGTTTATGTTTGCAAGGGATTCTGGGTAACAGAACCTGGTGGGAGGCAGTCAAGTCACCCCATCCTGGATTCCCCTGGGTGTCTAGTTTTCAAAAATGTATAGGTTTGCTAGGTTTCCCTAGGTGCCGGCAGAGGTAGGGTTCAAAAACTACAGCTAGGCACTTTGCAAAAAAAGGTCATTTTTCACTGCGAAATTGAGGTGTGACCGCGTTGCGTTTTGCGCCGTTTCCTGTCGCAGGACCTAGGCCGACCCACACAAGTGAGGTACCATTTTTCTCGTAAGACTTTGGGGAACGCGGGGTGGGTGGAAATTTGTGGATCCACGCAGATTCCAGAACTTTCCACCACAGAAATGTGGGGAAAATGTGGTTTTTTGACAATTTTTTATGTTTGCAAGGGATTCTGGGTAACAGAACCTGGTGGGAGGCAGTCAAGTCACCCCATCCTGGATTCCCCTGGGTGTCTAGTTTTCAAAAATGTATAGGTTTGCTAGGTTTCCCTAGGTGCCGGCAGAGGTAGGGTTCAAAAACTACAGCTAGGCACTTTGCCAAAAAAGGGTCATTTTTCACTGCGAAATTGAGGTGTGACCACGTTGCGTTTTGCGCCGTTTCCTGTCGCAGGCACTAGGCCGACCCACACAAGTGAGGTACCATTTTTCTCGTAAGACTTTGGGGGACGCGGGGTGGGTGGAAATTTGTGGATCCACGCAGATTCCAGAACTTTCCACCACAGAAATGTGGGGAAATGTGTTTTTTTGGACAATTTTTTATGTTTGCAAGGGATTCTGGGTAACAGAACCTGGTGGGAGGCAGTCAAGTCACCCCATCCTGGATTCCCCTGGGTGTCTAGTTTTCAAAAATGTATAGGCTTGCTAGGTTTCCCTAGGTGCCGGCAGAGGTAGGGTTCAAAAACTACAGCTAGGCACTTTGCCAAAAAAGGGTCATTTTTCACTGCGAAATTGAGGTGGGACCGCGTTGCGTTTTGCGCCGTTTCCTGTCGCAGGCACTAGGCTGACCCACACAAGTGAGGTACCATTTTTCTCGTAAGACTTTGGGGAACGCGGGGTGGGTGGAAATTTGTGGATCCACGCAGATTCCAGAACTTTCCACCACAGAAATGTGGGGAAAATGTGTTTTTTTTGACAATTTTTATGTTTGCAAGGGATTCTGGGTAACAGAACCTGGTGGGAGGCAGTCAAGTCACCCCATCCTGGATTCCCCTGGGTGTCTAGTTTTCAAAAATGTATAGGCTTGCTAGGTTTCCCTAGGTGCCGGCAGAGGTAGGGTTCAAAAACTACAGCTAGGCACTTTGCCAAAAAGGGTCATTTTTCACTGCGAAATTGAGGTGGGACCGCGTTGCGTTTTGCGCCGTTTCCTGTCGCAGGCACTAGGCCGACCCACACAAGTGAGGTACCATTTTTCTCGTAAGACTTTGGGGAACGCGGGGTGGGTGGAAATTTGTGGATCCACGCAGATTCCAGAACTTTCCACCACAGAAATGTGGGGAAAATGTGGTTTTTTTGACAATTTTTTATGTTTGCAAGGGATTCTGGGTAACAGAACCTGGTGGGAGGCAGTCAAGTCACCCCATCCTGGATTCCCCTGGGTGTCTAGTTTTCAAAAATGTATAGGTTTGCTAGGTTTCCCTAGGTGCCGGCAGAGGTAGGGTTCAAAAACTACAGCTAGGCACTTGGCAAAAAAGGGTCATTTTTCACTGCGAAATTGAGGTGGGACCGCGTTGCGTTTTGCGCCGTTTCCTGTCGCAGGCACTAGGCCGACCCACACAAGTGAGGTACCATTTTTCTCGTAAGACTTTGGGGAACGCGGGGTGGGTGGAAATTTGTGGATCCACGCAGATTCCAGAACTTTCCACCACAGAAATGTGGGGAAAATGTGTTTTTTTTGACAATTTTTTATGTTTGCAAGTGATTCTGGGTAACAGAACCTGGTGGGAGGCAGTCAAGTCACCCCATCCTGGATTCCCCTGGGTGTCTAGTTTTCAAAAATGTATAGGTTTGCTAGGTTTCCCTAGGTGCCGGCAGAGCTAGGGTTCAAAAACTACAGCTAGGCACTTTGCCAAAAAAGGGTCATTTTTCACTGCGAAATTGAGGTGTGACCACGTTGCGTTTTGCGCCGTTTCCTGTCGCAGGCACTAGGCCGACCCACACAAGTGAGGTACCATTTTTCTCGTAAGACTTTGGGGAACGCGGGGTGGGTAGAAATTTGTGGATCCACGCAGATTCCAGAACTTTCCACCACAGAAATGTGGGGAAAATGTGGGTTTTTTGACAATTTTTTCTGTTTGCAAGGGATTCTGGGTAACAGAACTTGGTGGGAGGCAGTCAAGTCACCCCATCCTGGACTCCCCTGGGTGTCTAGTTTTCAAAAATGTATAGGTTTGCTAGGTTTCCCTAGGTGCCGGCAGAGCTAGGGTTCAAAAACGACAGCTAGGCACTTTGCCAAAAAGGGTCATTTTTCACTGCGAAATTGAGGTGTGACCACGTTGCGTTTTGCGCCGTTTCCTGTCGCAGGCACTAGGCCGACCCACACAAGTGAGGTACCATTTTTCTCGTTAGACTTTGGGGAACGCGGGGTGGGTGGAAATTTGTGGATCCACGCAGATTCCAGAACTTTCCACCACAGAAATGTGGGGAAAATGTGATTTTTTGACAATTTTTTATGTTTGCAAGGGATTCTGGGTAACAGAACCTGGTGGGAGGCAGTCAAGTCACCCCATCCTGGATTCCCCTGGGTGTCTAGTTTTCAAAAATGTATAGGTTTGCTAGGTTTCCCTAGGTGCCGGCAGAGCTAGGGTTCAAAAACTACACCTAGGCACTTTGCAAAAAAAGGGTAATTTTTCATTGTGAAAATGTGGTACGTCCACGTTGCATTTTGAGCCATTTCCTGTTGTGGGCACAAGGGCTACCCACACAAGTGAGGTACCATTTTTATCGGGAGACTTAGGGTAACACAGAATTGTAGAGCAACTGTTATTACCTATTGACTTTCGATGCATTTCTGCCTTCCAAATGAAAGACAATGTGTAAAAAATAAGTCATTTTGAAAAATGACCTATAATTCTCAAGCTAGTATGGGTACTCCCAATTTCGGAAATGTGCAAATATCTACTGTTTCTAAAATCTACATTTTGTTCCCATTTCAGAAATACATAGGTGTCTTTCATAACAATTTTTCCATGTATACATTTTCCCAAAATAATTGCTATATACCCGGTACTTAAAAAAAAATCATTGCAAGATGTTGCTCAATTATTGGCTCTGGGTTCGTCGGGTTCTTGGTGAACCTACAAGTCCTATATATCCCCACAACCAGAAAGGTCCAGCGGATATAACGGTATATTGCCTTCAAATAGCTGTCATAATTAGAAGAAGTTACAGGTGAAAACGTTGACACAAATGGCTGTTTTTTTCAACTAATTTTCAATTTTTCCTTTATTTAACTGTTAGTTTCTATAAGGAAAACTTTAAGGATCTACACAAATGACCCCTTGCTGAATTCAGAATTTTGTCTACTTTTCATAAATGTATGGCTTTCCAGGATCCATTATTGGTTTCATACCCATTTCTACCATTAACTGGAAGGAGGTTGAAAGCACAAAAAATAGCAAAAATAGGCTATGTCCCAGAAAAATGCCAAAACTGTGTAAAAAAATTTGGTTTTCTGACAAAAGTCTGCTTGTCCCTGAAAGCTGGGAAGATGGTGATTTCATCCCCACAACCCCTTTTTTGATGCCATTTGCAGGGAAAAATCAAGACGCTTTCATCTGTAGCCCTTTTTTTGCCTTTTTCCAAAAAAACCCAAAATTTAGCTGTATTTTGACTAATTTCTGGGTCCCCTCCAGGGGAACCCACAAACCCTGGGTACCTTTACAATCCCCATGATGTTAGAAAAAAAGGACGCAAATTTGGCATGGATACCTTATGTGGTCAAAAAGTTACAGGGGCCTAAGCGCGCACTACCCCAAATAGCCAAAAAAAGGCTTAGCAGAGGAGGGGAAAAGGCCTAGCAGCGAAGGGGTTAAGCAGTCTTAGACTTTCTGTGAACCAAGGTTCGGAGGGTATGTCCCGGTTTCTCCTACGGGGTTTGATCGGTGCAATTGTATCTGCGGCGTTCTCCAGCCAACCCTGATATAGGTTAGCTGCTTTATCGGGATCAGTGTTTATGCAAGGCCGTGTTTCTGATAAGATAGCTTCTAGTTCTATCTCCTTTATCAGATGCCAGTTACGTGAGAGCCTTGCTGGATCCATGCATAGAATAAAGTACATGAAATGAAATGCAAGCAGATGATAATATGATATGAAACACAAGCAGATAATACTTGACGTCCGCTGCAAGAAATCAGAAAGATATATACACTAAATACATCAGATGATTACAACCACTGAAGACTTGGATGTGCACACAGACACTCACACATCACAAAGTCAATAATACTCAAAGAAAACACTGCAGATGATTGTAACCACTGGAGACTTGGATGTGCACACAGACACTCACACATCACAATGGCAATAATCAAAAACAAGATAAATCACCGGCTGCAATCTTCATCTTGGCCCACTCCAGACTGGGGGATTCGCAGCTGGGGTCAAGAGACTCAGCAAAACCAGGAGCTGCTGCACTGTAGACGCGTCCATCGTTCAGGCCCAAATCTTAGTTTCTAAGTCAACAAACCCCAGCTTTATAATCTCAAAACACACTAGAAGGTTCTGAGAGGCCCTCCTCTGCGCCAAGGAACCTTATTGGAATTTGCCACTACCCATGCAAGCATTCCAAAGGCAAAAGAGTTCTCACATTTCTTCTGCACTTTCACATGTTCCAGCCTTTATCTTAACGAAGCTTACGAAAGTCTCCGGCAGTACAGTCAACAAAACAACCTTGAATGTGAATAACCTAAACAACTTGAGAAATGTGGGGACCTGCCTGTGTGCGCAAAAGCTCAAGCTAGCCGACAGAATTCAAGATGACATGAGGGCATGTCAAAGCCAATAGTAAGAACTTCATAATACTTCCCAAAACAATGCACATTTGTGCACTATTGCTTATAGCACTGCACACTTCATCTCCCAATGTACGACATAATGCACATTTGAGCACCACTGCTCATAACACTGTACTTCGCGACCAAGAAGTACATTCCACATCTCTCGCTCTCTCTCATGCTTTCAAATGCACATCCCACATGTTCTGTTCCTGGTCAAAGGTCATCACCTGGTTTCAAAACATGGGAGTGCCTCTACGCAGGAACGACGGCTAAGCTCCTGAGACGGCTGCAACGCATCCAGAACGCCTCTGCACGTCTTATCCTCGACATCCCCCGACGCAGCCACATCACACCCCACCTGAGAGACCTGCACTGGCTCCCTGTCAACAAGAGGATAACCTTCAAGCTCCTCACCCACGCACACAAAGCACTCCACAACTCCGGACCAGCCTACCTCAACAGACGACTCAGCTTCTACACCCCCACCCGCCAGCTCCGCTCGACCAGCCTCGCCCTCGCCACAGTCCCCCGCATCCGGAAAACGACCGCCGGCGGCAGATCCTTCTCCCACCTCGCCGCCAAGACCTGGAACACCCTCCCCACCAACCTCCGACAGACCCAAGACCTACTGGCCTTCAGAAGACTCCTCAAGACCTGGCTCTTCGATCAGTAGCAGCACCACCCCCCTCTTCCCCCAGCGCCTTGAGACCCTCGCGGGTATGTAGTGCGCTTTATAAGTGACATGATTGATTGATTGATTGATAGCACTATAGGTCCCCGGGGCCTTAATCAGACCAAGGAGGGGGCCACGCAGCCCTCCTCCCAATTTCATAAAAAACTGGCCCCGGGGGACGGGGTGCCCAGGGCCAAAATCGGCTCAGGGAAGGAGGGCGACGCAGCCCCCCTTCCCTAACAAAATAAAAGATAACATTTTTAAAAAACTCTGGTATGTCGCCGGAGTCCATGCCCCCTTCACCACCTCTCTGCAAACGCGCCTCCTGGCACAGTGGTGATTGGAGAATGAAGTCCCCTTGAATGCTGAGGGTCGTTGGGGTGTTGTTTATGAAAACAATGGTTAAAAAAGTTGCCAAAAAATGGTCCAAGGCCGACGCAGGAGTTGTGCCAGAGTGGGCAACAGTGCAACTAAATAGGGGGAGGCAATTAATGAGGGAGCATGAAAGTGTGTGACCAGGGACACGTTACGATGATGCTAGTTCAGGTGCTCACATAAAAAAGTGACAACAGGCGTGAGGTGCTCAGTGAGGGTGACTTTAAAATATATACATGCACCTGAACTAGTATTATTCCTTGCATACTATTGAAAATAAACAACTATTGTTACTCTGATCGTAAGGTGTCCCTGGTCACACACTTTCATGCTCCCTCCAGCATTAATTGCCTCCCCCCAATTTAGTTGCACTGTTGCCCATTCTGGCGCAACTCCTGCGTCTGCTTTGGACCATTTTTTGGCCACTTTTTGAACCATTGTTTTCATAAATATTACTCCACCCCAGGTTCTAATATTGGGGTACCCTTGTTTTTCTTCTACGAGGGTCCTTGGGGGCCAACAAGCCCTCCTTTTACCTCCAGTAAGTCCCAGACAGTGGGATTGCTGAGAGGACTTGGAGGCAAACGCCCCCTTTCTCGACCACTCTGCAAACATGGCTCCTGGCATGCTGCTGGTTGAGGAATTAATTCCACTTTATTCCTGAGGGTCTCAGGTCTAAAGTGGACTTCTTCCCCCAGCCCCAACCAGTAGTGCGCCAGGAGGTGCGTTTGCAGATTGGTGGAGAAATGGGGCATGGCCTCTGATGACCTCTCAGCAATCCAGCTGTGTGAGTCTTACTGGAGGTAACAGGAGGGGTAGTTGGCCCCCAAGGACCCTCAAGAGCCAAGGGGACTTCATCCCGCAATTAGTAGTGTGCCAAGAGGCGTGTTTGCAGAGTGGTGAAGAAAGGGGGCATGGCCACTGAAAACCTCTCAGCAAACCCACTGTGTGGGACTTACTGGAGGTAACAGGAGGGGTAGTTGGCCCCCAGGTACCCTCTGGAACAAAGGGGACTTCATCCCCCTACTAGTAGTACACCAGGAGGCGCGTTTGCCGAGTGGTGTGGCCTCCAACAACCTCTCAGCAATCCTGTTTGTGTGGGACTTACTGGAGGTAACAGGAGGGGTAGTTGGCTGAGCTAACTATAACTTGTGTCCCCGCAATGCACTGCTTATGACCTCACATATTACATCACTCATGACATGGTCAGTGACATCACTGTTGACATCACACATGACATCTCAAATGACATCACTGATGACATCATCCACAAAATCACTGATGTACCCAATCATACCCCCATAGAACCTTTAATACACCCCCTCCCACACAACCATTCACAAACCCATTCAGAGACCCATACCAGTACTTATACACCCACTCATTGATTCATAAATCTACACACAAATCGACTCACTCACCCATACAGCCACTCATACACCCACTCATTCACTAATACAGCCACTGACATATCCACTCATTCACCCATACAGCCACTCACACACTGAGTAAGTTACCCATAGATCCACTCACGCAACCAATTATGAACGCTTACAGTCAATCACACAGCCACTTACTCACCCATACAGTTACACACACACCCAGGGGTATATGTACAGGAACTGCCGCTAACTAACGCAAACGCTAGTTAGCGGCAGTTTTCTTAATGCGGCCTATGACCAAAAACAATCGCCCTGTTAGCGATGTATGTTCAATACGTCGCTACATGGCGATAGTTTCAGGTAGCCGTGGTGAAAGGTAGCATGAAGGCGATACAAATTCTGAAGTTAGCGAGCGAAAACTGACGAAAGGCCTATTAGCGTAAAAAATACTCACGTTAGTCAGCCCAATGTGATTTTTTTTGCCTCGGCAAAAATAGCACATAAGTCCACCTCCAATGAAAAATAGGAAACAAAACCAATGGAATTCTGAATGGAGCAGCCAGGGCCAAGTGCAGCACAGATAAACAACCCCCCAAACCCCCCAACAGCCAGGATGACCAGTCAGAGTCCCAGGGAAAGAGGACATTCAGGGCAAAAATCATGAAAAGAGGCGCATGCCTGGCCAAAACCAGTGATGCATCACTTATCATTGCGCACTCCTTGCAACACCATGGCATCCAAAACCTTGAAAGCGCAGAGAGCCCCCGGGGGCCTGGAGGCCTCGCTGAGCATGCGTCTGGGACCCGGAGTGGGATGTGGAGGTGCTTAGGAGTTACTGGGCCGTGGCGGTAGATATTGAGGCATCGGCGATCGCCCTTACCTGGTGGAGAAGTCTGCCAGGTCGCATGGAGTCACATTGCTGCCCTGTGTGAGAAGACTGCCTGGTGCCCCTTGGAGCTGTGAATGGTAGCGGCGCTCCTGCGCACCAATGTAGGTAGGTCTGCATCGCATACCAGGTGCCACTACTACACCGGGTTGTATGGAGGAGATTACCAATGGTGGGCCGCGCCTCTCTGCATTACAGGCCGGAGGATGTTGCGCTGGCGGGAAGCTGTGGAGGGTGAGGCCCCTGAGCTGCACCAAACTTGTGTGGCGGGAGCACTGCAACTTCATGCCTAAGGGGTCCTGTTGCATCACCTGCATCTGGAGGTTCCCCAGTAGACTTGGCGGCGACTGCTGTACCCAGGCTTGTGAAATCCCGCCTGGCTGAAGCTCCTGCTGGTTGAGTCACAGATTTGGAGAGAGTGCAGCGGATTGTGCCACAGTGTCAATGTCCAGGTGAGGAGAAAGTGGTACGTGTAGCGGAGGAGGCCCGGGGGTGGAGTCAGGCCCAGGCCTAGCACCTGTGGGTGACCCACCCCCAGTGGTGGCTCATCCACTATGGTGGAAGAGTTTTGCCCCACTGCTTTCAAGCAGTGCAAGAAGAGGAAACATAACATGATAACTTTCTGATGTGCTCATGCTATGTTTCCTTTGCGGGTGGGAGGGTGAGTGGGGCTGCTCTACTCATGGAGCAGGGAAGGGCCGGAGTGGTATCCCCACTCAAGTGCGCAATGACTGTTTGGTCGGGTCTCTCATGCTGCCCAAAGCAGTCATGCGCACATCTCTGCTCACATGCAGGCTGCATTACAGCCTGCATGGAGAACATGCACACCCCTCCAGCCCCTGGCTGAACGCCGTGTTACGGCGCTCAAGAACAATCACAACTCCGCATTACAGCGTTGTGATTGGCTTAGGGGAGGGAGCCTGGCTGCCTGCTTCCTGTTCCTGGAAGCAGACTCAGGAGAGCAGGAGCACAGAGGATGCGGGACCCGGCCTCGAGGTAAGAATTTAAAAAATATATATTTACAACCCCTGCCTCCTCCCCCCATGTCCCTGCCCCTTCCAGTGTCCTTTCCCACATTTCCCGCCTCCCAGCTGTCCAGTCCCCCCCGCAGCACTACATAATGGTGGCCGCTATGCGGCTTGGCGCAGCGGGCGTACCACTGGTGCGCCAAAGGCAAGCCTGTCTGCGTTCGTACGCCCCTGGGCTGCGCCCAGCACTAAGGACCCATCCTCTCGGCCACGCCACCGCTACGACGCCAGCACCCTCCTCGCCATCAACCCTGGACGCCACACCGCCTGCCATCTAGCAATACTGTAGAATTCTCTTGCACCCTGCGCCTGTCGAAACTGCAAACGTACCTTCTGCCACATCAGCACATCAGCACCTCCTTCCACCCAACCGACCAACAGCGAAGCCGACCAGCTCAACTACATCCTCCTCAATGTGCAGTCCCTCCACAAACACGCAACAGAAATCTGGGACCTCCTCACGGCCACCTCTTCAGATACCGCCTTCTTCACGGAAACCTGGACAAACCTTTGCTCCGGACCGTACATTGCCATCACCATCCATGACGGCTACAAATTCACCCACACGGACCACCCCGAGCGGCCAGGAGGAGGCCTTGCCATTGTCTGAAAAAGCACACACTGACTTACCACGCAATCTAATGACCTGACGGTCACCATGGAACACCTCCACTTCCAGAACCGGACCAACCCCAACACCACCCTCTGTGGCACCCTCATCTACAGGTCCCCCTGGCCATGAAACCCCATTCACCGATGCCATTGTAGACTTCATCGCACCCCAGGCTCTCCCATCCACCGACTACATCCTACTCGGAGACCTCAAGTTCCACCTGGACAACCCCAGTGACCAGAACACCACCCCCCTACTGGGCAACCTCGCCAACACTGGACTCAAGCAGTTAGTCACCGCACCAACCCACATAGCCCGACACACACTCGAGCCCGTCTTCTCCGCCAGTGGGAACTTCAACTACAGCCACATCACGGGACTCGTCTGTACCAACCATCATTGTTTACATCACGCCTTCACCATGCCCACCGTACACCATCGCCATCATTGCCCCCCCATCGCAGCTGGATCAAGGCCCCCAAAGAACTTCCCATCAACTCCCTCAGCACCACCACTCCGCCAACGCTTACAGATGCCAACACCGCAGCGCGCATCCTCCACCGATGGATCTCCAACTGCGCCGACACCCTGGCACCCCTCAAGAAAAGACCAGGCAAACAACACTCCAAGAAGGCCAACTGGTTCACTCCCGCCCTCCACTAGTCCAGCCCCACCTGCAGACGTCTCGAGAAGAGATGGAGCCACCACATCAATCAACTCCGCAACACAGTCACCCTTGCACCATGGCGCAAGGGTGCCTGCGTTGGGCCATGGCAGCCATTGTGCGCCAGCGTAGGGGAAAAAGACAGGGGGCGTATTCATGAGCCCCCTTCTGACAGTTTCACCCCTCCAGTGCGTAATTTATTGACATACTTGCAGTGTGATTCTTTCACCACGTTGCGCCGTATTTGCAAAGTGACACATCTAGGCATATGCGTGACCTTGTCAAGCCCTGTGCGACATTATACCTGCATCAGGTATGATGTATGTAGGGTGGGCATTCCCACGCAACAAAGCCTCATAGGACGGGTGCAGTGAAATCCATCAGATTTCACTGCAACAATTGTAGGATGCCACTGCTAAAGTACCTTAAGCCTGCCTCATGGCAGGCGTAAGGGTGACACAGTGCCACAGGGATGGGCTGGCCTCATGCATTGCTTGAATTGCGTCATGCTTGTGACACAACTGCAGCAATGCGTGACTTTAGCGCTGACAGATATGTCAGGATTCCAGACGTATCTGTCATTAATTGCGACATGGAGTGCCGTACAGTGAATACAGCGCATCCTTGGTGTCGCAAGAAGGGCGTAGTGAAAAGTGTTGCAATGCTGTTTTGTCGCAGCGATGCAACACTTTTCATGAATGAGACCAAGGCATGCGCCCTATCTTATTCATGGTGTGCATTCCTGCCCTGTAGTTTTGTTGCAGGGCAGCACAGCAACATTCCTTGCAGTGCTGTCCAGCACCAAAACCTTCTAAGATGAGGCCCCAACTCTTTGCACCATTTTTAAGACCAGCTATTTTCTGGTCTTAAAAAACTGCCTCTAACTGGAGTTAGAGGCAGTTTTTTTGGTTTTGCACCATACAAGGAATTCCTTGTAAATATCGCAAAGTGGGGTTAGCAGCAGTTTTTTGCACGGGAACGCCTACCTTGCATCTCATTCTTGTTAAGTCCCGCTAACAGAAGTGGCGATCCTAAAAATCCACGTTTACACGGGGAAACTGCTGCTAATTGCGGTTAGGGGCAACTTGTAAATACGGCGATAAAAAAAAAGACACCGTAACGTCAAAAAATTGACGCTATGGTGGCGTTAACTCCTTGTACATATTAACCCTGGGCAAAGCACTACGCTACGCTCGCGTAGTTTGCGAAGTTTGCTCTACTTCGCACTACGCGAATTGCACGTAGCACAGTGCAAACACGCGTAGCGTAGTGCAGCGGTCATTTTTTGCATGCTCGCGGTCCTCAACGTCAAGTTGGCGACCGCGAGCAAGCAAAATGACATCCCGACGAGACTTTTTCCTCGTTTGCGATCAGCAACATCAAGTTGCCGATCGCGAGCGTGGAAAATAAACCTCCCGGCGAGATTCTCAACGCGGGGAGGTCAGGTTTCTCATTGCGAGTGGTCGCATATGCTCGTGACCGCTCGCGATGAGAAACTACCAGTCCGCGTTGAGAAAGCTGCCGCTCGAGTAAAAATCTACTCGAGCGGCAGTAAAAGACAGCTCGCACTGTGCAAGATGCCGTTTTCAATGATTGCACAGTGCGGACAAGCATCCGGCACTGTGCAATCATCGCGAACAGCGCACTACGCAGTTCGCGTAGTGCTACGCGTAGCTCGCGTAGTGCGAAGTGCACTTCGCGTAGCTTTGCGTAGCGCTACTTCGCGAACTACGCCCAGGGTTAGTACATATGCCCCCAGTTACTTACTCATACATATACTAACACGTACTCACTCACCTATATAGTCACTGCCACAAGCATACAGTCACTCTCAGATTCACTCACTCATCCATACAGTCACTCCCATTCCCCACCACTCATCTATACTTGTGGAAATGTACCTTTTTAGGGGTACACTGGTGCAGGATCACCCTCTTGTCCCTGGGTCCAGAGACCAACAAAATAGAGATCGGCACTGGAGTTGGAATAAATAACAAGTTTATTAATCACTCATGAGTGGGACCACGTCCACACAACACTCTCAAGTGCTGCAGGAGGTAGTACACTGAAGTCACAGAACACAGGTCTTTTATACAGGTTTTCTGCAATGCAAGCATGTGAACAGAAATAGGAAGAACAAGTTTTAGAAATAGCTATCAGCAAACAAGGGCAGATGAACAACCATGGGGTCAGCAAAGTGGGAGGGGGAGCAGGAATGCTTATGGCAGCAGTAATTGGACGACAGTTAACATCTGAGACCAGGTGCACTGGCAGCTACAAACCCTCAGCACGTACATTGCTTTAGCTGAGTCTGGAAGTCAACAAAAATAGATAACACAAGCAGAGTGAAAAGACGAAAGAATTACGAAGGAAACTTAAATGGACACCATAGCCAAAATGGCTGTTGCTTATGCTAAGTAAAATATTACACGTTTTCCACAGACGGCCCTTTTAGCATAAGCTAAGACATTTTTCTTATGCTTTAAAAGGGGTACGATAAATATCATGTATATCAATTAGCATCATGTCGCTAACTTCTCGATCTATTGCTAAACGGGCATTTACATTTTGGACATGCATTTTTGATGTTAGACAAGTAGTACAAGTGGAAATACAGAGGGAACAAAGCATCGGTTCGCATGGGATACATAAACAACAAGAGAAGAGAATTGCAATAATTATGAACAAGGCTGATAATATTTTCAGACCCCACACAGAAAATACATTCCAGAACCATCCAGCCCAAGTCCATGTTCCTGAATCTTGATGTATCTCAGTGGCTATTTTATGCATTTTGGAAATAGCATCATAAACAGAAGGGGCGTGGTCTGGGATAAATACACAGCAACTACTACACGGGTCAAGCGTCTGATCTTCCTATTATTTAAAGCCGCACCAACAAAGAAAAAGAGTCCCAAATTAAAGTCAACATATTGCTGTAATGCAGTATCAGTTTGATCCACTTCATCATTATTTATAGTTCTTTTGAATCGGTTCAAGGAAATGTCATTAATCAGTTTTTGATCTTTATGATAAGATGCAGGTGCTAAGAACACAGGAGGAAGCAAGAAGGATACATAACATATTCCGGACCATCCGATTGGTAAATGATAGTAGCCTTTACTCCCACAAATGAAATAAGTGTTGTGTGAGGACAGAAAACTGCTATTGTTCGTTCCAGTAATGTTCAATACTGTGGTACAGTCACTTTTTCCCACTGGGATACTACCAAAACTGCTCACACAAAGATTTGCTCGGGCTCTAGTAACAGCGAATAACAAAAGGCCCGTTACCCTTCGCCGTTCAAGTGTTGGGGAAAACATAACGTGTGGAGGAATTTCCTTTGCGATACTCCTCCATTTCCCATACAGTTCCTTTGGCTTGTGGGTCCCCTTCCTCATCGGGGTAACAAACTTTGTTCAGTTTGGCGTTGAGGTCACCCACATCCCATGTTTCTGAGAGATTGAATACTTTAGAGGCATATAGAAGTTTGAACCAAGCTGGGCATGAGCCATTGTGAGAGAATGGCAGCGGTGACAACGGGATTCCTTTTATGTTCTGATGAGGAGGACTCTTGCCACAAACCCAACAGTTAGTAGCATTGCTTAGCTGGTGTGTCTGATGCAACATTTGAAGAAATGAATTGTTTCTCAGATTTTGCCGGTATCCCTGTTCATGTTGCGGCAAATCAAAATGATGGTGCTTTTTTGCAGCAAGTGATGTAACAGTAATGTTAGGCAAGGAGGCTCCGGGCATTACTTCCTCCACTACCCACATTACAGTAGCGATGATGACAACAGTCAAAGTTAGTCCAATAGCGAGCAATATATTTTTACTACAGACTTCTGCAGCATTCGATTTCTTCTCCTCCAGCATGTTCATTTAGTCGGTAAACAACTAAACAGATGGTGCCCTAAGGTCCTGGGCAGGCGTTGGTTTCTTCACTAACATTGAGATGAGTAGTCACTAATAGGCTACCCCCCTTTGTAGTCAGTCTTTAACCACCCAGGACAGTGGCTCAAACAGTCTCTTTCTACAATGAAATGTCTTTCTTCCTGGATCAAAGCAGATATCTAGATATACCAAGGATCGTGTGGTTCGGGAAGACTTCCTCAGGTCTTTCAGGTGACACAGCTCGTCCTTTCTCGGTGACCAGGATGTCGCAGTAATCTGTCAATGCATCTGGGCTCACGAGGGCATGTGGAACTTTTCAACAGTGGGTGGCATGCACCCAATTTTTCCGGTTGGTCACTCGCACTGCAGTTCTGGTAGCCAGGAGGACTTGTTCCGGTCCACGCCAACGAGGTGCCAAAGAACTGGTCCGCTGAAACGACTTTGTCAAGACAAAGTCACCAGGCCGTAGATCATGGCCCTCATCCTGCGACCTGTCTGGAAGGGCTTCCCGTACCTGCTGATAAATAGAAGACAAAGTGTCAGTTAACTGGGACAAATAGTCACTCATCAACATATAGGGTACATCATGTATAGGGCGAGGCTTAGGGATTCCCCAAATATTCATAGGCCTGCCAAACACAACCTCATATGGCGTAAGGCCAGATCGTGTATGTGGTATTGATCTGATAGAAAGCTGTGCTAGGGGCAGGGCACCAGGCCATTTAAAAGACGTGAAAGCCTGTATTTTAGCCAATTTCAATTTCAGGGTGGAGTTATAACGCTCCACCAAGCCTGCTGATTGTGGGTGAAAAGGGGCATGAAATTTCTGTTTAATCCCTAACCCCTTCATGACATATTCGACAACTTGCCCAATGAAATGAGGTCCGTTGTCACTCCATAAGACCCGACAAATGCCGAATCGAGAAAAGAACTCCTTTAGGAGAACTTTCGCTGTTGTGAGAGCTGTATTATCCTTCGTAGCATATGCCTCCACCCATTTACTGAAGGCACAAACCACCACCAGGACATATTTAAAGTTATTACAGCGCTCAAACTGAATGTAGTCCATTTGCAGGACCTCAAAAGGTGCAGTTGGTGTCGCAAACCCTCCTGTTGGAGTTCGCGTTCCCTTTCCAGGATTATACTGAAGACAGATCAAACAAGACTGGACCATCTTTTTAGCAGTGCCGGCAATATCAGGATGATCCCAAACTTGTATAAGTTGTTTTGCCATTGAGGATGCACCAACATGTGCCGGCCCATGTGCCATGTGAATCATAGGGTATAAGTAAGCTGTGGGTAACTTCCATTTGGTCATATCTTTATTCCTCCAACAGCCCTCATCATCCAGTGCTCCCTCCTTAGACAGGAGGTGACCTAAATAGGTAACCTGCTGTCTACAAAATTGCAATTTCTTGCGCGAGACTTTGGGATGATGGGAGGCAAGAAATGATAACAATGACAATGTTCCTTCTTTGCATTGCTCAGGGGTATCTGCAGCTAACAAGATATCATCGACATATTGGATAAGGGCCACCCCTTTGGGTACAGGAAAAGAATCAAGCTGCCTTTTTAATGCCTGACTGTAAATACTGGGACTCTCTGTATAGCCCTGTGGAGCTCTACAGAACCGATATGATCTATTTTTCAGGGTGAACCCGAACAAATAACAGCTGTCAGGATGGATGGGTATCGCGAAGAAAGCATTCTTCAAATCGATCACCGAAAATGTAGTGGCAGTAGGAGGGACCATAGTGAGAAGTGTAGTGATGTCAGAAACCACCGGATATTGGGGCACTACAATTTTATTAACCTCTCGCAAATCAATAATGAATCTGTAGATTTTAGTGTCAGTGTCTTTTTTCAAAATAGAAAGGATAGGGCTATTGCAAGTGTTATAGAGGACCTCTTCCACTACCCCCACTTTAATCAAATCCTGAACAATGTGTGCCAATGCTTCTTCACCTTCTCAAGATATTTTGTATTGAGGCAGTCAAGGCAATGAAACACCCTCCTTTACTTGAATATGTACAGGTGGAATAACCATTTGACCCACATCAGTATCTGATTTAGCCCACAAAGTACTAGGTAAGGATGCCAGAGCGACGTCCTCATTGATAAGACAAGATCTCTCTACCATTGGGTAATTAACATTCAAAATAACACGCACACCTTCCGGAGAACAACGTATTGTGGCACGAAAATATTTAAGCATATCGATACCCAAAATGGTTGTCCGGTGTGGTAGGGGAAAGCAAAAATGGACATGCTGCAGTGAATTTATCAAGTCTGAATTCAAGTGGCTGTGAAAGTGGGCTAGGTGTAGGTGTCCCATCGAATCCTATCGATGTTATCATTGTGCCGGACAGGGGAGCCTTAGGAACCAGTTTTTTAGACAGGGCACTAAGAGTAGTCCCTGTATCAACCAGAAAGCGATCAGTAGATCCCAAGACGTTGCGTCAACATAAGGACCCATTTGATCTACTGGTCCTTGTTCAACTGCCTCAAACCTGGGACGAGCTCCTGCACCTCCCCTGTTAAATTCCCAGGGCGTCCTCTTATACTGCCCCTTCCTCGCTGATACTGCTGACCTCGCAAAAGAGGGCACTCAGAACGCCAATGCCCAGTCTCTTCACAATAAGCACACTGATCAGGGGACAAATTTGCTCGAGGGAGAGGGGGTGCTCCAGGTGTATACATTGCACGTCCGCCTCTTCCACCGAAGCATCGACATTCTGTGCTTGAGATTGAACCGCTTCTATACCTCTCTGTTTTCTAGCTAATTCTTGCTCCTATCGTAAACGCAATGTTGCGTCTCGTATTTTAACCACTCGTCTAATCATATCAGATAGGTTTGAAAAAGGAAAAGTCCCCTCTGTTAATCGTTTGTAATCAGTATTTATATCAGCTGGCTCTAGTTCCTGAGAAATTTGTCTATAATCAAATATTACCTCCCAAACGAATTTTTCTACAAAATAAAATTGCTCTGCACTGTTCCACTGTTGAACCATAGTAACAATGAGCGATGCCGCGTGAGACCGACGAGCCTCCTCTCTAGCAGCAGTTTTTAATTTATCTTTTTCTGCTTTAGTCAAAGTAGAGCGAGTCTGTCGCCCATCTTGTTTATCTTGTTCTTTGTCGTCTGAAGACAAATGCTCGTCGTCAGAAGCCTCATCAGGGGCACTTGGAGTGTGAGGTTTATACGGGGGTGGGGGACGTTCTAATAGGATGCAATCATCCTTAGTTGTATCAAGTAGGGAATAGAGAGGGCGCCTAATAGGATACTGGCCATTTATCTCTAATCGACGTTCTCTATCTTCTTTTTCTGTTTTTTCCTTCTTTTCTTGATTTTTTAATTCTAGTGCTTTTTGATATATCGTTTTACGTTGTACTTATTCTGCTATAGCTTCTGCTCTCTTCGCTCTCTCTCGCACTTCTTTCTCCCACATACGCACACAATCAAACATATCCTGTCGACTTCTTCTTTTAAACAAACACTGCTCTACATATTGAACCTTTTTAAGATCAAATGACCCATTCACTGGCCATTGCAGATCGGAATCTTTCTTTGTGTATTTGTTCCACAGTGGACCGTACATTATGGAAGAGATACCATATTTGACTTACATATCTCTATTAGGCGTCCCTTCTGGGGGAGCCGGCTGACTTTTTTCTAAGCTTTCTTTGGTACCACCAGAGCAGCAACACCACCTACGGAGTGTGCTGAGAACAGGCATGTCTTACAAGTATTGTGTAAAATATTACTACTCCAAATAAATATTCCAAATGGAGAAAAATCTCCACATTACCTGCCTTCAAACTTTGCAAAGGATGAATAACAAATTCAAACAAAAATCCCAGGCTAAACAAATCAAGAGTGCCGCTTCAGCGACCTTACCAAACAGAAGTCTCCAACTCCCAGCTGCCGATCTCCGGTCGACCTAATGGTCACTACAGATTTGCGCCAAAAAAACCCCAGTCGAGACCGGCCACCACCTGGAGGGTGAAATCGGGAAATCCGGAAAAGTCACGTCGGCCTGCAAAGACAAAGGTCTCCTCGTGCAGTGCGCTTCCTCAGTAATATTTTGGTCCTCCGTCAAGACCACTCCTTCAGACGGCCGCGTCTCCGATGGGACCCCATGTGTCGGGCACCAACTGTGGAAATGTACCTTTTTAGGGATAAACTGGTGCAGGGTCACCCTCTTGTCCCTGGGTCCAGAGACCAACAAAATAGAGATCGGCACTGGAGTTGGAATAAATAACAAGTTTATTAATCACTCATGAGTGGGACCACGTTCACACAACACTCTCAAGTGCTGCAGGAGGTAGTACACTGAAGTCACAGAACACAGGTCTTTTATACAGGTTTTCTGCAATGCAAGCATGTGAACAGAAATAGGAAGAACAGGTTTTAGGAATAGCTATCAGCAAACAAGGGCAGATGAATAACCATGTGGTCAGCAAAGTGGGAGGGGAGCAGGAATGCTTATGGCAGCAGTAAATGGTCGACAGTTAACTTCTGAGACCAGGTGCACTGGCAGCTACAAACCCTCAGCACGTACATTGCTTTAGCTGAGTCAGGAAGTCAACAAAAATAGATAACACAAGCAGAGTGAAAAGACAAAAGAATTACGAAAGAAACTTAAATGGACACCATAGCCAAAATGGCTGTTGCTTATGCTAAGTAAAATATTACACGTTTTCCACATACTGGCTTTCACATACCCAGTTACTCACCCATATACCACTGACACATCCACTCAATCACCCACACAGCCACACACACACTCGCTCACCCGTAATACCCCTCACACACATACTTACTAACCCATACAGCCACTCACTCACTCACTCATCCATACAGTCAGTCACACACCCGCTCACCATCCCACATAGACACACAGACATTCATACAGGTACTCAGACAACCAATCGATCACCCACATATCCACTCAAACCCCCATACAGCCACTTAGACACCAACTGACAGACTGATACAAACATTCACACAACCAGTCACTCACCCATACATTCACTGAGACACCTAATCACTCACTTATACAGTCAGTCACACACCCACTGAATCATTCATACAGGCACTCACACGCCCGCTGATTCACCAATACACCTTGGTAAATATATTTAACACTCATAAACATTTTGAAAACACTCTCAGTCACTGAACGACATCATCAGTGATGTCATCAGTGATTTCACTGACCATGTCATGAATGATGTAATATGTGAGGTGATAAGCAGTGCATTGCAGGGGCACAACTTATAGTTAGCTCAGCTAACTACAACTGCTGAATTTCTCTGGATTTGTACAAGTGAAATATCAGCCTAACTATAACGTCCCTGTAACCTTTGTTTTTTTCAGTGAATTTATAAGGTTTTTTAATTCTATTTCTTAATTGTAACATCCATTTTTTTTAAGCAAGCCTGTAAAATTTTTGCATTTTCTTTCTATAATTGGATATTGTATATTAAGTTTAAATTATATATAGGGCTCCCGGTTTTATGGTATTTTTTTTTTTTTTTTTTTAACATTTCCGTCTGTATTTATCCATATTTTTTCCAGCCATCTTATTGGTATTTATCCATATTTATTTTGTGTTTTGAGACTAAATGGAGCTGTAAAATGTGATATTTCAACATCTATTTAACTCTTGGATGTGCACTCATACATGGATGCCTGTCACGTTTTAGCAAATTAAGCAGCCATAAATAACAAAACACTACACTCACAGGTACGTATTAGTGCTATACTACAAATATGTGTTAACATATGCCTTTATTTAAGGAAATCTCATGCTTCATTATGCTTGTTTTCTAACTCTCCATGCTGTCTATCTGATCAGCTGTTGCCTGGAATTCATGAAGGACAGCATGGAGAGTATCTTGCAAGAAGCACCATTTTCAGGATTATTCCGTTTCTTGAAATAATTACAGACAGGAAACGCATGTTTTCTGTCTGTATTTATCTTTAAAAATCAGTAAAAATGGAAAACCGGAAGCCTTAAGTATATACCACTCATCTTTTGATTTGGTATGTGTTTATCAAAAAGTACATTAATAACTCAATGATTGCGCCTTTTTTAGGGGGTGCAAAACACATATGCACACATTTTACAGTATTTTAGAAACTAGGGGTGTATTATGCTATTATGCACTGTTTAATGTAATATTTTTGTAGGGAGTTTGCAAAAAAAAAACATTTTAACTGATTTTCCGCTTTCGAGGTGATGCCGGGCGTTGTGATGATATCGGTAGCCGAGGTCACCACGAATACGTCGCGAAATGACACAACAAATGCAGACAATCAATAGCCACCACCACATTCAAAACTTATAACAGCAAAATGGATTATAACCAACACACTAAACACATTACTATCTAAACGACTCTATAATAGCATGTACAACTCCCTTAATATCTCTATAACACAGTGCATAACTTTTTCAGTAAATCTATGACTGCATGCATCACTGTATAACTGAGTCTCTCATTCACTGTATAAGTATTTGAGGGGATATGTGAGACGGTGCATCAGTCTTTCAATACTTCTGTAACGAAATGCATGACGGCCTCAGAACATCTATGAGTGGGTGCATTAGAGTCACAATGGGTCTGTGATTGGTTGTGTGAGTCTCTCATTCCATCTGTGAGTAGGTGCATGAGGTCCTTTGTGCATTTGTAAGTATATCACTGTCTAACCTGATCTGTGAGTGGATGCATTAGTGTCTAAGTGGGTTTCTGAGTGGGTGAGTGAGTGGGTGCATGATTATCTAAGTGGGTCTGTGAGTCTCTCAGTTGGACTATGACTGTCAGTGTGAGTGTCTGAGCGGTTCTGTCAGTGGGAGAAGTGTGAATGTGAGTGGGTACATGAGTCTCTGAATGTATAACTGACTAGGCGCATAAGTCTCTGAGTGGGCCCATGTGTGGCTGTGTGAGGACTGTATGGGTGTGTGTCTGAGTGGGTCCATGAGTGGATGTATGAGGGTCTGAGCAGATATGTGAGTGGGTGCATGAGTGTCTAAGTGGGTCTGTGACAGGGAGGGTGAGGGTCTTAGTAGCTCTGTGAGTGGATGCATAAGCCTTGACTTGGTGAGTGAGTGGGTGCATGTATACCTGAGTGAGTGTGTGAGTGGGTGTGTGAGTTTCTGAGTATATGAGTGAGTGACTGAGTCCATAAGTCTCTGAGAGGGTCTGTGACTGAGTGAATGATTGACTGTATGGGTTTGTGAATGGGTGTATGAGCATCTGAGTATATCTGTGAGTGGGTGTAGGAGTGTCTCAGTGGATCTGTGAGGACATAAGTAAGTGTGTGATTGGATCTGTAAGTGGGTGCGTGAGTCTCTGAGTAGGTCTTTACATGGGTGCATCACTCTCTGAATGGGTATGTGAGTGGGTGCATGAGTATCTGAGTGGGTATGTGCCTGAATGTATAAGTGTGTGAGTGGGTAGGTGAATGGGTGTATAAATGTCTGAGTGAGTATGTGAGTGCATACGTGAGTGTGTGACAGTGACCGATGAGTGTGTACAAATATATATATTTTAAAAATATATTTTCACCAATATTCACGAAGACGTCGTGATAGTCACGATGCTTCCGCGATGGTACACGGGGGGCCCACACTAGCAGTCACCGCGTCATCACGAATATCTGGACACAGAACTTGTGTCACTAACACACCCATTTCTCAAACATGGGGTCAGAGTATCTCCACCCTGACCCCTTATGTGGGCTTTCACACAAATGTTCAGCACCAGGAACCATTCCCGGATGATGAAATGGTGGTGGCAACTTCCTGTTCAGGTTGCGTCCAGCCAATGAGAGCATTCCAGTTGGCGTGTGCATTCGCGATTCATTGCAAAATCATCACAAAATATCCGTGGCGAGAGATACATCTATAATTTTTTTGCTCCCCTATTTCTCAATCCTCACTGCACAGATCACCCCAAACTTTCTATGACAACCAGAACCTACTTTGACACTTTTTTGGGGGACATTTCAGAAGATTGGTCAAATGATGCCAAAGTTATAGGCAAGTAAAAAAATGCTTTTCCTATGGAAACTAGGTCCTAACTATAACTGCCTATTGGTGACCACCAGCAGGATATATATATATATATATATATGAGTGACAGGGTACATTAATGTCTGTCCCATGCACCAATGGGTGTGTAAGTGTGTGTATGGGTGAGTAAGTGGGTGTATGAGTGGCTATATGTGTGAGCAAATGGGTGTTTGAGTGGTTGTATTGGTGAGTAAGTGAGTGAGAGAGGTTGTATGGGAAAGTATTTTGGGAAAGTATGTGGTTCTCTCAGCCACTGTATAGGTGAATGAGTATATGTATAAGTCACTGAGTAGCTGTGTGAGTAATTGTATGGGTGAGTGAGTGGATGTGTGGGTGACTGTATGGGTGAATGAGTTGATGTGTGAATAGGAGTATGGTTAACTCATTTACTGTGTCAGTAGCTGAATGAGTGGGTTTGTAAGTTTGTCTATGTCTCTATAACTGAATCTGTGACTGCTGTATTGGTAAGTGAGTGGGTGCATGAGTGGCTGTATATGTGAGTTAGTGGTTCCATTAGTGGCTCTATGGGTGAGTTGATGTGTTACTGGCTATATGGATGAGTGACAAGATGTGTGAGTGTTTGTATGGGTTCTGTGAATGAGTTTGTTAGTGATTGTGTGGGAGTGGATGTATGACATGTTTTATGGGGTGTAAGTGGGTGTGTAAGTGTTTCTCTCAATGAGATCTTCAGTGATCAGGGATTTCATCAGTGATGTCATCAGCGATGTCATTTGAGCTGTCATCAGTGATGTCACTGACCATGTCATGAGTGAGGTAATATGTGAGATCATAAGCAGTGCATTGCAGGGGCATACATTATAGAAAGCTCAGGTAACTATAATTTCAGAGTTTCTATGGTTTCGTGTGTATACAATCTGTGCCTAACTATAATTTCCCTGAAACGTTTTGTTTTTTCAGTGAATTTATAAGGTTTTTTAATTCTATTTTCTAACTATAACACCCTTATAACCCATGTTTTTTTCAGTTAATTTCTAAGGTATTTTCAATTCGATTTCCTGAATATAATGTTCCTGTAACCTTTGTTTTTTAGGGAATTTTGAAGTTTTATAATTTTTATATTTCCTAGCTGTAACCTATAACCTTTGAGAGTGGGTGTGTGAGTGGTTTTGTGGGTGTGTGAGTGGCTGTATGGGTTGGTGAATGGGTGTGGGTGTGTGAGTGGCTGTATGGGTTGGTGAATGGGTGTGGGAGTAGCTGAATGGGTCTGTGAAGGGGTGTATGAGTAGCTGCATGGGTCAGTGACTCAGTGTATGGGTATATGAGTAGTTTTGAGGGTGTGTGTGAGTGGATGCCTGAGCGAGTGGATTTGTGAGTCGGTGTGTGAGTGGCTGCATCAGTCTGTGAGTGGGTGTGTGAGTGTCTGTGTGGGTGTGTGGTGTGAGTGGGTTTGTGAGTGGTTGTATAAGTCTGTGAGTGGGTGAGTGAGTGGTTGTATGGGTCTGTGAGTGGATGTGTGGGTGGCTGTATGGATCTGTAAGTGGGTCTGTGAATGGCTGTATGGGTGGGTGGGTGATTGAATTGTTTTGAGGCTCTGAATTAACTGGACAGAACGGAACCTCATCTTCCCCTTTATCCAGCAAGAGTCCACAGTTTGCACAAAATGTCTACCCAACTAGAGTACTTTCTACTGGTTAATTAGTAAGTGCTAACTCGTTGGGTAAATGTCTAGTGCATATTCTACATTAGAGCGGCACAAAGGACCAGGAGGAAATGTTTCCAGTGACTTTCTGTGCATTTAATTTCGGCAATGTGATTTTTCCTTGTGCGTCTTCTTCCACAAATCTGTGATAACATGAAGTCATCTATAGAGAAGATGACAAGACTACAAAGAGGTGAATCTCCACCAAACAAGGGTTCTTGCTCTAAACTATATAAAATAAGTGCTTCTTTGTTTGGTGGAGATGTCCTCATATTCATCGCATCAAGAAGGCGTCACCATAATCAGCGGGAAACGTGCTGGGGGATCTTTTGGTAAGCTGTCCATCATACTGGCAAAAGAAGGGACGAGCTTTGCTTACTACTAAGGTGGATGGGGTGGGGTCAAATGGGCGAGGCTTCTAGGTGGTTCTGCACATTTGGATACTCGTAGTAATCTAAAGGAAGAACCATAGACTCTGCTCTCACCACTCGTCACAGTCACTACAGATTGCACTCTGATAGATCAACGATGCATGCACCTCCACCGAGGATTTTAGATAATTTTTCAATGTGAAATTGCGAGAAAATGCACTTGTTTTGTTTTTGCCAAGCCCAGGAAGTTAGGATCATTTTTTCTTTGCAGAAGGGGAGGGGGTCCACGTGGTCCCCCCTCCCCTGAGCCGATTTTGGCCCCGGGGACCCCATCCCCTGATTTCCATACACGCCATGTCGGGTGCCCACCAGGCCACCCAGTGTCCACCCTTGGGGACCGCGGGGAGAGCCTCAATGCCCCCGTGGTCCCTGCTGGCTCCCCGCATCCAGTGGAGGCTGGCACTGCTCCTGCACGGAGGAAGCAGCCAAAAATGCTGCTCCCTGCGTGCGAGAGCAATTCTTTCATCTGTTTCCTGCCCGTTTGATAGCGGGCAGGAAAACAGATAAAAAGTCTACTCCCGGCGGGCGGGAGCAGTTTTCCTGTTCCTGCCCTTGGGAGAGGACTTACTGTTTGCTCTCGCTTGGCAGGAGCTGTTATAGATCCTGCCAAGTGACAGCAAACTACTGTGTCCTGAGGGTGGGCACCTCAAGACAGAGGGAGCCGGCCCTGGCGGTCTCTAGGGCCATTAATGGCTCCAGGAGGAGGCCTCCCTCCTATCTTATTGCAGGGTCTGCCTTGGGGAGGTGGTGGTCCCGAGTCATAATTGGCCCATGGGGGGGGGGGGGAAACCTCTAGTAGGTGTGGTGCAGCGACCAGGGCAGCTGACTTCGGAGCACAGGGTTCATGGTTCGATCCCCGGCTCCGGCGGCAGCTCAGCACCATGTGACTCTGGGCAATAGCTCACTTAATTTCCACTACGGCCCCCAGCGCCTTGAGACCCGTAAGGGTGAGCAGCTGCGCTATATAAAAACGGACTTACTTACTATATATATATATATATATATATATATATTCCTCCAAACCGGTTCCCTTACACCGGGAAATGCAGCGCTCATCACGGGTGCGGCTCCCTGCGGCAGA
The DNA here is from genome assembly GCA_963921515.1 of Calotriton arnoldi. Lineage (NCBI taxonomy): Eukaryota > Metazoa > Chordata > Amphibia > Caudata > Salamandridae > Calotriton > Calotriton arnoldi. Next base: position 705,076 of record CAWUFW010006286.1, read on the forward strand.
ACCACGCCGCTCAATACTTCCACACATTATTTATACTGGACGGGGATAGGCGTTCAGATGATCGTGAACAAGGTTTTTGTAAAACCGAAACGCGTAGATCGTTCTTGCTATCCCGATGAATGAACAACTAAAGGAATAAAATCATTGTTGCACTGAACTACGGGAGTGCGTCCCCTTTTTCCTTCTGGCTGAAGGATTGTGTGGAAATATATATATATATATATATATATATATATCCACATCCAATCCCGCTTCCAAAAGAAAAACCGGGTCTGACACATGCTTGGGTTGCACAGCTCAGATTTAATGCCACCAGGTTACACCAAATGATCGACGCGATATCCACTCCATCAGCCCCAGGCAGACGCGTTTCGGCGGATGCCTTCTTCAATGCCGGGTATTTGCTGAGAGTCCCAAAAAGATAGTTTTTGCGGGGCTCTGTTAAGAATCACGCCGAGGAGTCCCATTGGCTAAAAGATGTAGAAACAGAAAGAGGACAGGGACAGTGCCAAAGTAAGTACTCGCCTCTCTCTGTTGCCAAAGTTCCTCGTACGTAGTGCAATCGGTCTCGCATAAGGGGGCATGTCTGTCCAAAGTCCTGAGCCAGGTATAGTAGCCCGCCCTGCATCCAATAATGCCTTTGATCAACTTGCCTCCTTAGAATTGCGGGACCACCACGGTGGATTCCATATATATATATTTTATTTTTTTATTTTATGTTTTTTGGGGGGAACCTGCAAGCCCACTTTTAAACTTTAAAATTACCTTTACATCTACTCACTCGTAAACTGAAAGACCCTAAGAGTACCCTTACCCTCCTTTACTTCTACCTGACGCTAAGTCCTAAATTCTCTCCTTGCTCCTTTTACCTCTACTAACCCTGAACTCTAAAATTACCCTTACATCCCTTTTACTCTACCCACCCCAAAACCCTAACATTATCCTTACTCTCTTTACCTCTCCCCACCCCTGAACCCTAAAATTACCCATACCTCCCTTTACATCCACCCACCACTTACACCTAAAATCATCATTACCTTACTTTACCTCTATCCAACCCTGAACTCTAAAATTACTGTTCCCTCCTGTTAGAAATGGGGGTCTCTAGTTGGCAGAGGTAGGTACCTTTGTCCAAATAGGGACCCTTGCTTCCAGTCAGGGTAAGGGGGATACACTCCTAAAATAACCCCTGCGCACCCCCTTGGTAGCTTGGCACGAGCAGACAGGCTTATCTCAGAGGCAGTGTGTAAAGCATTTGTGAACACATACAGTAATACAGTAAAAACACTACAAATGGACACCACACCAGTTTAGAAAAATAGGAAATCTTTATCTAAACCAACAAGACCAAATACGATAAAAATCCAACATACAATTCTGTTGAAAAATAGTACTTGTGCAAAATAACCTTTACATTGCAGGAAAAGCAGGGGGGACAAAGCAAGCAGCAAAGTCCTTTCTCCTTTCCTTGGCAGCAAGTAGCCAGTGCAGGCCAAACCCAGACAGCAAACAGCACAGGGGCAGTATTCCTCCTCAGCTTCTCCGGCTCTTCTCCTTGGCAAAGGTTCCTCTTGATTTCCCAGAAGTGATCTAAAAGTCTGGGCCCCTCTTTTTATACACAAAAATCCTTTGTTCTCTGAAGGCAGAGAGTGTCTGTACCCAGCCAAAACCAGTTCTGTGGGGCACTTTGAAAGTGCACAACAACCTCCATTGTCAGTGTGAGCCCTGGCTCCAGACACACCACAGGGGGGCGGAGCCATTATTGTGGACGGCAGGCACAGCCCTATTCAGGTGCAGGTGCTACTCCTCCCACCACTCCAAATGCAGACCAGGCCTATTCAGCCCAGCCCTGACTCATCAGACTTCTGGAGCCACTGCCCCTCTCCAGCCCCTATCATCCAAAAGCCAGACATGCAATACACAAACCTAGCAGTGGCACACTGGATGGTTAGGCGAGAAAATACCTACTTTCTAAAAGTGGTATTTTCAAACACAGAATGTAAAAATCACCCTCACTAAAAGATGTATTTTAACATTCTGAGTTCAGGCATTCTAAACTTTATTTTTCTACCTTGTTCCTAGGGCCAGTTATGTTTATAAGATGTTGTAAACAAACTCCCCATTTTGTCCTATGGGAACAGGTAGCCTTGCAATAGTGAAAAACCAAATTGGCAGTATTTCACTATCAGGACATGCCACACACATCAGGGCATGTCCTACCTTTCACATACAATGCACCCTGCCCACAGGAGTACCTTGGGCCTACCTTATGGGTGACTAATATGTAGAAAAGGGAGGGTTTAGGGACTGGCAAGTGTGTGCACTTGCCAAGTCAACATGGCAGTCCCAGACTGCACACAGGCTCTGCAATGGCAGGCCAGAGTTACATTTTACAGGCTGCTTCTGTGGGTGGCACAATCAGTGCTGCAGCCCACTAGCAGCATTTGATTTACAGGCCCTGGGCACACACAGTGCACTATACTAGGGTCGGACAAGTAAATCAAATATGCCAATCATGGAATCACTAATCCATAACAACAATTTACAAAGGGAGCACTTGCACTTTGGCACTGAACAGCAGACGCAAAGTGCCCAAAGCATCTAGACCAGCAAAACGGAGTCCAACATACAGCAAAAACACAGGAGGTAAAGGCAAAAAATGCAAGGGAGACCCACGCCAATGGTGCCAGGTCTAACACCTCCCTTTGCCTCTACACACACCTAAACCACTTTTTAAAAAAAAACAAATAACATAAAAATTATGTTATTTTAAAAAGTACTTACCTAAGTGGTAAAGCACTGCGTGGTAAAGGTAGAAATATTCACCTGTGTGGTACTCACCTGCATGTTAAAGACATTGTGGTAAAGGCATTGGGGCATATTATCAAGAAACGGCGTTAAAATTATCGCCGCTTTAGCGGCAGAAAACTGCCGCTAAAGCGGCGATAATGGGCTTGATAATATGCCCTTGAGAATTCCAATAGAAGCCCATGTTCTGGTATCAACATGGGCTTCTATTGGAATTCTCAAGGGCATATTATCAAGCCCATTATCGCCGCTTTAGCGGCAGTTTTCTGCCGCTAAAGCGGCGGTAATTTTAACGCCACTCTTGATAATATGCTCCATTATCTCTTTCGAAAGATGGTGTGGTAAAGGCGGTCTCTCGTTGAGTTAGAGCTCTGATTGGGAGGCGCAGTTGTTCCTCTTGGGCAGCAGGGTGTCCTTTCTTCTGGTGTAGAAAGATCACCAGCAGCACTGCTAGGCCAATTTCACCCTCAGCCTCTGTAGTGCACAAGCATAAACACCATGAAACATACTGTCTGCAAATCCAAGCCTCTGACATCGCTTTGACCCTTACTGGCTGTATTCACAACATGAGTGCAGGAGATTGGCTGCTCTAAACTCCCTGTGCAGCTGCTGCACTGCTTCCTACATTAGGAAGTAGGGGTGTGGGTTCGGGGTGGAGGAGTGCTGCAGCACACCCAACATACCCATGCTGGAGTTCGGAAGGTGAATGAGCAATAAACATGCTTTCACATTTTGATTTTATCTTGTCACATTTGCTGTGTGTTTAAAGACAAAGGAGAAATGTCAGGCTTTGTGTTTAAATTTCTGCTTATTCTTTTAAAAAGGAGATTGGCGTTTACCTTTCTTTTTCTGACAGCAAAGTGACATGGCTTTGTAAACTGAAATATGTGACAATCTTGCAAGGGGTAAAAGGAGTCTAAACAAAAAGGCTGCAGGATATGATTTATATTCTAATAGACAAAATATAAATACCTGCAATTGAACTGTATAAACATTTCAGAATATATCAGTAGTTAGGAAAGCATAAATCAAGCAATTGTTTTGCAATTCTTAAGTGTGATGGAAACAAAACTTTTAATAGGAGGAAAACAAAATAAACACTAGGCGATGCGCAAACAAAATATTTGTTGAAAACTGGTTTCCACAACCAATTCGATTGTGCGCTATATAGTTTTATCAGTAAAATTGTATATCTGTGCATATTTGCAAGAACTAATGCATCAACATTGATGCGTCAGATTTCGTGCGCCTGCCGCAAATCCCCTCACGATGCCATGGATGCGCTGTATTTACAATACAGTGCTCCATGGAGCAAGGATTCACAGATGTATCAGAAATTCTGACACATCTTCTGGCCCTAAAGTGATGCATTGCTGGAGTTGGTCGTAAGAATGACGCAACTCCAGCAATGTGTCAGAACACAGAGGTGAGTGCCATGTTAAAAGCCCTGCATCAATCCTTGCGCCTGGTTTGAGAAGCCGTAGGGATTTTGACACAGTCAAGTTGTAGAGTGACGCAGTGAAAGGTTGTAAATCTCATTGCGTCAGTTCTACGTGGCTTTTAACATCGGAGCGCCTACCCTGCATAATGATACCTGGTGCAGGTATGATGTGACGCAGGCCTCTACAAACTGATGCAGTGGGCCCAATGCGCCAGTTTGTAAATATGGAGCAATGTGGAGCAGTGATGGTACCGCCACTGCGTCAAAAGAATGATGCTGCGGTGGCACTAGCGTCTTCTAAATATGCCCCTTAGTCACCATTTCAATGGAAATCTGCTCTCGCTGTGAAATGACAGTGTGCTACCACACCATGCTTTAGTGATATATTTGCAACAGTTTGCTCCAAAATGTACCACCGGCTGCACACTACACCTTCATCACTCTTTTTTGTAAACAAACTTTATTAGCATTCTATATAATGGCAGAGTACAACCAGTGTTGCATGCATGTGATCATAACAACATAGACATCAACAAGTATGCTATCCCTCCAGTAAGTAATAACAAACATGATCAATCTGCAAATACTCATATCAGGGAGTATCAATCTCCCTATAGGTGTAGAAAGTTTTTGCGATTACCATTCTGACAGTAAAAAGAATATATTCCATATTAGCTAGCCACCCCATATACCACTGCAGCTGCACCGCCAGATAATAAGACTCCAAGTCCGGGGTATTCATCCCCCCGTTCGTGGAAGGCCGCTGTAACTTAGTTAGTGTAACACGTCTTCGACCTTTATGCTATATCAAGTCATTCAAGATTGTATCCAGATCCCAAAACATATTTGCAGCACCACAAATGGGAGAACTGCACAGAAGCACATGAGACGGGGCATCGCTATCATCTTAGCTATGGCTATGCTGTCCGCCACTGACACAAGCAGCGTCTTCCAGAAGCTTGTGCCCGGAAGGTCGCCACCCCCACACAATTGCCCTCGGATACGTCATGGTCATATGGTATATCCGGACCCCTAAATATGTCACTGTTTCCTGCTGCCATCAAATGTGACACAAGCTTGGGGGTTCAGGTCTGTCACCACAGATGAGGAACAAACTGGTCTTGAGCCAATTCATGTAAAGGCCGGAGACCTCCCCAAAGGCCGGGGAAATTGCAACGCTTTTTCAAGTTCTGTGCATAGGTCACCCAGTTAGAGCACTATATCATCTGCATAGAGACAGATATATTGCGAGATTCTACAAGATGGGATGCCCGTATACAGGCACCCACTCCGGGCCCTGAATGTCAGGGGCTCCACTGCGTGGGCAAAAAGCAGAGAAGACAACGGGCAACCCAGGCGGGCGTCTCTTTCCACTGCACACTGCTCGGAGTTCACCCACCCCATTCTGATCCTCGCCACAGCGTGTGTGTAGAACAGGAAAGTCCACTCTAAAAAGTGGCGTCCCAGCCCCATACAGAGCATGACAGTGCGAAGAAAGTCGAAGTCCAGGCTGTGGAAGGACTTCTCAATGTCAACAAACATGAGGCCAGACCAATCTGGTAAAACTGGGCCATTGTCCAGAATTGCCAGCAAACGCTGAATATGAAGCACCGTGCAACAGCCGGGAATAAACCCAGATCGATCAGTATGGATCAGATCATGCATGTGGGGCAGCAACTGCTGCGCTAGGACTCCACTGAGGAGCTTAAAATTAACATTCAACATCAATAACGGCCTATATTCCGGTATATCTGTAGCAGGCTTCCTAGGTTTAAGCAGGGGGATAATAAGGGCCTCTCATAGAGTGGGAGGCAGGGCATGAGCAGTAAGTGCCTCCTTTTATAATGCAGCTAGACAGGGAACAAACATCAATGTAGGTCGCTTAAAATTCTAACGGAAGACCATCAGTCCCTGAAACCTTCCCACGGGCCGTAGGGCGCACCTCAGCATAGATCTCTATGCCCCAGTCTATAGCTTCTACCACCTCCAGCAGTAGTTGGTTAAGTGTGAGATCAGTTAGCCACTCACGAGTGGGCCGTTTCCGCGGTACAATCCCCGGCGTATAGTCTGGCATAAAAACTCAGCAAAGGATCTGTTAATCTCAGCTCCAGGATTGGGGAGCTGTGTCGAGGGAGTTGGCTAACCATACCAATGCGAGCCCCATCTTGTCTCACTCAGTGGGTGCACAAATCATGTACTCTTTGTATTTGAAACAGCTTCAAATGTTCCGCCACTCTTTTTTTTGCTTCTAACTACAGCCTGGTGTAAGTCCGGCCTCTCAGGTCGCGATCACTCTAGTTCTCTAAATGCCCATTTATGGGTAACAACCTTCCCCAAGAGGGTCTGCCATGCCCCTATTTCCCCTGGAGAATGACCTTAGATGTCTCAAATTCAGTTAATATTGAGGATGTAGTACCCTCATTCTCGACAAAAAGCCCCGGATCACTTCCTGATTAGTCTCGCGGAACATCGGGTACTCTTTGCTGGCAATCTTCCGACGCCAGTTCGGGATGCACGGGCGGACATTCCCCCACTGTAATGTCAACAGTAGGGGTTTGTGATCAGAAATGGTTCTAGCCAGATATTCTATGTCCATGAGAGCTTCCAGCATGCCAGGGAAGCATAAAAAGTTGCTGAGGTGGACGTGAAGTGCATGCAGGTTTACGATTGCTCGTAAATCTGGAAATGCGTCAGTTGACATGGGTGTTGCGTGGGAACACCCACAGCAACACCCATGTCATGCCCCTGACACGCAAAGTGTTGCATGAAAAGGGTCGATATTTACAAGCACACGTAAAGCCATGCAGGGTGGCTTTATGTGTGCTTGTAAATATCACGCAGCAGGTTGGGCCGCCAGTGCATCACTCAATGTGGCGCACCAGCGGCTCAAGGGGTTTGTAAATAAGCCCCAAGGTCTTGATGGCTAATGCCTCACTAGCTGTGACACACGCAGATGCGAATTCGTGACAACCAAATTTCATTTTGCTAAAAGTTTAATTTCCTAGGAGTCCTGTTTCATTTTGTGTTGTGTCCTGCTCGCATTGTAAAATATAAGTGACATGTTCTAAGGCAATGCAAATGAAGCGTGTGCTTTTAATCACTGCATCAACAGAAGATGTCATGTAGAGGATAAATGTCTCTGCAGAAAACCCCCCTGGACAGGCCCAGTGTCAGCTTAAGGTTTATGGAGGCCCCGGGCAAGAAATATTATAGAGGCTCCTGTTTGGGACAACTTTGAATTGTATTAGTCATTTATGGTTAAAGGAAACTCAAAGTAAGCTAACAATATTGAATTATATGTGAAAGGTTGAAGTACAAAAATACATAGCAGTGAGCTACAGAGAGTAGCACTACCCCATACATTTTAATAGGATCAAAAGGTGGTGCTCTGGACAATTACCCACTTTGCCCATGCCTTAAAACGCCTCTGGGGCGTTCAGATTAACCCACAAAGACATTATCAACAACCCATGCTTTACTGTTACCAATTCCAAGGAGTAGCTTGCTAGCCGTCCGCAAAACGCTTCAATGCCTCGTCTGGGTTACTAAGCGCTATACAGCGCTTACAATAGAAATAATAGGTTTAGAAAAAAATGCTCATACGGCAACAAAGTGTATAAACCTTTATTCGAAAACAAAAAAGAAATGACAGGAGTAGCTAATAGAATCTTTTTCCCGTGAAGATCAATCTGTTCCATATTACCCTGTTAGCCAGGACATCCTTTACTTTACATGAAGATATGTTATGAAAGTAAAGGGCACATTTCTAGGCCTTTTAACTGGACAAAATATAATTAAGTTTAGAACTCAGCCACCACATTCACCTCCCTAGGATCCCTGAAGAAGAAAGCGTTATGTTGTTTCAACAGTGGCTAAAATGGAAATATAAAAGTGTAGTTACTCATATCTCAGAGTACCTATTTACTTCTGAAAAGTGCAGGTATTTCCCCATCAAACGTATTGCACCCTTGCTGAGTACCTTTGCTGATACTCTCTGTGAGGATTGGGGTGTATTATATGGGATGGCTGTGCGACCTTACCCTGTAATACACTCACAAAACTGTCTTGGGTCCAGTCAGGCTTGTTTGCAAAACCTTTAGCTCAACCCTGGGTAGCTGTGACTACGAGCAGAAAGGCTTAAACAAAGGACTGGGTTAAAGCATTTAGAAGCACCAAACAACGAAATAAGAAAGTCATGCAACACGAAAGAAATCTGACACCAGTTTATAAAAATAGATTATATTATTATGAATTTTTGATACCAAGATGAGCAAAATCCACTTGAGGGTTCCAGAGATATAGATTTGGAATTTAAGCAGTAGCAGCTGCTACTTAACAGCAGTGGGGGGTGCGGGTCGCGGTCCTCTTTGCCCGCTTCCAGGACTCCAGGGGTAGGAAGCAGAAGCAGGAAGCACCCAGACTTGGGCCCGAAGCTACTGATAGCAGCGTTGTGATTGGTTTGAGTGCCGTGGTTCAGCTCACAGAGGGACTGGGAGCCTGGGTATGTTCTCCACCCAGGCTGTGCAACACAGCCCGGTGGAAAACATACTAAGTGTGCATGACTGTTTGGCTGGCCCAAGATAGTCGGCCAAACTGTCATGCGCACTTACAGAGTGCCACCATTCTTCCCCCTGCTCCTCTGACACAGCCCAGCCCTGCCCTGCCCCTAACCAGCTGAGCAAGGATCAGTTTATTTTTCCTTTCTCACCTGCTTACAGAGCAGTGGGGAGACGCTCCTCCGCCTTAGTGGAGGAGCCGCCCCTGAATTAAGACATACATCTTAGCTTTTTATTCAAAAGTGCAAACAAGTATTAGTAACTGTAAAGTTTAGAAACATTTGTGTTCGACTACCCCGGCCCGAGTAGAGCGACCAAATCTGACAGGGAGAAGGTCAGGGGGGCCACTAAGGAGTATATGGACAGTTACATGGTTACCAAATCAGTCTCAAGTCCAGTCCCACATTTTACATTAAGGCCGCCATAGTCTTTAATGGAGTGGTGCTGACGCTGGGGATGCAGAAGGCTTTGGATGCTGAAAGATGCTCTGGGTGCTTGAGGTCGATTGGGGTGTCCTTGCAGTTATTTCCTCAGTCTATGGGCAAGGTGGACTGGATAACTTTGGCCACAGCGGTGGGTGTCCCTCGAAGTCCTGTTTGAGCCAGTAGAAGGTGAGCTGTGGCTGGGCGACCAATCTCCATACACAGTGGGTTCAGAGGTATGTTTTGGTGACGGTTGGTGTCTGTCATTAGCAACCAATATGGACTCAGACGACACACCCGGGTCCAGCAGACTTTGGTGCAACTTTTGGCCATTGAGGATCGGTCTCTTGGGTTGGCCAGTAGTGGACAGCGGTGATTCGAAGCTAGTCCGGCTACTGACTTGCCAGAGTGGACTTCTTCAGCTTTGATGGCCCTGGTGCTGGTTCCAAGGAGTCACTTTTTGATCTGGGGCTTTGGAGAGACTTTTCGATGAGCCAAGAGCTACAGGTACAGTCCTCTCTTTGTTAGCCCAAGATGCGGCAGGTGCAGTCCAGCAGACAGTGCAGCTTCTCTTTCCAGGTCCAGGGATCAGCAGGACAGTCCTTATTCAGTCCTTTCTCCAGTGATCGGAGGTTCAGGGTGCCAGGGTTGCAGCATTTATGCCCAGAAAGTGCCCTGGGGGGATGATGTGGTCACTACACAAAGGGCTACCAGGATCCCTCCTGCCCTGTGACGACTTCTGGCTATGTGTGGCATCCAGAATTCCCAGAGTGTACTATTCTGCCCACTCTCAAGATGTCTGAATCCTTCCTTCGATGTTAGGAGCTTGGTAGCCCACCCTAGAAGTGTGGCTACCTGTGAGCTATAAACCCAAGGGAAACCTGGTTTTGGGCACTGGTCTCCCCTCTCTATTCTAGCCGGTAGACTGTCTACCTAAACAAAGGGCAGCCCCTCAGGAGTGTGATTGCCATTTGCTCACCAAAGGCGCTTCACCTTAGAAGCTTGCCTTTTGGGCGAACACCCTGAGTGGCTTCCTGCAAGGGGGAGGTAACACCTCCATCTGTAGCAGACTAAAATTGTTCCTGAGCCTCAGAGTCTTTCGCACTAGACCCCAGGAGGGCAGAAGGCTGTCTGATGGCCATCAGTCATGCAACACCATTGAACAAACTGAGCAACATACTATGGACTTATTCATCAGCTTATGCCAATTGGGGAAGCCAATTCAACATACATTTTGTAATGGATTAGAACACTGGCACTGAGGTCTGCTTGCAACACAAAAAGATGATGGACAAAATGATGGTTAGCAGGCCTCAGTGCAAACTCAGAATAAAAAAAATAGCAGTGGATTGGGAAACCCACACATATTGCGGGGCACACCCTGGACCTTGTGTTTTCTAATATAGAACCTACCAACATATCAGAGATAAGACCCCTATCGTGGACAGACCATTTCCTGATCTTATTTACTCTTAGCCTCCCAGCGAAATTAATCCGCCCCCAAATATAATCAGCAGTGGCAAAAAGAGCCTGGAGGCTCGTAACCCCTGACAAGTTTAAGCACCATTTTTCTTTGAAAGATCATGATGCTCTGACGTCATTACCTTTATACATTAGTATAGAAAAATTCCTTGCAGAAATTTCTAATACCTTCGATCTCTGTGCCCCTAAATTAGGGAACAAATCCCAAGGTAGAACAAAATCGGAAAAATGGTATTCTATCGATCTCAAAATTCTGAAAAGAAAGTGTAAAACTCTTGAGCACAATTGGCGACTATCCAAACTAGACATGGATAGACAGTTATATAAGGCGGAGATGAGACGCTATAACACTGCCATTAAAAACGCCAAAAAGATCTATTTTGCAAAACGCGTGAATGACAATAGTAGTTCACCAAAAGAACTCTACAGAATAATTAAAGAGCTCTGTAACCCTGCCAGCTTGTCCCAAGCCCTGGCACCCTCCCTTGAGGGATGCGAGGCCATCCGCAAATTCTTTGCCGATAAAATTGCAGAAATGTATTCTTCATTTAAGGAGCAGCATTTACCGGACAACCTAGATTTGGGAACATTAAACCCACATCCTGATGCCCAAGTCCATCTCAGTAATTTCGACCCCTTTACAGAAAAGGAGGTGGAAAAAGCAATGGCTGAAGTCAAATCAGGGTCCCCATTAGACCCCTGCCCCCACTTTGTCTTTTCCCGGATTGCTCCAACCATATGCCCTTATGTCACACAAATACTCAACCAATCTCTACACACCGCAGTATTTCCAGAGACTTGGAAAAAAGCCACAGTAGTTCCCCTACTAAAAAAAGGGGGCACCGATGTTCAAAACCCGGCAAACTATCGACCCATATCTCAGCTTCCATACCTATCCATAGTGATGGAGAAGCTGGTAAATAAGCAACTAACCAACTACCTCGAGTCTAATGAACTCCTGGACATCACTCAAACCGGCTTTCGAGCTAATAATAGCACCGAGACAACTCTTCTGGCAGTACTAGACAACATCAGGTGTGTGGTCGACCAGGGTAGAGCCGCCGCCCTGATCCTGCTGGACTTGTCTGCGGCTTTTGATACCGTCCCACACAACCACCTGCTGAAAACCCTGTATGAGAAAGGTGTACATTCTAAAGCCCTTCAGTGGCTCTGCTCCTTTCTAAACAACCGAACACAAACCATACAGTTGGGCGCTGTTCCTCAACCCCAGTACCAATCAAATATGGTGTACCACAGGAAGCTTCCTTGAGCCCCACCCTCTTTAATGTTTACGTGTCCTCACTAGCTAAAATCTGCGAAAATTGGGGCATCAGTATCTGCTCTTAATGTAGATATCTAAGTCCTCAAGAGTGGTCTTATCTTAAATTTAACTATGTTATGACATGCTTTAGTATACTCTAATGATTCTATTATTCTTCATTGTATGTGGTGTATATAGGTAAGCACATGCCAATGTTACTGGAATACGTATACATGGTCTGGACGCTATAGAATTATATTTCTATGGATTTTAAAAGTGATTGAAATCTAAAGCGCTCTGACACCCAAGTTTTTGGGTCATGTTCGTGCTATAGAAAACACCAAAAATAAATAAAAATAAAATATGCAGACGATACTCAACTGATGATCGCTCTTGATGGACACGATGACACAAGGATCAGACTCACTAGCTGTCTTTCAGAAATGGCAGCCTGGATGTCCGACCACTGTCTGAAGTTAAATGCAGACAAGTCGGAGATTCTTCTTTTTGGTGGAGCACATTTAGTCTGGAATGTAACCTGGTGGCCCTCCTCAATGGGCAATGCCCCCGCCCCCAAACAAGTGGCAAATAATTTGGGCATTCTTGTTGACAGTGCACTTACTATGCAGGATCATGTACGTGCACTCTGCGGGAAGAGCTTTGCAACACTTAAGTTGTTAAAAAGACTCTTCCAATGGATCCCTATAGAGTGTAGGAGAACCCTTGTCCAAGCCCTACTTATAAGTAGGATGAATTATGGGAATGCTCTTTTTGTTGGCATGGCGGACTATCTTTTCTCTCGACTACAGCTGGTCCAGAATGCGGCAGCCAAATTGGTATGCAACAAGAGTAAGTACAGCTCAGCTTCTGAGTGTATAAGTACACTCCACTGGCTCTCAGTCAGACAAAGGGCCACATTTAAGCTGTTGAGTCATGCATATAAGGTCTTACATCATCTTGGACCCAGAATTCTCCAAGACAGAGTCAAATTCTATGCACCCACTCGAAATCTGAGGTCACGCCATCAGGCGCGGGCAGTAACCAAACATATCAGGAAGTCCAGAGCGGGGGGTCGTCCTTCTCTCATCTTGCTGCAACACTCTGGAACGAACTTCCTCTTGAACTCCGACTCACGGACAACTACACGGCGTTTAGGAAAAAAAACTAAAAACGCATCTTCTTCCCAAGAGCTGACTCATCACCCAGGAACCCTTCCCTGGAATCCTCTCATGTAGGATGTGCTCTCCTTAGCGCCGTGATATCCTTACGGATGAATGTTGCGCTTTATAAATAAATAAATAAATAAATCATCAGTCCAAAACTTTGGGGGTGCTCATGCAAAAAGAGGCATTTCCTTACACTCTTTCATTAAATGTTTGCACCCTGTCTGAGAAGCGGCTGTAATCTCCCATTGAAAGTATTGTATCCCTGCTGAGAAGTGCTGGTACCTGCTCTTGCAAATGAAAGAATGTAGGTATTCAGTGCCGGTGAGTATCTGCCCATCTAAAGCACTCTGGGCCTCATTTATGAGGCCCCTTGCACCGCCGGAACATCACTTTCTGTGACGTTCCGTGGCGCAGGAGCCTGCTCCATATTTACGAGAAAGCACTAAGCCACTTTTTTGGCTTAATGCTGCCTCGTAAATATCATTCCCTTTAACGCAGTTTTCTTCGTTAAAGGGGCGTGCAATGGGTGATGCTGGGGGCATTCCAAGCAACATCCATGACTTTTTGACACTGCCCCAGATTTACGAGAAATCATAAATCTGAGGGAGCGCCAAAACCTATGCCTTCCCAGGGGAGGCATAAGGGAGGCACAGCGAGGAGAAATATCTTTATTTCTCCTCATTTTTCCCTTTTCTGTGTGTGCAGCATTCTGCAGCACACATAGAAAGAGGGGAAAAGTCTCTTGTGATTGTTGTTGTGCAGAAAGGTAATAATCATTCCCGCAACACAGGCACCATTGCACCATGGTGGAAAGGTGCCTGCATTGGCGCACAGCATCCCATTGTGTGCCGGCGCAGAGGAAAAGGTCAGGAATGCACCGTATCTGATAGATACAGCGCATTCCTGCCCTTTTCTTTTGCCGTATGGCAGCGCAGCGCAGCAGTAAGGCCTGCGGCACTGCCCCACGGCAAAAACCTCATAAATTAGGCCCTCTGTTTCAATCCATTAAACCTATCACTGAGAGCAAACATCGTCCTTAAACGGTGCAAGCTTCTTCGGGAAATCCGCTGTGCTGTGCCATGCAAACCAGGGGCCGTATTATTAAATGCTGCATTTTTTCCATGTTAGCACCAGGTGCACCTTTTAAAAGGAGCGCTCGGCCCTAACAAGGAAAGCGCACCATATTACATGGAATGTGCTGCACCCGGGGCAGACGCTACCTCGTGCTGCCCTGGGGCAGCGCACTCAAGTGAAATACGGAACAACTCTGAAGCAGCCGCTCCATGTTTCACTGTGCAGGCTGCAACCCTCCTCTCTTGTTAAGGGGGATTAGAGATTCCCTTGCAGGCGGGGGCAGTGAGTGACTGCACCCACCTGCAAGGGGATGTCTGAGGGGTCCATAGGACCCCCTTTCACCATTTAAGAGGACTGCTATAAGGGAGTGCACTGACAACGTAGGTGACGCACTGTCAGTGCGCTTCCAGACAGCTTGCTTGGCTCTGCGCCTGTGTCTATAATATATGGGTGCAGAGGCAAAGGGATTCCCTGATTTGCCTGGGGCCACACCCCCATGCAAATGAGAGAACACCCTCTGGTTATAGCACTGGCGCTATATGTGTGCCAGCGCTATCTGTATTACAGAATGGTCCTCACAAGCGTCTGCGGCCCTTTTGCTAATTTGTACGGCCCTTTCTCTAATACCAAAGTGTCCCGGGGGCAAGCAAAGTGGGCGCACATGCCGATTGTGCCACCGCCGGGGCACTTTCTATTATACGGCCCCAGGTGTAGAAACTGTAGCGTCCCTTTTCTTTTAGTAGCCCTGGATATAAACACTTGCTAATCACAAACCAGGGGACTCATTTGTTTGGCACATTTCTTTGCAGGCCACGGCATAGTTACTGCACGTGCTGATATCTACTTGAGTCTAAGACTGGTGCCCTTGAAAGGAAAGTTAGGCCTGTGCAGAATCAATCACATGTACGGCCAGAGCCTTGGAAAGCCTAGTAGGGCTGGACAGAGTTAATGACGTGTCACACCATTGAGTGTGAAATAATGGTAAAGTTGGGAAAGAGCTGCGTCGCATTTCATGACGGTGCCATCGAAATACTGGTACAGCTGGGGAAGAGTTCATCACATTATGCATGCCTCAATAATGGATGAATGAAATAATTCATTAATTATTTAATACAATTCAATTTAGAGAGTGCACTTTCACCCAAACAGGCTTCTTGGTGCTAAAAAACAAGAACAGAATTTGACACATCACCCATAAAGCGAAACAAATTGACAGTAGTACTGATGAACAGAAAATGTAGGTTTTAGTAATTTCCTGTAGTGTTGGAAGTGTGCAATGAAAGGAGACGTTTTCAGGCTGTACTAGATCTTGTGCAGTAACACACAGTGTATTGAAGACAACCCTCTGCTTAAGAGTCAGCCAATGCAGATGGATCCAAGCCTGTGAGACAGGATAGCATTTTCTCAGCTCTCATACAACTCTGACTGCCACATTTTGGATTCTTTGTTCAATCAATCAATCAATCAATCAATCAGGGAATTGTAAACGCGCTACTCACCCGTGAGGGTCTCAAGGCGCTGAGGGGAGGGGTCCGCAGATCTGTTTAGCCGAAGAGCCAGGTCTTGAGGGTCTTCCTGAAGGTATTCAGGGAGGGGGCGCGTCTGATGTCTACCGGTAGCTCGTTCCAGTTCTTGGCTGCAATGTGAGAGAAGGATCTTCCGCCTGCTCTGGCTCTGTGGATGCGCGGGGTTTCAGCCAGTGCGAGGTTGGAAGATCGGAGGTTTCTTTTGGGTACATGGAAGTTGATTCTGTCGTTGAGGTATTTGGGTCCGTTGTTGTGTAGGCATTTGTAGGCGTGAGTGAGGATTTTGAAAGTGACTCTTTTATCCACGGGGAGCCAGTGGAGACTTCGTAGGTGTTGGCTGATGTGTTCGTGTCGGGGGATGCCAAGGACGAGTCTCTGTATTGTCTGGAGCTTGTGGAGTAGGGACTTGTTGATGCCGGCGTAGAGTGCGTTTCCATAGTCCAGTCTACTGGTGATGAGTGCGTGGGTGACTGTCTTCCTTGACTCAGGGGGGATCTACTTGAAGGTCTTGCGGAGGATGCTGAGGGTGTTGAAGCAGCTGGAGGTGACGGCATTGACCTGTTGGTTCATTCTGAGAGTTTAATGAGGAGTTTGGCAATTCTAAACAAAGTAGATTGCAAATAATCTAGCCTAGATAAAACAATTGTTGAACATTCCTGGGCACGCCACTGTTTTGGAAGGTATGGCAAAACTTTTTTACTAGTTTTAAGTACAATACAACAAGTGGAGGAGACTGCTTTTACCTGATGTTTCCTACAGAGCTGTTCGTCAAGGTAAAAACCCAGCGACTGTATGTAAGAGGAAGGAGAGGGACCTAGACAGCAGGACCAAATGGAGTTATGCTATCTGTTCACATGGTTACCTACCAACAATAACTGTCTTATCAGCATTAAGATGAAGAAAATTAACAGATGTCCACAATTGTAATGCTGCGAAAGAAGATGCAAAATGTGCTAATCCCATTGCATGTTGATCTAGTCTTAGGACCACGTGTGTGTCATTGGTGTAAGAGATCACCATACAACCAAAAGATCTGATCGAAGCTATTGGGAGCTGCATACAGATGTTGCGGAGTGTTGAAGTCACCTTTTAGTGGACCTGCTCCTTTCACAGAGCAGCTCCATCTGGTACCTACTGCTGTCTCCGTTGCTGCTGCTGACCCGAAGGTCATGAGTCCGGGGCCCTCCTCCACCCAGAGGCTCCTGCCTGCACCTCATCCCTGATGGTCCTGTGGTAGAGCGTCACTGCTTTGCTGTTTGACTGCCCTTCTGTCTCTCTTCCTACTTTTCTCTCTCTCTTTAATTTTCTTCCTGCCTCTTCCTTTATGGCATTTGGTTTTCTTTCCTTTCCTTGCTTTTCCTGCTCTCTCCTTAGTTGCCCCTGCGATCCTCTGTGGCCCGCCACCCCTCCAATGACCCTTCCCATTCCCGCATTTTCACACCTCCCACCTGTTCAGGCCCCCTGCAGCACTACTTAATGGAGGCTGCGCGCAGCAGGCATGCCAAAGGCAAGTCCGTCTGCGTCTGTCCACACCTGGACCGTGCCCAGCGCCAGGGACCTTGGTTCTCAGACTTTTCACCGCAATGACGCTATCACCCTGCTCGCTCTCAAATCTGGATGCCATGCCGCCTGCCACCTAGCGTCATTGAAAGAGACCCATGAACCTTTCGCCTACCGGAACTGCAACCATGCCTTCACCCAAGCCAACAGGCCAGCTCCTCTTGCCGCCCAACCGACCAATAGCATCCTCCTCAACGTGCGGTCCCTCCACAAACATGCCACCGAAATCTGGGATCTTCTTGATGCCGCCTCTCCCTTCATCACCTTCTTCATGGAAACCTGTACCAACCCCAGTTTTGGACTGAACATCGCAACCGCCATCCCCGACGGCTACAAAATCATTCGCAAGAACCGCACCAACCGACCAGGAGGAGGCATCGCCTCATCCACAAGAAAACCCTCCGAATGACCACGCACTCAAACGACCCAATGACAACCATGGAACATCTCGACTTCCAGATCCAGACCAAGCCCAAGACCTTCCTCCGCAGCACCCTCGTCTACAGGCCCCCGGATCCCTGCTCGCCGTTTACCTTCACCATCGTAGACCTCATCGCACCCCAGGCTCTCGCATCCACTGAGTACATCCTACTCTGGGACCTCAACTGCCACCTAGACAACCCCAGTGACCAGAACACAGCCTCTCTACTGGAGAACCTCGCCAACATCAGACTCAAGCAGCTAGTGACCGCACCGACCCACACAGCTGGACACACGCTCGACCCCGTTTTCTCCACCACCGGGAACATCACCTACAGCCAAGCAGGAACATCACCTACAGCCACACTACTTAGCTCCTCTGGACCGACCGCCACTGTGTGCATCTCACCCTCGCGTCACCCACCATACACCACCACCCTCATCGCCCCCCTGTCACAGCTGGAACAAGAAGAACGTCTCATCGACCTGCTTGGCATGACCACCCCGCCAACACCAACAGACACCAACACTGCAGCTCGTAACCTTCACAGATAGATCTCCAACTGTGCCGTCAAGAAAACACCAGGCAAGCCACACTCCAAGAAAGCCAGCTGGTTCACTCACGCCCTCCACAAGTCCAGACGCACCTGCTGACGACTCGACAAGAGATGGAGGAACAACAAAGCCCCGGAAACCCACGCAACCTTCAAATCCGCTGCCAACGCACACCACCTTCTCCTGAAAACCACAAAGAAAATGGCCTTCCAAGATAAAATAAACACCAACGCACACTACAGCAGAGAACTCTTTGTCATTGTCAATAGTTTGCCAAGCCCAAAAGCGAGACCACAGACGTCCCACCCTCGCAAGACCTCTGCAACAAACTCAGCACCTTCTTTCACCAGAAGATCAGACAAATCTACAACGGCTTTGACACCCAAGACCCCGTCACCACGCCCACCACCACCGCACGCAACTACTCCGCATCCCAACAGATCGTGCTCAACTGTACTCCAATCACCACAGATGACACACTCTTGACCATGAAGACCCCCCCAACGCCTTGAGACCCTCATGGATGAGTAGCCACGCTTTACAAACCCCTGATTGACTGATTGATTGATAGTGGAGCCCTGAGGGATTCCACGAAAAGTCTCCTGTAAAGCCGAGTGAAAAGGTGGAAGCATTACTGATTGTGGCCAATTAGTTAGAAAAGATTGTGAACCAGGCTACCACTGCACCCCACCGCTTGAAGTCCACAAGACGCCTGACCATAATATAATGATCAACTCTTTTGAATGCTGAGGACTGGCCTAGGAGGATAATTGAAAAGGAGGCACCCGGGTCAACAATCAGGGGTAGTTCTTCCAATGTCAAGGCCTTTGCCATCTCTTTAAAGCTAAACTGACAGTCATCAAGGTTATTCTCTTCCTCAAGTAACTTTACCAGATTCTTTGCACAATCCTTTCAATCACTTTGTCCATAACCGGGAGAAAGGAGATGGGTCTATAGTTACTTACATTGCTACAATCTTTTCTTTGGTAGTGGTTTATTAACCCTTCTTTTTCCAGTCATTCAGGAGCACACCTGCTTTTAACAATAGGCTAATCAATTTTTTTTAGGGGAAGGAAACCACTGACCCCTTCTGTAAAAAAGAGGCCGGGCACTCATCATCTGGAGATCCTGGTTTGATATTGTTCAAGAAGGGCAAGGTTTCTGCTTCCTCAACTAACTGAAGAGAGGACCAGCTTGTCATTGGGTAGAAGTGGAATCTACATAAGAGCTAATATCTAACAACTCCCTATTTACTTTAATACTCTCATAAAACTTGCTGATTTCATTTAAAATAATGACAGATAAGGGAGTCCCAAAAATCTTGAGAGGATGTAAAGAACCACCCGTGCAGCTAGGCTGGAGGGAAGATCTTAACATATAAAAAGTTCCTAATTTGTAGTCTGAGGGCCTCATTTATGAGAAATTAGCGTAGGGCAACACCACAAGTCTTCTTGCTGTGCTGCCCTACGCCAATGTGAAAGGGCAGGAATGCCCCATATTTATGAAATACAGTGAGTTCCTTTCCTTTCCCCCTGGGCAGCCTAGCGCCAACGCAAGAACCCTTGCACCATGGTGCAAGCCTATCTGTGTTGCATGCAGGATTGTTTTTGTGCAGGAAGTGGCACCTTCCTGCCCAAAAACAATCCCAAGAGGTATTTTCCTCTTTTCATGTGTGCTGCAGAATGCAGCACACAAAGAAAGAGGAAAAAACGAGGAAAATTGAAAACATTTCTCCTCGTTACGTCTGCTCTGGGGAGGAGTAAGGATTTGGCACTTCCCCAGGTTTACATGATATCGTAAGTGTGGGAAAGCATCAAAATCCATTGGTGATGCGTGAGAACACCCACCGCCATGCCCAGGGAATGCCTCCCTAGCACAGAGTAAGGCACCAAATCGACTTGCGCTGCTTTGCCTTACTCCAAATCTATGAGGCCAGACAAAGCCATGCAAAGTGGCTTTGCGTGGCCTCATAGATATGGTTGAGAGGTTTGCTCCACCCGAGCGTCAGAAAAAGTGATGCTTGGGCGGTGCAGGCCGCTCGTCGTAAATAAGCCCCTGAAATTCTAAAACAACATTGCACAGAATCCATTAATTGAGGGTTTGAGGGCCTGCCCATGTCCAGAATCACCCAAGCAGACTAGAGCGCTCAGCTAGCACCTGAAATGTCAATACTACCCTCTCCACCAATCATAAAATGTGAAGGCAGGTCAGAGAGCAAACAGGGTCACAGATAACAAGAAAGACCACAGGGAGAAAACTATTTCTGCCTAATAATCTTTTCAGCAGATTTAATTTTATAGCTCCTACTGGCATAATACTGCGCCCACCCAGTGTTGTGAGCTTGACAGGTGTTATGTGTTACCTATCTAAATGGCCCTCGTTGGAGGACAAGCTGAGCTGTCCTTGAGAGCTTACACTTTTGTGATCTGCAGGTTAAACCTGACGTCACTGTATAAAGGCCAGTTCTATGACTGTATTAGGCAACTTGATGGAACGGCCGATTGATGGCTGCACACAGCCTCGCAGCTGACTTGCAGAATGAAAAGGGTTCAGGTGGGTCATATTTAAAAAATCAAAAAATATATACATGCAAACAGCATCTGTGCGGAGCTTCATTTGAACGCATTAGCATATTAAAGCCAGAACGATTGGCTTTGCCAGTGGTTGTTTAAACAGTTTTGTGCAGGATAGAATTGCAGGTCATTGGCACTGCAGTGTGGCGAAGGTGATGCCATGGTTACCTGTGGGCTGCAGTCCATCTCTGGTACACACAGAGCTCAGATGGCAGCCTTCTCAGACTGGCACCACTTACAAGCAGTGCACGTGCACCAGCGCTGGGTCACTGCACCCCATTATCCGCGTCAAATACTCATCAGGTATAAACCCATTGGCCACGCGGCCCCTGCTTCACACATGCAGAGTCTGCCGCGAGCGTCCGATCGGCACGTGCGCAGGGGCACGCTGGGTGGTTTCTAGGAAGAAGGAACTGAGGGGCATATTATCAAGGGCAGTATCGCCACTTTAGCGGCACTTTTTGCCGATAAAGCGGCGATATTTTTATCGCCCTATTAGCAAGCTGTCGCTAACAGCTGTTAGCAACAGCTTAATGGCGATAGCGGCCGTTTTGTTGCCGCTTTGCATGTCAGCGATAATTATCGCTAATGACATGCAAAGTAGGCGTTCCCAACTAAAAGCAACTGTAAACAGTCGCAAACACAACTTCCCCCTATTATCAATGCCCGCGAAGCGATAAAAAAAGTCGCGCTAACCGCAATTATCGCTGGAATTTAACACCTGCTAAAAACTTGACTTACCTATTTTCTCAATGGGAGGTGGATTGTGAGGCTAAGTCCACCATGGCCTATCATCAAGGATTCCCCTATCGCTGGTATTTAATCGCAGGATTTCCTGCGATTTTCTCGCATTTCGCCACTATCGCTTGATTTTTTATCGCCTTGGAGATAAGCATTGCTAATAATGCGCTATCTCGGCGATGAAATCCAGCGATAGCCGGCGATAAAAAAAACAGCGCTAAGCGCGCTTTGCGATAATTATCGCAAATCGTTGCTAATATGCCCCCGAATCCCGGAAGAGCAATCCAATCGCAGGTATCCTCTACAAAGGAAACAAGCATTGGCAAAGCCAATAGGTCTCGCAATGGCTTTACTTTTAATTTTTTTTTAATTATTTACCGATCTGAGTTGGATTGGTACATTAAAAGCATTGGTATTCTGGAATGCCAAAAAAAAGCAAACCGAAGTCAAGAGAACCATTATTAAGAACAGAGGCACACGATTGTGTACTCTACTGCCCAGGTGAGGAGTAACCACTGGCAGTACTGCAGGAATCACCCCCTCCCTCCTCACCCCGGCTATTGGGGCGAATAGAAACAAACCTCCCATACCTGTCCAGCGCAGATGCCGCACCTCTTCCCCAGACAGTTACGACTGTTCGGGTAACGGTTGAGCACGGGAGAGGGGTGGGAGGAAAGACAACACGGAGGAGGGAGGCAGGAGCAAAGGGAATGCGAACAACGGGAGGGGGTGGAAAAAGACAACATGGACAATGGGGGAGGGGGCGGGAACAAAGGAAATAGGGACAACGGGAGGGGGCTGGAAAAAGACAACATGGACAACGGGGGAGGGGGCAAGAGCAAAGGGAATACAGACAACGGTAGGGGGCGGGAACAAAGAATAGAGACAAAGGGAGGGCGGAAAAAAAAGACAACAGACAACGGGGGTGGGTGGCTGGAGCACAGGGAATACTGACAATGGGAAGGAGAGCGAGAGCAAAGTAAACAAGCATTGGCCGCGCGGCCGTAAAAGTAACGCTGCGCGGCCGTGAAAGCGAAAGTCCTCGCGATCGCGATGACGCTCTCTGTGCTGAGGACGCGAGGGATGCGCGCGCAGCAGTGATTAGAGAGGCGGAGCAAAGCGCGCGCTTGTGCACGTAACCACACGCTGGTGGCCGCTTTGGGAGCACTTTCAAAAGCCCCTTACTAAAGGTCTCGCAGAGCAGCGCATGCGCGCTGGCTCAGCGAGACCTAAAAACACACGGCTAAAAGGCGTTTTAATTTCACCGATAATGTGGCCGAAGCATCTGGCTCGTATGTAGAGAAGATCACAGAGGCGGTTCCATTGTACTGCGCATGTGCCAGCCAGGGCTTTAAGTTGGGTGAAAAAGTGGGGTTTCTGCAAAAGGGACGTGGCCTATGTCGATAAGGGCACAGCGTAAAAACATAAACTTAGGGGTTTATGTACAAGAGGCTTTCACCACCGGAGCGTCACTTTTTCTAATGCTCCGGTGCCGCAAACCTCTCAACCATATCTATGAGGCCATGCAAAGCTACGCAAAGTGGCTTTGCGCGGCCTCATAGATATGGAGTAAGATAGAGCAGCGCAAGTCACTGCGTTGCCTTAGTCTGTGCCAGGTAAGCGTTCCATGGGCATTGCAGTGGATTTTCCCACGCAACACCCATGGATTTTGATGCTGCCCCAGATTTACTTAATCACGTAAACCTGGGGCAGCGCCAAAACCTTACGCCTACCCAAAGCAGGTGTAACGAGGACAAATATTTTTACTTCTTCTCGTTTTTTCCTCGTTCCATGTGTGCTGCATTTTGCAGCTCACATAGAAAGAGGAAAACGTCTCTCTGGATTGTTTTTGTGCAGAAAGGTGTCCCTTCCTGAACAAAAACAACCCTGCCTGCAACAGAGGCACCCTTCCACCATGGCGCAATGGTGCCTTCAGAAATACGGTGCATTCCTGCCCTTTCACATTGGCGTAGGGCAGCACAGCAAGACTTGCGGCGCAGCCCTAGACAAATTCCTCTAAATGAGACCCCTGATTTCTATGATTTCCATAGTGCGCCACCCAAACACTATTTTGGTCCCTCTCTAAGCTTTCTGTTATTGTATCCAGATACACAACAACTGACATACACCTAAAACTAGCCAGGACTATTGGCTTTGTTAATGATTTTGTTGTAGATAATTAATATTGAATATTTTTTAAATATGAGACTCAATTTTCACAACTGTGTACCTCCTTCACACACATTTGCAGAAAATCAAAACTGCAAATGGAATACATGAACATTGTGAAATGCACTCTGCAGAGAGGCCAAGGACTGGATGACCGTCTGTTCTGAACACCTTACTGACATACTGACAGGCACTGTGTGAAACTCACACTTCCTTCAGCCTCAACTCCAGAGCTCTCAATAGTGGCCCATTGTAAACACCCGGGGGTGACTCAGTTCAAAGAATGCACTATACAAGAGCAAAAGGCTACATAAGAAAAAAAACAGAAACACATCTTCCTGAAAATAGCAAACACTCTTGTGGAAAGCAAGATTAAGGTTAAGAGTAAGAAATACATGTGAAACTGTAGTGAAGAGGCGGACACGGCAGGTAAGTTTAAGAAGATTTTATTCCAAGTAGGAAGCACCCACGACCTGAGCCGTCCAGCTGCTACGAGTCCAACGCTCAGTATGGCGTTTCCAAGGACATCGTAACAGCTGAACATCAGCGCTCGTGAGACATATTTTAAACAAATACAACATATGCAATACTTCAATAAAGATGAAAGCATTCATGCGGGAGCACGTGACTCCCACTCGCTATATATATTACAGAAACAAAAACAGGAAATAAATTGCTGACATGAATTGCCTTAACGTTTTCACATTTATTATTCAGAAATCAAGGAGCCTCTTAGCCTCTAAAGTTCTGGCCATGAAAATAGGGTCCGAAAGGGACCCATTTCAATGTCCGTTCTCAATTACTGCCGGGTCTGAGACCCGGACAGACTGGCCCACTTATAGCCCTGGTGCCAGGCCTTCATCAAAAGGAAGGACACACAACCTGCTCTGTCATTTCACAGATTGGCATACAGTGCATGCTGTCTTACTTCCTGCCAGTGTGACGGATGGCATCTGTAGTGGAATTTACATAATGCTCAATTTGCCCCCTCCAAAAAGCGTCAACAGGGATGGACTGGGAATCAAAAGCAGCCCTGGCAAACATGCTCAAACCAGCCTCCACTCCCTTCCTCTCCGCTTTCTTTCTTTCCAACCATTCTCTCTCTCTCCTCCTTCTCTCTGTAGTGTCCTCCCGAGCCTCGGAGCATGTAAATAATTATACCACACATGGAGCTTAGTATTACGCGTCCTTCTTTCTTAGCGTGTAACTGTTAACTGAACATTCTACATCATGAATTCTATCACCCACACCCAATCACTTGTCACTGTTCTACGGAGTCCATCAGGAACCAAAAGAGTCCTGTCATATCTAACTCACCAGACACTACACTCTCCTCCCACTCTTCTCCCTCTTTGATGCCCCTCACTCCCCTCCATCCTTTCTTCCTCCCTCTCTCTCACTTTATAGAAGCCCCTGTGTGTCTGCTTTCATTAACCTCTAAGAGGGGGAAAGTGAGAGGCACCAGCAGAGGTCCTGCAGTTTCAAAACCGACCACCAGTGGTTCCATCCCCAGGGGAAATGTCTGGTGGAAAAAAGGCCAGTCCAGGCCTGAGCATCAAGGGATGACCAGTAATCCTACCTCTACCTCTTCTACAGCTTTCTATGCTTAAGGCAAGGATTAGAAAAGACAGAAAGTAAACATAGCTTTGGTAGTGGCCCCAGATGTCCCGGATTTGTTCAGAGGAGACCGTTGTAGTATGTGGAAGCTTGTGCCCGTGCCTTAACACTTTGATGTAAATTAAACATAGATGTCCCTGTTATGTTATGTTATGGTAAAGGTACATCTAAAGCGCACGTACACCAACGGTTTCATGACGCTGGAGTCCAAGGGACACTGCCGCTAGGTGAATTACTCATATGCCTGGCGCAACAGCCAGGTCTTTAGAAGTTTCCTGAATTGAGAATAAGATGTCAATGATCTAATATCCAGAGGGAGAGAGTTCTAAAATTGAGAGGCCAAGACCGCGAATCTTTGTCCCCCCATTTTCTTGCGTTTAACGGATGGAGTAACTAGAAGATTAAGATGGGAAGACCTAAGATCCCGAGAAGGGACATATGGCTGTACCCGAGAAGATACAAACACCGGGCAGTTGCCATGAAGTGCTTTAAAGGTGATGGAATGTCCCTGATTTGAGAGACATGGTGGAGAAGCTTTTTGTACTAAAGTGTGACACCAACCCTTTCTGTGTTTCATGGCATTCCTCAATAGAGTGGCAGCAAAGCTGGCATCACCTAAAAAACAAATCTCCCTTCTGTATGCTTTAGACACGCCTTGCAGCTGGCAGAGCAGGTGAGAGTGCTCAGTGCGACTGGAAATTGTTGTGTTAGCCCTTTGTTTCTGTCCTGATTGCTGCCCAACTATAGGCCTTTCACTATTTCTATGACCTGTTGTGGTTTCAGTTTAAAAAATATGGTCACTTTACTTTGAGAACAGTTTTTTACTTGGGACCTGCCTCTGCATTCGTGAACCCTGAGATCCGGCAAGGAGGGGCCAGTGCACCGGTAGCAAAGAGCAAGCAGGGGTCGCAGCTGCAATGCCTGACTTGGCCATAAATGACATTCATAGATACTAAGGGCCTGATTTATAGTTTGGCAGATGGGTTATTCGGTCACAAACATGATGGACGTCCCGTCCTCCTTATTACAAGTGCATTATATCCTCACAATATCCATGATGAGATAGGCACTGGATGAATGCGGGAGTATGCCTGAATATATTCATTGGGGACTAATACAAAAATAGACCAATCATGTAGCATAGAATGAATTGAATAAGAGCTTCTGTGTATAATTTCAATGAATTTATATTAATTTTTAACAAAAAACAGATAAAAAACAAAATATTGTTGTATGAATAAATATTTTTGATAATGAATAGCATCTGGGAGTTGACTTATTGTTATTGAAATTTTGAAGGTCCACTTTATATTGAACTTCCTAAATGTTTGTGCACACATGTCATTTATACCCTGATTTAGGAAATATTTTCATTCTCAGGGGAACCCTTATTTTTGCAACTCTTGTAAAACGGATGACAGGATATCCCTTGTGATGGAGTAGCTCGTCCACAAACTCTAAATCAGGATTAAGTGTTTAGGTCCCCTGCATCTCAGGGCCTGAATAAACAAACTGTGCAGGGCCCAGTGACGCAAACTCTTCCAGAAGCTTGCCTGGATTAGGAGTGAGCCTCTTCTCTAGATTTATCATCAGTCCTTCTGCTTCACTAGTGGTTGTGTTGGCAATGACTGTGACAAGTCTTCTTTTACACCTGGGGGACCTTGTACCTGTTCCTAAAATGACCATCTAAATCCACTTCTAGCTCCACGCAATGCAAGAGAGGCATTTGAGGAGCAAACATTGTAGTGGTTATGCAGCAAGAGGAGGATGGCAACAGGCAATTCTAGGCAGAATTAGTTTTAGTTTTAGTTGGAAAAGGTGGGATTAGTAGTGTTCTGGCTGTAAGTCTCCTGGAAGGAGGAAGGAAGTTCCAAGGACCATTAGCAGCTCCATGGAATGACTGCTTTAGAACTAGGGAAGTGTTCATGGTCGGTGTTTGGAGGAGGAGCGAGTTCTTGCTCCTAGATCGTCTCTCAACGCTCCTGATGGAGAGATGTTCTGCAAGACAGGGAGGGGTCCTGAGATACATGGTCTTGTGAATGAGACACCCAATTTTGAATTGATTTCAGGCATAGATAGGAAAATTATAAAGCACAATATTAATGTTAGTATTGGAATGGAAAATTATAAAGTGCATTGTCAGTTTGCACCACATTCCCTGAACCCTGGGAATTCTGATGAGCCGAGAGGCGTAAGGAGCAGAGAACATCAGTCTAATAGTCAATATGAACTGTGGGTCTTTGCTGCTCATTGTGAATGCATGCAGCAGGGAGGGTGCAGAAATTGATCTTTCAGGTGAAATTTGCAATATGTCTAAAAAACAATGCCATCATTTCCACTACTGAGAGATCTGCGAAAAAGAATTCTGCTTTTCAACTCATTGACAGTGGCACAACACATTCTCATTCTACCACATGCTCTTCTACATCAGTGAAACAAATTCATGTTTGTACCCTGCATGTGCTGCAAGTTCAGAACTCTAAGAATTGCTGAAATTTCCTTCATCTGCGTTCAGAAGTATGCAAAGTATTCTAGGTAATTTGTAGAAATCTCTGCTTGAATATCTCGGCCAAGCTTAAGGTAGATGGCACTTGGTCTTTATTCAGATGTGATTTTTTTTACAGCCTGAGCCCTGATCCTTGCCCTTAATCTTAACATGATTTTGAACCAATCTCTTTCGCTAGGAATAGTCCCTCTGCTGTAATTGTTACTTTCTGATTGCAAAATTGGTTTATTAGTGGATGAACCATTGCATTTCCAACCTACTTAGCTCTAATCAGAGGCTACCAGGCTCTAGAAACAGCAATAGCACATGCGCCCAACTCCCTGTGGGTGGCAGGCCGCCTGAAGGACACACCCTCCGCACATTTTGTTGTAATTCATTTTACTGGTCCCTTGACCTATCATCCCAAAACTATCTATCTATCTATCTATCTATCTATCTATCTATCTATCTATCTATCTATCTCTCTCTCTCTATCTATCTATCTATCTATCTATCTATCTATCTATCAATCTAATCTATCTATCTATCAATCTAATCTATCTATCTATCTATCTACTGAAAAAAACAAAGGTTAAAGTTATGTTATAATTAGGGATGCCAATAATATCTTACTTTGTATTAAAACAAAACCACTGAAATTCACCAATTATAGTTATCTCAAGTAACCATAACTGGTGCCTTAAAGTGACTATAACTCGCAGCCTCACCATGCACTGATAATTACCTCACATATTTCATCACTCCTGACATGTTCTATGACACCATTGGTAACATCAATGCAACATCTGAAATAACATAATTGATGACAACGTTGCACTGGGCGGGAGCACGATTTATAGTTACTTTACGTCATGAGTTATAACACTCCATTTGATCATTAGTGTAGGACGTTATGTTTTTGGTTGAGAGGGTGGAAACCCCACTCAAGCAACAACAACACTCCTTGTGAGGGTGAACCACAAAAGTCACTACATTTACTTGTGCTTACCCTCTGGTACCTTGGCACAAAAGCAGTTAGGCATAATTTAGAGGCAATGTGTACAGTATTTATGCAGTACACAAATATTAATAAAATGAAAACACAACACAAGAAAAATCCCATGCCAAGTTGGAAAGTTAGAGTCAATTTTAATTCTAAAAAATGATTTTTAGTTAAAATAGCACAAAAAAGCAGAAAGCACCACACGCGGTTATCGAGCCACACTAGTCTGGGGGAAAGTCACAAGTTCAGGCCGACTGGGATGGATTGCTGGTTGTTACAGGAACCAGGTTAGTCCTGCTGAAGAGTTACCTTCCTAAGTCTGGCGTGAAGAGTTCTGTTCACATTGGAGGAGGCCAGGAAGAGCAGGTTGAGTGTCATGGACGGTCGTGGCTGTAACATGAAAATCCGGTCTTTGCAGGACTTTGTGTTCGCGATCGACATGGGCTGTTGCTGCTGTAGTGCGGAGTGCAGGTCTCGCATTGCCGGTTGTCGCAGACAGTCACTGTCAATGCAAAGAGCTGGTTTCACTGGAGCTTAGCACTGGCGGTCATTGCGTGTGGTAGAGTCATGGCGTGAACAGGCATATTTGTGGTCGCAAGGAGCCCAAACCTCAGCATTTTCACCTTTATTTTGTGATCTTGTGGAGGACCTCTCACTGATGCCAGCCAATGGTCCAGAGCCTGGGGGCGCCTCTTCATGATCAGAACTCCCTCCAGCAGAGGCGAGAAGCAGGGCTTAGGCAGGTCCAGTGTGTGCTGTTCAGCTTGTTAAGTCCCTGTAGCTCACACAGGAGGTCAGCCAACTGACCCTTGGAGTCACTCAGGGAGCCTGGGATAAAGGCAAGCAGGACCAGCCTTCGTTCTTCAGACAGCAGGGCAGTCCTTTGAGCAGCAGGGCAGTCCTTCAGGTTGCGGGGCCATCCTGCTACTCAATCTTCCACAGGTCCAAGAGTGTTATGATGAGTGGTTCTGAAGGTCTCATTTTTGTACATGGTGCCAACCTTTGTGTGAGGTAATTCCATCACCTACCCTCAAAACTGGTTCTGGTCAGTTCTTCCCCTTCCCTTTGTCTTGGCTTCAATCTGTATAAGGGGACAAAGGCGAAGGTAGTCCTACCGTCAGGTTCCTTAGTGCGTGCTGTGGGCAAGGTCCTTTGAAATGTTTTCAAGGCAGGGTACAGCTCCTCCCCAGCCCTCCTGCCAGGAAGACCCTCTCCCGGCTACACCCAGTCCCATTGTTCACTCTCTGGGCCAATGCACATTCTTGATGGGGGAACCATTAACAGGTCAGGGCAGCTGGAAACCCCTAGAAAAGCTTCAGAAACTTTAGGCAGGAGAGTGCCAACTTGCTAAAAGTGACATTTTCAAAATCATATTCTAAAATGTAACTTTATCATTAAATAAAATTGTAAATTTCAACATAATTTCTCTATCTGCTCCCAATCTGAAGTTAGCACTTATTGATTGAAATGGGGCAACCAAGTGTTAGCTTATGGGAGAGATAGGCATTACAACAGTGAAAAACAACTTTATGAGTTTTTCATTGTCAGAAAATTTAAAACTTAAACACACATGACCTACTTTTTAAAATACCATGCACTCTTCCCTATGAATGTTTAGGGTCTTCCTTATTGATGGCTTATACGTATTGAAAAGGAGGGTTTAGGACAAGCTATAAGCTGCAGTGGCAGGCTTCAAGCATGTTTTGCAGGGCTACTTTAGTAGGTGGCACAATGAGTGCTCCTGCCCACTAGTAGAACTTGAATTACAGGCCCTGTGTACATGTAAAGCTATGAACATTGTCTTACAAGTACATTAAATGGTCCAATCAGGAGTACAGCCGTTGCTTAAATATCCCTGCCCTGCTCTCAGAGACTCTTGCTGTGTCCCCAGATTCCTTCAGCGTGCCCTCAGAGACCCTTAGCCTGCCCTCGGTCACCTACAGCTTGTCCTTATACTCCACAGCTGGCCTTTTGGGTTGCTCTGTTGACCCAGGGACACCAGAAGCAGTCCCTAAAAGGCCCGCAGAATGTCTCAGGGTTCCTCAGCTCGACTTTCAACACCAGTGCATGTGGTATTTAAATGAGCCATTCTGATCAGTGACCCTTGATGTGCACTCGGACACAGCCAGCATGCACTCAGAATCCCTCAGGCACCCTCAAATGCCATGGGTCCTACCCACATCTTGTCCTTACGTGTTGTCAATTGTCCTCAGAAACCATTGGTGTTCCCTCAGATGTCTCCAGCAAGTCCTCAAGAGACCCTGAGCCTATCTTCAGTCACCACAGCTGGTCATTAAATTCCCACAGTCAGCTATTAAGTCATGAGTCTGCCCACAGACTCCTAAAAAAAACCCTTGTTGCACCCTCACAGACCCTAAGCCCGGCCTCACAGCTCCCCTCCAGACGCAACCAGTTGCCCTTCGGTGAGTGTCATCCAGTCTTCAGTCATCATCACTTCAGCCTCGACAGGCGAGTGTTTATTCCGCACGTCTCTGATGACAAAAGTTCAGTAAAATCTGGTAAGGGGCATCATAAACCCTCAATTATATTTACAACCTTTCCATCATGCAGACACCCTGGTCCGACCAGGGGTCTCCATGACAGGCTGGAGCTGCAGGAGCTTATGGTACGTCCCTGTCTGACATATTGTGTGATCTTGGGTTTCTGCCTTTGTCTGCTATTTCATTTCTTCATTCAGTTTCAGTGGATTAGATCATTACCTTTTCTGGTAAGAAGTAATAAGGAAGATATTTAACAGGCTTTTAGAAACCACTGCGCACAGCAGCCCCTCACTCTTATTCTATTTGTGGAAAAGCACAGCCTGAAAGTAGTTCTAGGTAATTTCCTGTGGGAGCACTTAGATGTGCGCGCATCCTAGTTAGAGCAGTTGGTTCTCCTTGGGGTGTCATTGAGCCTTTCTCCATCTAGTTCTCATTTCACAGGTCATTTACATAACACTCTGCCTGGTATTTTACTTGGTAGTTAAAAGGTAATAAAAGAAATGCATGACCGGCTGAGGGGGTGAGCGTAAAATGTCATTTTTAAATCTGGGACTTCTAGACGGACGATATGCTTAATGCACAAGAGCACAGCGGTATTTATAGACACAAGAACGTGTACACGGTGCGAGGTGCAAGGCTGGGAGGCGGTACCTGTGTCTCCTAGATACAAGGAAGGATGGAGGAGGAGGAGTCAGTGACCAAAGTGCAGATGTGGCAGGTTTGGGAAGTGGGTCCACCCCTCCCTGCCTGCTCCCTCAAACTGCACCAACAAGAGAGAACAAGCTCAGATTACTTACCGGTAATTACATTACTCTGGGTCCTACTCTTGCCTCCATTAATTACATATTGAAGCCTCCACGTCTCTCAGACACAACCCCCTTGAAAATAAAAGACCATTTGCGCTCTCCTTACTTCCTGTTAAAATACCAGGCCCACCACCAATAGTTGGACTGGAACCTCAGGGTTGGAGGAAGGGAATAATTAATGGAAGTGAGAGTAGGTCTCAGAGGAATGCAATTACTGGTAATAATCGGGTGTTTGGATAAAATATTAAAGAAAAAGTATTGTGTGGACAAAATATTATGTCAAGAATACAGAGGACAAAAATATCATAAAAGTAAGTTTCTATGGGTAAGCAAAGTGTTCCTATACTTAACGATATATATATATATATATTCACTTTAAGTCTATTCAGCCACTCTCTCATTTTAGGCAGATTCGAGGCTCTACCAGGCGGATGCCTATCATTTTTTAAATCTAATAAGATGTTAAAGTCACCACCTAAAATAATTGGTGTGGACGTTGTGATTAACTGTGCATAGAGGGACTGAAGTGGTGCGGGGTCATCCGTGTTAGGGCCATAGTACCCAGCCACAGAAAAAGAAATATCTCCCAACTTGATCTTAGCGAATGCCCATCTGCCTCTTGGATCTGCGCATTCCTCTAATATTGTTAATTTCGATGATTTTTTAATAATTATTGCTACTCCCTTGATACTACAGGGTTGGTTTGTGCAAACACTATTCCCGACCCATTTTTCACACATCTATGCACAGAGTCGCACACACCCCACCCACACAAACACTCAGGCACCCATACAGATACTCAGACAACCAATCAATAACTCATATAGACACTCATGTAGCTATTCACAAACCCATGCAGCCACTTACACAGCAACAGTCAGACGGATACAGACATTCACCCAGTTTAGTCACTAACCCATGCATTCAGTAAGATACGTTTAATCACTCACTTATAGAGTTAGTCACGCACCTACTAAATCATCCATACAGACACTTATACACCCACTCATTCTTCAATACGCCTTTCCCTATATATATTAAAAATATTTAAACTTTACAGAAACACACAGTCACTGGATGATGTCATCAGTGATGTCATTTGAGATGTCATCAGTGATGTCATCAGTGATGTCACTGACCATGTCATGAGTGATGTAATATGTGACGTCATCAGCAGTGCATTGCGGGGCGCGAGTTATAGTTAGCTGAACTAACTATAACGGGGAATTTCACGGGTTTTGTACGAGTGCAATGTCCAACTAACTATAACTGTCCCTAAAACCTATGGTTTTTTCAGTGAATTTGTAATGTTTTTTAAATGCTAATTTCTAACTATAACGTGCCTGAAACCTATGGTTTTTTCAGTGAATTTCAAAGGTTTTTTAAATGCTAATTCCTAACTATAACATGTCTGAAACCTATGGTTTTTTTCGATGAATTTCAAAGGTTTTGTAAATGACAATTTTAAAATGTATTAATTGTTATATTTATTTTTTTGATACTGATTTACTACATTTTTTTAAACTATTTATTTTTACATATTTTATTTTTTAAATTACATTGTAATTACATTATACATTACATTACAAAATATACTTTCTCAGAATGAATTACTTTAGTTTAATTACTTTGCAAATAGGCAATAGACTTTTAAGTACAGTAGTTACAGTTGTTGCAATGGGCAACACAATTTCAAACACAATGCAACATTGAGCTCAATGAGAATTTCTAGTTAAATGCAATTAGTTACTTTATGGATTACTTTTCTAACCACAGGACTGGATCCTAGATTCAGTCCTGGGACATCTCCTGTAAACAGTTGAGTAAAAGCGTTTTGGTTACACTAGTGATTTTTAAGGAATATTATTGTATTTTAAAAGTTGACACTTAGAAACTTTTTCACATAGAATCACCAATGTTATCCTATGGGAGGAAATTCACTTAGCAGGTAAGTAGTGTTATCCTTACTTTTTCTTACTCAGTGGTGGATCCTGGATCCAGCACTGGTGCATCTCCTGTAAACAGTTGAAAGAATGCGTTTAAGTCATACAGGCGATTTTTAAGGAATATTTGTAGTTTGTGAAAATCGACACTTTGAAACTTTTCTGCTGAAAACCAGACAATGGATTCTTATGGAAGGAAATACAAGTTACTGGTAAGTACGGTTAGAATTACTTTTCAGGGTCAGTGCTGGGCTAAAAGATGCAGCACTGGGTTCTCTCCTGATAACAGGTGAGTAAATCGGAATTCGTAGTTCGGCTGATTTTAGAGGAATATTATAAAGTTCCAAAACTCCACACACAGAAGAATTTCCAAGTGAAACCAGTCAATGTTAGCCTATGGAAGGAAATTCAAGTTACTGGTAAGTACGGTTAGAATTACTTTTCAGGATCTGTACTGGGCTCAAAGATGCAGCACTGAGGTCTCTCCTGATAACAGGTGAGTAAATTGGAATTCGTAGTTCAGCTGATTTTAGAGGAATATTATAAAGTTCCAAAACTCCACACTTAGAAGAATTTCCAAGTGAAACCAGTCAATGTTAGCCTATGGAAGAAAATTCAAGTTACTGGTAAGTACGGTTAGAATTACTTTTCAGGATCAGTACTGGGCTCAAAGATGCAGCACTGAGGTCTCTCCTTATAACAGGTGAGTAAATCGGAATTCGTAGTTCTGCTGATTTTAGAGGAATATTTGTATGTTTCAAAAATCGACACTTAGAAACTTTTTCAGCAAAAAGCAGGCAATGATATCCTACGGAAGGAAATTCAAGTTACTGGTAAGTACGGTTAAAATTACTTTTCAGGATCAGTACTGGGCTCAAAGATGCAGCACTGAGGTCTCTCCTGATAACAGGTGAGTAAATCGGAATTCGTAGTTCGGCTGATTTTAGAGGAATATTATAAAGTTCCAAAACTCCACACTTAGAAGAATTTCCAAGTGAAACCAGTCAATGTTAGCCTATGGAAGGAAATTCAAGTTACTGGTAAGTACGGTTAAAATTACTTTTCAGGATCAGTACTGGGCTCAAAGATGCAGCACTGAGGTCTCTCCTGATAACAGGTGAGTAAATCGGAATTCGTAGTTCGGCTGATTTTAGAGGAATATTTGCACAATGGTGAAGGAAGGGGGTGGGGCCTGAGGTGACATGTCTGCAAACACGCCCTGTGGCGCGTTTTAAATTGGAGAATTAATTCCTCCTCAATCCCGAGGGTCCCTGGGGCCCAACTAGCCCACCAGGAACCTTCAATATGCGCCAGGGGCTGCGTTGCAGAGAGGTGTTCTGAAGCCACGCCCCTTTTTACACCTCTCTGCAACGCAGCTCTGTGGCGCTTTCTGGACATACCTTGGTGGGCTAGTTGGCCCCCAGGGACCCTCAGGATTGAAGAGGATTTAATTCCCCATCTTAAAACGCGCCACGGGGCCTGTTTGCACACATGTCACCTCAAGCCCCGCCCCCTCCCTTCACCACTGTGCAAACGCCCCCGTGGTGCGTTTTAAGTCGGGGGATTACCTCCCCTTGAATCCTGAGGGTCCCTGGGGTGCAACTAGCCCACCAGGTACCTCCATTAAGCGCCACAGAGCTGCATTGCAGAGAGGTGTAAAAAGGGGCGTGGCCTCAGAACACCTCTCTGCAACGCAGCCCCCTGGCGCATACTGGAGGTTCCTGGTGGGCTAGTTGGCCCCCAGGGACCCCCAGTATTCAAGGGGAATTCGTTCCCCCTTTGCAAACTACGCCGCCCACAAGAGCGCCACCCGCAGTCACCATCACCTCATCAGATCCGCCAAAAGGGCCTCACTCAAAGACCGCCTAGACAACAACGCACACAACAGCAAAGAGCTCTTCAACATCGTGAAGGAACTCTCCAACCCCAGCTCCAACACCAACGACATCCAGCCGTCGCGAGACCTGTGCGACTCACTGGCCACCTTCTTCCACCGCAAAATCGCCGACATCCACGACAGCTTCAACACCACGACCGCCCCGGCAACCACCGAGACCACTGCCCCCACAACCACCAACCGCCTGCTCTCCTGGACCAACATCAACGACGAGGACACCAGCGAGATCATGAACACCATCCACTCCGGTTCACCGCTAGACCCGTGCCCTCACCACATCTTCAACAAAGCCAGTACAGCCATCGCGCCCCATCTCCGGAAAATAATCAACATCTCCTTCGAGACAGCAACCTTCCCGGAAAGCTGGAAGCACGCCGAGATCACCGCCTTACTCAAGAAACCCAAGGCAGACCCCAAGGACCTCAAGAACTTCCGACCCATCTCTCTGCTCCCGTTCCCCGCGAAGGTCACCGAGAAAATCGTCAACAAACAACTGACCCGCTACCTCAAGGAGAACAACATCCTGGACCCTTCCCAGTCCGGCTTCCGCAGCAACCACAGCACCGAAACCGCCCTCATCGCCGCCAACGATGACATCAGGACCCTGCTAGACAACGGAGAAACAGCAGCCCTCATCCTCCTGGACCTATCAGCCGCCTTCGACACAGTCTGCCACCACACACTACGAACACGCCTTCACGATGCCGGGATCCAAGAGAAGGCCCTGGACTGGACCACATCCTTCCTTTCCGGCAGAACACAAAGCGTCCGCCTCGCCCCCTTCCGATCCAAGGCCACCAAGATCATCTGCGGCGTACCCCAAGGCTCCTCCTCAGCCCAACGCTGTTCAACATCTACATGGCACCCCTCGCCCACGTCGCCCGACAGCACAACCTCAACATCATCTCCTACGCCGACGACACCCAGCTGATCCTCTCCCTCACCAAAGACCCTCACACCGCCAAAGCCCACCTCCACGAAGGAATGAAGGCCGTCGCCGAATGGATGAGGACCAGCCGCCTGAAGCTGAACTCGGACAAGACGGAGGTCTCCTCATCCTTGGTTCCAACCCTTCAGCATGGGACGACTCCTGGTGGCCAACATCACTGGGAACAGCCCCGCCACCCACCGACCACGTACGCAACCTAGGGGTCATCCTCGACCCCACCCTCTCCATGTCTAAGCAGGTCAACGCCGTTTCCTCATCCTGCTTCAACATCCTCCGAATGCTCCGCAGGATCTTCAAGTGGATCCCCACTGAAACAAGAAAAACAGTCACCCAGGCTCCTCGTCACCAGCAGGCTGGACTACGGAAACGCCCTCTACGCAGGAACGACGGCTAAGCTCCTGAGACGGCTGCAACGCATCCAGAACGCCTCTGCACGTCTTATCCTCGACATCCCCCGACGCAGCCACATCACACCCCACCTGAGAGACCTGCACTGGCTCCCTGTCAACAAGAGGATAACCTTCAAGCTCCTCACCCACGCACACAAAGCACTCCACAACTCCGGACCAGCCTACCTCAACAGACGACTCAGCTTCTACACCCCCACCCGCAAGCTCCGCTCGACCAGCCTCGCCCTCGCCACAGTCCCCCGCATCCGGAAAACGACCGCCGGCGGCAGATCCTTCTCCCACCTCGCCGCCAAGACCTGGAACACCCTCCCCACCAACCTCCGACAGACCCAAGACCTACTGGCCTTCAGAAGACTCCTCAAGACCTGGCTCTTCGATCAGTAGCAGCACCACCCCCCTCTTCCCCCAGCGCCTTGAGACCCTTGCGGGTATGTAGTGCGCTTTATAAGTGACATGATTGATTGATTGATTGATTGATGTGTGTAGACCTATGAATCAGTGAGTGGGTATGTACTAACTGGTATTGGTGTGTCTATGGTTTCGAGAATGGTAGTCTGTATTTTAAAGTGGGTGTATCAAAGGTTATATTAGGGTGTGAGGAGGTGCATCAGATGATCACGTGGATGATGTAATCAGTGATGTCATTTGAGATGTCATCAGTGATGTCACTGACCATGTCATGAGTGATGTAATATGTGACGTCATCAGCAGTGCGCTGCGGGGGCGCGAGTTATAGTTAGCTCAACTAACTATAACAGCTGAATTTCTCTGGTTTTGTATGAGTGAAATGTCCAAATAACTATAACGTCCCTGAAACCTGTGGTTTTTTCAGTGAATTTCTAAGGTTTTTTAAATGCTAATTTCTAACTATAACATCCCTGAAACCTATGGTTTTTTTCAGTGAATTTCAAAGGTGTTTTTAAATACTAATCCCTAACTATAATGTCCCTGAAACCTTTGGTTTTTTCAGTGAATTTCTAAGGTTTTTTAAATGCTAATTTCTAAATATGCCTATATAGGTAGGACATGTGCAGAAAGAGGAAGAAAGGCGCAGAAAGAAGCAAGAGAAATGTAGAAAAAGGCCACAGAAGTCCAGAAAGAGGAAGAAAGGTGCAGAAAGAAGCAAGAGATGTGCAGAAAGAACCAACAGAGGTGCAGAAAGAGGCCTTGTTGCAAAGTCATCCTGTGCCCTGGGCACCCCCCAACTTTTTGCTGACTGGTACTGGTGGTAACTGACTCTGACTGACCCTGGGCTCTGCCTAACCAGGCCCGGAGCCAGTGCTATGCTGAAAGACACTTAGAATATAGTGAAAACACCTTCATACACTAGGGTACACTATGTGTTGGGGTACCCCTGTGATTGGCATGACCTCCCCTGTATGGCCCTAGTACATAATAGGGCAGGGGATTAAAACTACCTCTAAGTCCTTAGCATACAATAGGGCTTGGCAGGTTAGAGGCCAGCAGCCCTTTTCTGCACTTGCATGTGTGCACTGCTGAGCCTGAGAAAAGTAGCCCTGTGTGTGCAGAAAGAGGCAAGAGGGGTGCATAAAGAGGCAAGAGAGGAGCAGAAAGAGGGAAGAAGGGTGCAAAAAGAGGCAAGAGGGGTGCATAAAGAAGCAAGAGAGGTGCAGAAAGAAGCAACAGAGGTGCAGAAAGAGGCAAGAGAAGTTCAGAAAGAGGGAACAGGGGTGCAGAAAGAGACAAGAGGGGTGCCGAAAGAGGCAAGAGGGGAGCAGAAATGTGCAAGCGAGGTGCAGAAAGAAGCAAGAGTAGTACAGTAAGAAACAACAGAGGTGCAGAGGAGGTAAGAGGGGTACAGAAAGAGGCAAAAGAAGTGCAGAAACAAGCAAAAGAGATGCGGAAAGAGGCTTGAGGGGTGCAGAAAGAGGCAAGAGAGGTGCACAAAGAGGGAAGAAGGGTGCAGAAAGAGGCAACTGGGGTGTAGAAAGAAGCAACAGAGGTGCAGAAAGAAGCAAGAACAGTGCAGAAAGAACCAACAGAGGTGCAGAAAGAGCCAAGAGGGGTGCAGAAAGAAGCAAGAGAGGTGTAGAAAGAAGCAAGAGAAGTGCAGAAAGAGGCAAGAGAAGTGCAGAAGGAAGCAACAGAGGTGCAGAAAAAGGCAAGAAAAGTGCAGAAAGAGGCAAGAGAGTTGCAGAAACAGGCAATAGAGGTGCACAAAGAGGGAACAGGGGTGCACACAGATGCAAGAGAGGTACAGAAAGAACAAACAGAGGTGCAGAAAGAGGCAAGAGGGGTGCAGAAAGAGGGAAAAGGGGCATGAAAGAGGCACGAGGGGTGCAGAAATTTGCAAGAGAGGTGCAGAAAGAAACAAAAGAAGTACAGAAAGAAGGAACAGAGGTGCAGAAAGAGGCAAGAGGAATGCAGAAAGAGAAGAGGGGTGCAGAAAGAAGCAAGAGAGGTACAGAAAGAAGCAAGATAAGTGCAGAAAGAAGCAACAGAAGTGCAGAAAGAGGGAAGAGGGGTAGAGAAAGAGGCAAGAGAAGTGCAGAAAGAAGCAACAGACATGCAAAAAGGGGGAAGAGGGGTGGAGAAAGAGGCAAGAGGGGTGCAGAAAGAAGCAAGAGAAGTGCAGAAAGAAGCAACAGAGGTGCAGAAAGAGGGAAGAGGGGTACAGAAAGAGGCAAGAGAAGTGCAGAAAGAAGCAACAGAGATGCAGAAAGGGGGAAGAGGGGTGGAGAAAGAGGCAAGAGGGAAGCACAAAGAAGCAAGAGAGGTGCAGAAAGAAACAAAAGAAGTACAGAAAGAAGGAACAGAGGTGCAGAAAGAGGCAAGAGGAATGCAGAAAGAGAAGAGGGGTGCAGAAAGAAGCAAGAGGGGTCCAGAAAGAAGCAAGAGAGGTACAGAAAGAAGCAAGATAAGTGCAGAAAGAAGCAACAGAAGTGCAGAAAGAGGGAAGAGGGGTAGAGAAAGAGGCAAGAGAAGTGCAGAAAGAAGCAACAGACATGCAAAAAGGGAGAAGAGGCGTGGAGAAAGAGGCAAGAGGGGTGCAGAAAGAAGCAAGAGAGGTGCAGAAAGAAACA
Organism: Calotriton arnoldi; assembly: GCA_963921515.1. NCBI lineage: Eukaryota > Metazoa > Chordata > Amphibia > Caudata > Salamandridae > Calotriton > Calotriton arnoldi. Next base: position 745,485 of record CAWUFW010006286.1, read on the forward strand.
AAAGAAGTGCAGAAAGAAGGAACAGAGGTGCAGAAAGAGGCAAAAGGGGTGCAGAAAGAGGTAAGATGGGTGCAGGAAGAGGCAAGAGAGGTGCAGAAAGAGGGAAGAAGGGTGCAGAAAGAGGCAAGAGGGGTACAGAAAGAAGCAGGTGAGGTGCAGAAAGTAGAAGAGATGTGCAGAAAGAGGCAAGAGAAGTGCAGAAAATGAAAGAAATGTGCAGAAAGAAGCAACAGAAATGCAGAAAGAGGCAAGAGAGTTGCAGAAAGAAGCAAGAGTGGCTTGCACACCATTAGTACCAATTTAACACCCACATTTAGCAATAAATAACAGGTGACCATTCTAGGTTTGCAAAGGGCCTTCCACCACGCTGTAACACTTGTCGCTGCATTTTTGATAACGTTTGAGCCGTTTGAGCTAGAAACGAGGCTTTTTTTGTTCAAATCTGCATATTAGGGAGCAGATGACGGATTATGTGGCTAATGCGGAAAATGTATAATTGTGCGAAAGTTGGTGCAGCCAAACAGTCGCATAATTCCACTGGCCCTGCTCATACCTCTGACTAGGTCCACAAGTGCTCCTCAGTGATTCCTTTTTATTCTCTCACTGAGTTCATAGTTGAGCTTCTATGGAAAAGAGGAAGACTAAACCTGAGGTTACCACTCCACAACACAGACTACCATACCACATAATTACTCTCCATGACACATAATCCCACTCTACATAATTTCTATACACTAAATACCAGATACTTTCTATCCACATAATTTCACTGCACAACATACCACATAATTCCACTACACAGAACGTACATCCACTCCACAAAACATTAGTAAAAAACTTTTACATTTATAACGCCAATAGCTCTAACTCTCGCAAATGCGAAACCTATTACATTGCAAATGCTTCTTTAACTAGTAGTCGCATTTGCAGAGTGGTGGAGAAAGGGTGCTGGGCCTCCGACCAGCGCTCAGGAATTCCACTGCGTAGCACTTACAGGAGGTACCAGGAGGGCTTCTTGGCCCCCAAAGTCCCTTAGGAGTAAAGTGGACTTCATCCCCCAACCAGTAGTGTGCCAGGAGGTGCGTTTGTAGAGTGGTGGAGAAAGGGGGCATGGCCTCCAAAGACCTCGTAGCAATCCCACTGTGTGGGACTTACTGGAGGTAACAGGAGGGGTAGTTGGCCCACAAGGACATCCATGGGGCCAACTACCCCTCATATTACCTCCAGTAAGTCCCACACAGCAGGATTGCTAAGTTCTCATAGCAGGCCACACCCCCTTTGCCCACCACTCTGCAAATGCGCTCCCTGGCGTGCTCTTGGATGGGGATTGAAGTCCCCTTTGCTGCTGGGGGTCCTTAGGGGCCAACTAGCCTACCTCTTACCTCCAGTAAGCCCCACACAGTGGGATTGCTGAGAGGTGGACACAGGCCACGCCCCCTTTCTCCACCACTCTGCAAACATGCCTCCTGGTGCGCTCTTGGTTAGGGGATGAAGTCCCCTTTCCTCCTGAGGGTCCCTGGGGGCCAACTAGCCCTCCTGTTACCTCCAGTAAGCCCCATACAGCTGGTTTGCTGAGAGTGCTCAATGGCCATGCCCCCTTTTTACACCACTCTTCAAACTCGGCTCCTGGCTGCTCGGGGGATGAAGTCCACTTTAGTCCTGAGGTCCTCAGTACACAAGAGTACCTCATCGCCCCACCAGCAATGCGCCAAGAGGCGAGTTTGCAGAGTGGTATAAAAGGGGGCGTGGCCTCGGACCACCTCTCAGCAATCCCACTGTGTGGGGCTTACTGGAGGTACCTGGTGGGCTAGTTGGCCCCTAAGGACCCATAAGACTCTAGGGGACTTCATCCCCCCACCCAAAACGCGGCAGGAGGCGCGTTTGCAGAGTGGTGCAGGAAGGGGGCGGGGCCTCCGGTGAGTTTTCTTTTTTTTTTTTAGAAGAGGGGCTGTGTGACCCCCCTTCTCTTAATATTTTTTGGGCCCTGGGGACCCCATCCCCCAAGGCTTGAGCCATATATTTTTTTTTAATTAAAAAACGGGAAGGGGACCGCGAGGCCCCCCCTCCCGAGGCCGATTACGGCCCCGGGGACCCCACCCCCCGGGGCTTTGCCTCTTTTACCCATTTTTTTTTTTAATGGGAGGGTGCCACGTGGCCCCACGCCCGGGCCACTTTTGGCCCCGGGGACCCCATCCCCCGGGGCTTGGCCAATCCTTTTTATTTTTTTTTATTTTCCCGGGAGGTGGGGGGCGCGTGGCCCCCCTCCCCTAGGCCACTTCTGTCCCCGGGGACCCCATCCCCCGGGGCCTGGCCAGCCTGTTTTTATTGGGGAGGGGGGCCACATGGCCCCCCTCCTGAGGCCAAATATGGCCCCGGGGACCCCATCCCTCGGGGTCCGGCCTTATTTATTTATTTATTTTATATTACAAAAGGGAGGGGGGCCGTGTGGCCTCCCTTCCCAGGACCCCATCCCCCGGAGCCTGGCCTCAGCATTGGTGACCGTGGGGGGAGGCCCAATGCCCCCACGGTCCCTGCCAGCTCCCCGCCTCCTGCGGGAGCCGGCATTGCTTTTAGGCAAAGGCAGCTGCTAACATGCAGCTCCCCTTGTCCAAAAGCAATCTGCTCTCGCTTCCAAGAAGCAAAGCAGTGTTTGCTATGGCAGGGCAGGAGCCGTGCTCTCGCCCTGCCATAGCAAACTGCAATGTCCCGGGGGTGGGCACCCCAGGACATTGCAGGAACCGGTCCCCAGGGCCATGAAGGGCTCCAGGAGGGGGCCGCGCTGCCCCCCTCCCAATGTAAACATAGCCCCGGGGAGGTGGTGGTCCCCGGGGCCAGGGTTCTGCTACGGACCCCTGTATTTAATTTACTGAATGCCCCGGGGAGGTGGTGGTCCACGGGGCAGCATAGGGGGGCAGGAACCACCCCCCATTCCTTTAATTTAAAAAAAGCCCCGGAGAGGTGGCGGTCCCCAGGGCTTTGGGGGGACCGCGAGGCCCCCCACACATGACACCAATGCCCCGGTGAGGTGGTGGTCCCCGGGGCCGGGGGTCTGCTTCGGACCCCCATATTTAATTTACTGAATGCCCCGGGGAGGTGGTGGTCCCCAGGGCAGCGTGGGGGGCAGGAGCCCTTCCCACGCCTTTAATTTATGGGAGGTGACGGTGCCCGGGGTTTGGGGTGGCTCGGGAGGCCCCTTCACACATGATACCAATGCCCGGGGAGGTGGCGGTCCCCGGGGCAGCTTGGGGGGTTGGGGGGGCTGGTATTGGTGTATCTATGGTTTCGAAAATGGTAGTCTGTATTTTAGAGTGGGTGTATCAAAGGTTATATTAGGGTATGAGGAGGTGCATCAGATTATCACGTGGATGATGTCATCAGTGATGTCATTTGAGATTTCATCAGTGATGTCATCAGTGATGTCATCAGTGATGTCACTGACCATGTCATGAATGATGTAATATGTGACGTCATCAGCAGTGCATTGCGGGGGGGCGAGTTATAGTTAGCTGAACTAACTATAACGGCCGAATTTCTCTGGTTTTGTACGAGTGAAATGTCCAACTAACTATAACATCCCTGAAACCTGTGGTTTTTTCAGTGAATTTCTAAGGTTTTTTAAATGCTAATTTCTAACTATAATGTCCCTGAAACCTATGGTTTTTTGTGAATTTCAAAGGTTTTTTAAATGCTAATTTCTAACTATAACGTCCCTGAAACCTGTGGTTTTTTCAGTGAATTTCAAAGGTTTTTTAAATGCTAATTTCTAACTATGCCTACAAAGGTAGGACATGTGCAGAAAGAGGAAGAAAGGCGCAGAAAGAAGCAAGAGAAATGCAGAAAGAGGCAACAGAAGTCCAAAAAGACGAAGAAAGGTGCAGAAAGAAGCAAGAGATGTGCACAAAGAACAAACAGAGTAGCAGAAAGAGGCCTTGTTGCAAAGTCATCCTGTGCCTCCAACTTTTTGCTGACGGGTACTGGTGGTAACTGACTCTGACTAACCAGGCCTGGAGCCAGTGCTATGCTGAAAGACACTTAGAATACAGTGAAAACACCTATATACACTAGGGTACACTATGGGTTGGGGTACCCCTGTGATTGGCATGACCTCCCCTGTATGGCCCTAGTACATAATAGGGTAGGGGAATTAAAACTACCTCTAACTAAGAGGTGCAGAAGGAGGCAAGAGAAGTGCAGAAAGAAGCAACACAGGTGCAGAAAGAGGCAAGGGAGGTGCAGAAAAAGGCAAGAGAAGTGCAGAAGGAGGCAAGTGAGGTGCAGAAAGAAGCAAAAGCAGTGCAGAAAGAACCAACAGAGGTGTAGAAAGAGGCAAGAAGGGGTGCAGAATGAGGCAGGAGAGGTGCACAAAGAGGCAAGAGAGGTACAGAAACAGGCAAGAGAAGTGCACAAAGAGGCAAGAGAAATGCTGAAAGAAGCAACAGAGGTGTAGAAAGAAGCAAGAAAAGTGCAGAAAGAGGCAAGTGAGGATGCAAAAACAGGCAGGAAAGGTACAGAAAGAGGGAAGACGAGTGCAGAAAGAGACAACAGGGGTGCAGAAAGAAGCAAATGAGGTGCAGAAAGAGGCAACAGACGTGCAGAAAGAGGGAAGAGAGGTGCAGAAAAAGGCAAGAAAAGTGCAGAAAGAGGCAAAAGAGGTACATAAAGAGACAACAGGGATGCAGAAAGAAGCAAGGCAGGTGCAGAAAGAAGCATGGAAAGTGCAGAATGAAGCAACAGGGGTGCAGAAAGAGGCAAGAGAAGTGCAGAAACAGGTAAGAGAAGTGCACAAAGAGGCAAGAGAATTGCTGAAAGAAGCAACAGAGGTGTAGAAAGAAGCAAGAAAAGTGCAGAAAGAGGCAAGTGAGATGCAAAAACAGGCAGGAAAGGTACAGAAAGAGGGAAGACGAGTGCAGAAAGAGACAACAGGGGTGCAGAGAGAAGCAAATGAGGTGCAGAGAGAGGCAACAGACGTGCAGAAAGAGGGAAGAGAGGTGCAGAAAAAGGCAAGAAAAGTGCAGCAAGAGGCAAAAGAGGTACATAAAGAGACAACAGGGGTGCAGAAAGAAGCAAGACAGGTGCAGAAAGAAGCATGGAAAGTGCAGAATGAAGCAACAGGGGTGCAGAAAGAGGCAAGAGAAGTGCAGAAACAGGTAAGAGAAGTGCACAAAGAGGCAAGAGAATTGCTGAAAGAAGCAACAGAGGTGTAGAAAGAAGCAAGAAAAGTGCAGAAAGAGGCAAGTGAGGAGCAAAAACAGGCAGGAAAGGTACAGAAAGAGGGAAGACGAGTGCAGAAAGAGACAACAGGGGAACAGAAAGAAGCAAATGAGGTGCAGAAAGAGGCAACAGACGTGCAGAAAGAGGGAAGAGAGGTGCATAAAGAGACAACAGGGATGCAGAAAGAAGCAAGACAGGTGCAGAAAGAAGCATGGAAAGTGCAGAATGAAGCAACAGGGGTTCAGAAAGAGGCAAGAGAAGTGCAGAAACAGGCAAAAGAGGTACATAAAGAGACAACAGGGATGCAGAAAGAAGCAAGACAGGTGCAGAAAGAAGCATGGAAAGTGCAGAATGAAGCAACAGGGGTGCAGAAAGAGGCAAGAGAAGTGCAGAAACAGGTAAGAGAAGTGCACAAAGAGGCAAGAGAATTGCTGAAAGAAGCAACAGAGGTGTAGAAAGAAGCAAGAAAAGTGCAGAAAGAAGCAAGTGAGATGCAAAAACAGGCAGGAAAGGTACAGAAAGAGGGAAGACGAGTGCAGAAAGAGACAACAGCGGTGCAGAGAGAAGCAAATGAGGTGCAGAGAGAGGCAACAGACGTGCAGAAAGAGGGAAGAGAGGTGCAGAAAAAGGCAAGAAAAGTGCAGAAAGAGGCAAAAGAGGTACATAAAGAGACAACAGGGGTGCAGAAAGAAGCAAGACAGGTGCAGAAAGAAGCATGGAAAGTGCAGAATGAAGCAACAGGGGTGCAGAAAGAGGCAAGAGAAGTGTAGAAAGGAGCAAGTGAGGTGGAGAAAGAGCCAACAGAGGTGCAAAGAGAGGCAAGAGAGGTGCAGAAACAGGCAAGAGAAGTGCACAAAAAGGCAAGAGAAGTGCACAAAGAGGCAAGAGAATTGCTAAAAGAAGCAACAGGGGTGTAGAATGAACCAAGAAAAGTGCAGAAAGAGGCAAGTGAGATGCAAAAACAGGCAGGAAAGGTACAGAAAGAGGTAAGACGAGTGCAGAAAGAGACAACAGGGGTGCAGAAAGAAGCACATGAGGTGCAGAAAGAGGCAACAGACATGCAGAAAGAGGGAAGAGAGGTGCAGAAACAGGTAAGAGAAGTGCACAAAGAGGCAAAAGAGGTACATAAATTGACAACAGGGGTGCAGAATGAAGCAAGACAGGTGCAGAAAGAAGCATGGAAAGTGCAGAATGAAGCAACAGGGGTGCAGAAAGAGGCAAGAGAAGTGGAGAAACAGGTAAGAGAAGTGCACAAAGAGGCAAGAGAATTGCTGAAAGAAGCAACAGAGGTGTAGAAAGAAGCAAGAAAAGTGCAGAAAGAGGCAAGTGAGATGCAAAAACAGGCAGGAAAGGTACAGAAAGAGGGAAGACGAGTGCAGAAAGAGACAACAGGGGTGCAGAAAGAAGCAAATGAGGTGCAGAAAGAGGCAACAGACGTGCAGAAAGAGGGAAGAGAGGTGCAGAAAAGGCAAGAAAAGTGCAGAAAGAGGCAAAAGAGGTACATAAAGAGACAACAGGGGTGCAGAAAGAAGCAAGACAGGTGCAGAAAAAAGCATGGAAAGTGCAGAATGAAGCAACAGGGGTGCAGAAAGAGGCAAGAGAAGTGTAGAAAGGAGCAAGCGAGGTGCAGAAAAAGCCAACAGAGGTGCAAAAAGAGGCAAGAGAGGTACAGAAACAGGCAAGAGAATTGCTGAAAGAAGCAACAGAGGTGTAGAAAGAAGCAAGAAAAGTGCAGAAAGAGGCAAATGAGATGCAAAAACAGGCAGGAAAGGTACAGAAAGAGGGAAGACGAGTGCAGAAAGAGACAACAGGGGTGCAGAAAGAAGCACATGAGGTGCAGAAAGAGGCAACAGACGTGCAGGAAGAGGGATTAGAGGTGCAGAAAAAGGCAAGAAAAGTGCAGAAAGAGGCAAAAGAGGTACATAAAGAGACAACAGGGGTGCAGAAAGAAGCAAGACAGGTGCAGAAAGAAGCATGGAAAGTGCAGAATGAAGCAACAGGGGTGCAGAAAGAGGCAAGAGAAGTGCAGAAACAGGCAAGAGAAGTGCACAAAGAGGCAAGAGAATTGCTGAAAGAAGCAAAAGAGGTGTAGAAAAAAGCAAGAAAAGTGCAGAAAGAGACAAGTGAGATGCAAAAACAGGCAGGAAAGGTACAGAAAGAGGGAAGACGAGTGCATAAAGAGACAACAGGGGTACAGAAAGAAGCAAATGAGGTGCAGAAAGAGGCAACAGACATGTAGAAAGAGGGAAGAGAACTACAGAAAAAGGCAAGAAAAGTGCAGAAAGAGGCAGAAGAGGTACATAAAGAGACAGCAGGGGTGCAGAAAGAAGCAAGACAGGTGCAGAAAAAGCATGGAAATTGCAGAATGAAGCAACAGGGGTGCAGAAAGAGGCAAGAGAAGTGTAGAAAGGAGCAAGTGAGGTGCAGAAAGAGCCAACAGAGGTAGAAAAAGAGGCAAGAGAGGTGCAGAAAGAGGCAAGAGAAGTGCACTAAGAGGCAAGAGAATTGCTGAAAGAAGCAACAGAGGTGTAGAAAGAAGCAAGAAAAGTGCAGAAAAAGGCAAGTGAGATGCAAAAACAGGCTGGAAAGGTACAGAAAGAGGGAAGACGAGTGCAGAAAGAGACAACAGGGGTGCAGAAAGAAGCAAATGAGGTGCAGAAAGAGGCAACAGACGTGCAGAAAGAGGGAAGAGAGGTGCAGAAAAAGCCAAGAAAAGTGCAGAAAGAGGCAAAAGAGGTACATAAAGAGACAACAGGGGTGCAGAAAGAAGCAAGACAGGTGCAGAAAGAAGCATGGAAAGTGCAGAATGAAGCAACAGGGGTGCAGAAAGAGGCAAGAGAAGTGCAGAAACAGGCAAGAGAAGTGCACAAAGAGGCAAGAGAATTGCTGAAAGAAGCAACAGAGGTGTAGAAAGAAGCAAGAAAAGTGCAGAAAGAGGCAAGTGAGATGCAAAAACAGGCAGGAAAGGTACAGAAAGAGGGAAGACGAGTGCAGAAAGAGACAACAGGGGTGCAGAAAGAAGCAAATGAGGTGCAGAAAGAGGCAACAGACGTGCAGAAAGAGGGAAGAGAGGTGCAGAAAAAGGCAAGAAAAGTGCAGAAAGAGGCAAAAGAGGTACATAAAGAGACAACAGGGGTGCAGAAAGAAGCAAGACAGGTGCAGAAAGAAGCATGGAAAGTGCAGAATGAAGCAACAGGGGTGCAGAAAGAGGCAAGAGAAGTGCAGAAAGAAGCAACAGAGGTGCAAAAAGAGGCAAGAGAGGTGCAGAAACAGGCAAGAGAAGTGCACAAAGAGGCAAGAGAATTGCTGAAAGAAGCAACAGAGGTGTAGAAAGAAGCAAGAAAAGTGCAGAAAGAGGCAAGTGAGATGCAAAAACAGGCAGGAAAGGTACAGAAAGAGGGAAGACGAGTGCAGAAAGAGACAACAGAGGTGCAGAAAGAAGCAAATGAGGTGCAGAAAGAGGCAACAGACGTGCAGAAAGAGGGAAGAGAGGGGCAGAATGTACAAGAGAATTGCAGAATGAGGTCAAGAGAAGTGCAGGAAAAGAAAGAAAAGTGCAGAAAGAAGCAACAGAAATGCAGAATGAGGCAAGGGAGGCGCAGAGGGAAGCAAGAGTGGCTTGCACACCATTAGTACCAATTTAACACCCACATTTAGCAATAAGTAACAGGTGACCATTCTAGGTTTGCAAAGGGCCTTCCACCACGCTGTAACACTTGTCGCTGCATTTTTTGTAACGTTTGACCCGTTTCAGCTAGAAACAAGGCTTTTTTTGTTCAAATCTGTAGATTAGGGTGCAGATGATGAATTATGTGGCTAATGCAGAAAATGTATAATTGTGCGAAAGTCGGTGCAGCCAAACAGTCACATAATTCCAGTGGCCCTGCTCATACCTCTGACTAGGTCCACAAGTGCTCCTCAGTGATTCCATCTTTTTTTGTCTCACTGAGTTCATAGTTGAGCTTCTATGGAAACGAGGAAGACTAAACCTGAGGATACCACTCCACAACACAGACTACCATACCACATAATTACTCTCCATAACACATAATCCAACTCTACATAATCCACATAATTACTCTCCATAACACATAATCTCACTCTACATAATTCCTATACATTAAATACCACATACTTTCTATCCACATAATTTCACTGCACAACATATCACATAATTCCACTACACACAATGTACATCCACTCCACTCCAAAAAAGATTAGTAAAAAACTTTTGCATTTACAACGCTAATAGCTCTAATTCTCACAAATGCGAAACCTATTACATTGCAAACACTTTTTTAACTAGCAGTCGCGTTTGCAGAATGGTGGAGAAAGGGTTCTGGGCTTCCGACCAGCGCTCAGGAATTCCGGTGCGTAGGGCTTACAGGAGGTACCAGTAGGGCTTCTTGGCCCCCAAAGTCCATCAGGAGTAAATTGGACTTCATCCCCCATCCCGTAGTCTGCCAGGAGGCGCGTTTGCAGAATGGTGGAGAAAGGGGGCATGGCCTCCCAAGACGTCTTAGCAATCCCACTGTGCGGGACTTACTGGAGGTAACAAGAGGGGTAGTTGGCCCCCAAGGACATCCTTGGGGGCCAACTACCCCTCCTATTACCTCCAGTGAGTCCCACACAGCAGCATTGCTAAGTTCGAAGAGCAGGCCACGCCCCCCTTCCCATCACTCTTCAAACGCGCTCCCTGGCGCGCTCTTGGATGGGGATTGAAGTCCCCTTCGCTGCTGGGGGTCCTTTAGGAGCCAACTAGCCTACCCCTTACCTCCAGTAAGCCCCACACAGTGGGATTGCTGAGAGGTGGACAAAGGCCACGCCCCCTTTCTCCACCACTCTGCAAACGCGGCCCCTGGCATGGTCTAAGTTGGGGGATTAAGTCCCCTTGAATACTGAGGGTCCCTGGGGGCCAACTAGCCCACCAGGTACCTCCAGTAAACACCACACAGCTGGATTGCAGAGAGGTGGTCCGAGGCCACGCTCCCTTTTTACACCACGCTGCAAACGCGGCTTCTGGCGCACTGCTGCTCGGAGGATGAAGTCCACTTGTGTCCTGACGTCCTCAGGACACAAGAGGACCTCATCGCCCCACCAGCAGTGCACCAGAAGCCGCATTTGCAGAGTGGTGTAAAAAGGGGCGTGGCCTCGGACCGAACGCAGCTCTGTGGCGCTTACTGGAGGTGCCTGGTGGGCTAGTTGGCCCCCAAGGACCCTCAGGATTGAAGGGGACTTAATCCCCCAATTTACAACGTGCCAGCGGGCGGTTTGCACACTTGTTATATCAGGCCCACCCCCTCCCTGCACCACTGTGCAAACACGCCCCCTGGCACGTTGTAACTTGGGGGATTAAGTCCACTTTAATCTAGCCCACCAGGTACCTCCAGTAAGCGCCAAAGAGCTGCGTTGCAGAGAGGTGGTTCGAGACGACGCCCCTTTTTACACCTCTCTGCAACATAACTCTGTGGCGCTTACTGGACGTACCTGGTGGGCTAGTTGGCCTCCAGGGACCCTCAAGATTAAAGTGGACTTAATCCCCCAAGTTACAACGCGCCACAGGGTGCGTTTGCACACTTGTCACATCAGGCCCCACCCCCTCCCTGCACCACTGTGCAAACGCGCCCCTGGCGCGTTGTAAATTGGGGGATTAAGTCCCCTTGAGTCCTGAGGGTCCCTGGGGGCCAACTAGCCCACCAGCTACCTCCAGTAAGCGCCACAGAGCTGCGTTGCAGAGTGGTGTAAAAAGGGGGCTTGGCCTTGGACCACCTCTCTGCAACGCAGCTCCCTGGTGCATACTGGAGGTTTCTGGTGGGCTAGTTGGCCCCAGGGACCCTCAGTATTCAAGGAGAATTTATTCCCCAACTTACAACGCGCCAGGGGGCGCATTTGCAGAATGCTGCAGGGAGGGGGCGGGGCCTCCGGCGCGATGCCAGCATTTTTTTTTTTTTAGAAGGGGGGCTGTGTGGCCCCCCCTTCTTTTCCCATTTTTGGGGCCCTGGGGACCCCATCCCTCAGGGCCTGACCACTATTTTTTTTTTTTTTTTTTTTTAAAGAGGAAGGGGGCCGCTCGGCCCCCCTCCCGAGGCCAATTTTGGCTCTGGGGACCCCATCCCCTGGGGCATGGCCAACTATATATATATTTTTAAAATATTTAAGGAGGGGGGCTGCGTGGCCCCCCTCCTGAGGCCTCTATTAGGCCCGGGGACCCCATCCCCCGGGGCTCTGCCTCTTTTTTAAAAAAAATTATTGAGGGAGGGGGCCGTGTGGCCCCCCTCCCGGGCCACTTCTGGCCCCGGGGACCCCATCCCCCGGGGCCGGCCCTTTCCATTGGGGACCGTGGGGGGAGCCCCAATGCCCCCACGGTCCCGCCGGCTCCCCGCCTCCTGCGGGAGCCAGCATTGCTTTTCCACAAGGGGAGCTGCAGACATGCAGCTCCCCTTGTGGAAAAGCAATCTGCTTTGCTTCGTTGAACCGAGAGCAGGTTTCCTGCTCTTGCTTCAATGAAGCATAGCAAACAGCAGTGTCCCGGGGGTGGGCACCCCGGGACACTGCAGAAGCCGGCCCTGGGGGGTGGCGGTCCCCAGGGCCATGGAGGGCTCCAGGAGGGGGGCCGCGTGGCCCCCCTCCCTACGAGTGCAAAGCCCCGGGGAGGTGGTGGTCCCCAGGGCTCGGGGGGGCCCACGGGGGCCCGCAGGGCCCCCTGCAAATAATTCAAGTAAGCCCCGGGGAGGTGGCAGTCCCCGGGGCTTGGGGGGTCCGTGAGGCCCCCCACTCTAATTTTTTTTTTTAAATACAAGCCCCGGGGAGGTGGCGGTCCCCGGGGCAGCGGGGGGGCCATGTGCCCCTGCGCATATTTAAGAAAAGCCCCAGGGGTGGTGGTCCCCGGGGCTTGGGGGGGACTTGAAGGCCCCCCCACAGATTGAAAAACAAGCCCCAGGGAGGTGGTGGTCCCCGGGGCTGCGGGAGGCCTACGTGCCCTCCCGCATATAATTTACATAGCCCCGGGGAGGTGGCGGTCCCCGGGGCTGCGGGGGCCCCCGTGTGCCCCTTCTACATAAATAAATTGCCCCCGGGACTTGGCCCAGCAGGGAGCTTTGAAAACGAAGCGCAGGAGACCGCGCTTCGTTTTTTAAAATTTTTGGACAGATTTGCGCACCCGGCGCGACCCCGCCTGAATTTTTTTTTAAAAAAATGCTTTTTTTGGGCCTGGGGGGTCAGGGTGTTTTTACACTGCCCCCTTTTCTTGTTTTTTTACCTTTTTATTTCTCCCTCCGTCCGAGGCACAAGATGGCTGCCAACACTTCCTGGTTTGAAGTGTTGGCAGCCAATCAGAGGCAAGCTCGTGCTCGTGTGGTTAGGCTCCACCCAGATATCGAAAGTTTTCTTTTTTTTAATTTCTCAGGAACTACTGAAGGGATTTACACCATTTAAAAAAAAGGTCGCTTTCTGAACCAAGCGCTACAGTTTTGCCAAATTTGGTGTAATTCCGTTCAGCAGTTCGGGCTGTAGCTTTGTCTAAAATTTCCTATGGAAATTAACATGGAGAAAACGCGTTTTGGGACCCCCCTTTTTTCTCGGCCCCCGCTTGACGAATCACCCCGAAACTTTCAAGACAGGAGCTGACCGGAGCGCCCCACTAGTTTTGAAAATTTCGCGAATATTCGTCAAACGACGCCAAAGTTATTGGGAAAACAAAAAACGCTTTTCCTATGGAAACTAGGTCCTAACTATAACTACCTACTGGCGACCGCCAGTAGGTTATATATATATATATATATATACATATCTTCAAGATACATAGATGTGGAGTTAAGAATAGCAAATCTATACTTACCTGTTTATTCTTATCTTTTCAATATTTTGGTCCTCGATATTTTTGACACAATATTCTGTCCACACGATATTTTTTGACATCGATATTCTGTCAGACTGTACAAGTCTGCTCAAAGAAGTTCATTCTTTATTCCCCAAAAAATGTGTTTCACTGTTACTTCACAGCAGAGAGAACTTTTGACCCCAAGACCTCGTTCACGGCAGGTCCTTTCATCACTCTGTAATGTTTAATAAATGTAGACGGAGCTCCCATGTGGCCACTCTGCAGATCTCCATCAACAAGGGCTAAAGTCATTCGGCCAATGAGGCTGACTTCTCTATAGTCGACCTCCCGGGGCAGTAGGAACTTCATATTGCTTATAAGCTAAGGAAATTAGAGACCTGACCTGTCGGCTTAGAGTCTAGGTTAATGGTTTACACCATTGGCTAGCTGGACCAAAATGAATGAATAGGGAAGAAGAAAGCCTAAAATCTACCACCCTTTCAAGATACAACTCTTCGTACCTCCAAACAATGGAGGCTGACTGCCACTGATGATTGTAGATCAGAAAGAAAATCGGTAAGATAACCTCCTGCTGAGTGTGAAAAGAGGAGTTAACCTTGGGAACAAAGTCAGGCCCTGAATGCAACACCACCCTGGTCTCAAAAACCTCAAAGAAAGGAGCTTAGCAAGAAAGGGCACCTAATTCACTCAACCATCTAGCCGAAGTTAGAGACACTAAGAAAAACATTTGTAGTGTCACTATTCTGATGTCAATAGAATGGGTAGGTTCAAAGGGGGATGCCTTAATGCCTGCAAAACGAGCTGAAGTTCGCATGCTTACCCTAGGGAGCCCTGAACACTTTTATTGTGGCCGATTGAATCTTCAGGGTCGAAGGATGTAACCCTAAGGAAAACCCGTCTTGGATAAAATCCAGAATTTGAGGCCATGAAGCAGGAGTACGTCCTTCCCTAGACAACACCTCCTAAATGACTTCCAATGCCTCGTATAATAAGATTTAGTGGACTGTTTTCTGGAGGCTTATATTGAGGAGGAGACTGATTGTGATAATCCCTGGGATGTTAACCCTGTTCTTTCAATGTAGCCCTGCTAGGAACCGGCCTGAAGAATGGAAAAGACTAGAGGAGAGGGAACTATTGGTATCAACCACTCCCCTTCCATCTTCATCGCTATCAGAAGATGATACCAGGAGGAGCTGGGCCAAGCCAGAGCAATTAGAACCACCTGAGCCCCCCTCTCCTCGCTCTGACCAGAAATCACTAGATTAAAGGGAATGGAGGGAAGAACTACAGAAGATCCCCCGGTCACTGACAAGGCAGAGCATCAATTCCTCAAGCTTTGACTTCCCTTACTTGGGAACAAAACAGGGGAAGCTGGTCATTGCGAATAGATCCAGAGCTGGACAATTCTACTTTTGACAGACATGGGTGAATAATCAGAGAGAGAGACAAAAATCATGAGAGGAAGGAATGTCTCTGCTGAATGTGTCGGCAAGAAAATTCAAGGTCCTCTAAATGTGGGCTGCTCTCAGAGGATTGATGTTGGATTAACTCCAGGAATGAACCTGGTCCGAAGTTATTGAAAGAAATGGAGCTCTTGTTCTCCTTTGGCAATTGAGATATGACTTAGCTGTCATATTGTCTGTTCTGACTATCCCGTAGAGCAACGTGGATTGCCTCCAGTTCTCTCTAGTTGGACGTCTTGATGCTTTGAGAACATGTCCAAAGTCCTTGAATCTGATGCTGACCAGTCCATGTCCCCCAGCCCCTGTCGCTTGCATCAGTTGTAATCACTAGTGGATCCGGAGGGCACAAGGGAACTCCTTTTAAAAGATTTGGAGGACTCAACCACCATGCCAGCTCTAACTTCATTTCCTCAGACAATGGGATCACAAGAGAAATATCCTGGGGGACTGGAGCCCAATGAGGCAGAATGAACTTTATTAATTTGTTCAAATGGAACTTTGCCCATTTAACCAGGAATAGTGTCTCTGCCAGCTCCCCCTGAACTTTCATCCAAGCTGATACCCTGCTATCAGATCCACAATATGAGACTGAAAAGTGTCGGCTCTCTTCCCTGATAGGATCAGCATGCTCTGATCCGCATGGAACCTGGCACCTATGAAAACTCAATCTTGCTAAGGGATCAATTGGGATTTTCTGCCACTGATCAGAAAACCATGAGTTGTCAACATGTGCAACACTACCTTCAAATGACTGGTCGACTGTTGTAGCGAAAAAGTTAACACCAGGTAATCCTCCAGATAAGGCTGAACAGTTGATCCCTGCTGGTGGGGTGACGCCATCAAAGGTGCCAGCACCTTTGTAAACACTCAAGGAGCGGATTTCAGCCCAAATGGGAGAACTTGAAATTCAAAATGTGAGCTCTCTACCATGAAACATTTATTTTTGTTGATCTCGGTGGCTAGGAACATTCAAATAACCGCCCCGGCCCTGCATATCTATTGTTGACATGAAATTCTTTTCTGTGACTAGAGGCATGATTTGATGCAATGTGACCATCCGAAAATGAATGTTTTTCACCAATCAATTTAGTGTTTTTTAATTCAGCACTGGCCGAAAACCCCCTGAGACTTTCTGGACCAGAGAAAGGATTGAGTACACACCTCAACCCCTCCTTCTGGGGAACCGGAACAACAGCATTCTTAGCAATCAGAGTTGTCACCCCATCCCACAAATCCCTCTTTTTTACTGGATCCCTGGTGACGGGAGTAGGGATGCACACTGAGTCGGGAGGCTCTGAGTTGAACTCTAAACAGTATCCTTCCTGAATAACATTCAGGACCCACTGATCTGTGATAGATTTTCTCCAAGCCTCAAAAAAAATGCATGAGTCGTCCTCCCACTGGTAGTGTCGCAGGAAGGGAGGCATAGTCACTAGTACTGATTAGACGAGCCCACCTTGCCCAGCATGTTTTGGGACTTGTTAGCTCTTTCAGGCTGGAATTTTCGTCTCCTGGCAGAAGAAATTTGAAATCCTTCCTGTTGTACTCACGAGAATCCTTATGAGATCTCTTACTAGAAGAAGCTTTTTATGGCCCAGTATGCATCTTACCCTTAAAGTATTTCTTGATCATATCATTTAGTCGGTTCCCGAAGAGCTTTTCCCCCCTCAAACGGCAGCCTTAGGAAAAAGGCTTAGTCAGAGGTCAGTCTTTCATTCTCCGAGCCATAGATTTCTCCTTACCATAACAGCTGCCCTTGAGACCACCGATGCAGCCTCGATGATGTCAAAAATACATGCACCAAAAATGTAGATTGTTGCTCCATTTTGACCAAAATGACTGATACATCCATGCTCTCTCGCATTGCTTTTTGCCAATATTTCGAAGTTCTTCACTAAGGATTGAGAAGCCAAAGTCGCATAGGATGCTGCCCTCATAGACAAATTAGCCACTCCAAAACATCTCTTAAGTCCACTGTCAACTTTAGGATCCACAGGATCTGATGGGGAGAAATTCTATGAATTCAGAGATGATCGCCCTGTGAATGGGGCCAAGATGGAGTCAACCTTAATAAATTGAGGAAGAACCATATCCCCGCCTCTATGACGTAGGGTTTTTGGAAAAATCTAGAAATCTGAGCCTCATCTGGCTCCTTCCACTTTCTAAAAATGAAATCCTTTATTTTAGAATGCAATGGAAGAACTGCAAATGAAAGTTTAGCATGCTGGGGAAACAATCCTTTAGGGTCCTCCTCCACTGGAGGTTGAAGCCTAAATTCTCTCGGATATGGAGGGGAATCTCAGAGGGCTCTTCTGATGAAATGTACTTGCCCTCTGAAGTACTGGGATTTGCCGTACATGAATCAGAAAAAGGATCTGTGTCCACCATTTTATTGTTATATTTTGTAGACTTTCTGCCCCTTATGTCCTTAGTAGCCAAAGTCTTTGCCACTGTTTTAGCAATCATGGCTTGAACTTGTCCCACTGTCAGCCTCTCTGAGTCAACAGGAGAACAAGACCATGAGCGCCTCCTCTTGCACTCCGGTAGAGCACCTCCATCCTCCGCTCCTGGTGTAGTAGAGTAGGCCTGCCTTTTTTTCTCTACTCTTTCTCACTCCATTGTCAAACAGAATGTTCTAGGGAACAGATCCAGAGAGTTCCTTTAAATACTGACTAAAAACACACTGCGCTCTAGTGCTTGGTTAAAACACAATCTTTTGTCCAATCCATCAACTCAAGACAGAAACCCTGGAAGGAACCAAGGATACCTCAATAGCCTGCTATGAAAACATATAATATTGACCCTTTCTTACTTGCAGCACACGATTCTGGCTTCAGGAGAGCATCGCATCTTCCAGCTGATCGGATCTTCCTGTTTTTTGGAGAGGCCCCCGCTCTCCCCAGTGCGTAAGCAGAGCAGTGCATGTGCTGACTTTGCCGCTGTCAAGGAGTCGGCAGACTGTTTCCCTGCCCTCCGTATCCACTAATGGCTGCACCATTGGAGAGGTAGCGCTCTCCTCTGTGCCCTTACCACCCCACCACCTGCCTTTATTGAGCTCCACAAGCAACTCCAGCAGGAAACCAAGAAACGAAACACGGGAGCTGGCACGCTGCACTCACCCATAGGAAGATGTCCTTGAGACACGAAATATAGGAAGTAAGGAGGGGCTTTTTGATTGATTACTGTAATGCTCATCAGACTGCCTGTTCCAACCATTCTGCTGCTAGTACCTACAGCATTCTTTGCTAGCAGCAACTGGCTGGATGCGATGGACCGAAGCAAGGCTGGAGCAGTGCCCAATAACTACGCACTTCTTTAATTACAATTCATGAGGGAAAGTTGGAAACTAGTTTTATGTGGATCAAAGACAATCAAGGTTGCTGGGATAGAATTGTGACAATTTGAGGCTTTTAATGTTGGGGAATGGGACATCCTTCATAGTGACCTACTCTGAGGCCCAAATGCACCCTTGTAGCTATTGACCCTCTGCGTAGGGAGGCCCGACGCTTCACGCCTTACTCAAGGGTGAAGTGGGGGTTACCAACTCAGAACTCCACAAAGCGCACATTAACACTCAATAAATCAAAATCCAGTCAGTGCTTTTAATTTTAAAAAGAAAAAGTACTTTACCTCACACAGCTAAAACCTCAACACCAAATTATACATGTATACACTTAACACCAGACCTTTCCAGCCATTCCTAAGAGATATATGGGAGAAGGCCTCTCCCTTTTAAAGAACATAAAGAGTGCTCATGTGGTATTTGTCACAAATTCACAAGGTAAATCCCATTCCTATTGCATTTGCAGGGAGCACTTAAGGAGTAACTACCTGCTTGTGACTATCTCGTGGCCTTCCTGGTCTTGTGTTTATGGTGATACACTATTATGGAGAGCTGGAAACACCTTCACCAATCAAGGTTTGTTTCTTCTGAGTCATGGAAGTCCTTCCATTGTACTGAGGAAGGACACAATGCCAGGAAACATTGCTCTAAGTGCTCTTAGAGATGTCTCTGTGCGTCATCCTTGCCCTCTGCCTGCGAAGCGTCGCGGACTCCTGCGCCTTTTCTGCAGCCCAGCTGCAGGAACTCATTGAATTTACAGTCCAGGCTGTACTGGGCCAGAGATTTTCCGGCCACCTACTCCTGTGATGCCTATTTGGGAGGTGGATAATCCCTCCTCCCTCCTCGAGGAAACTCTGGAGGAATCCATCGACCCTGAAGCTATTGGGAAGTACGTTCAGACAGACGTCCTGGGAGAAAAGTAGGGGTCCCTTTAGGGCTGTCTGGGGCATGCAAGGGTTTGTCGGCCACCCACCTCCAGGGTTCACTGTTAAGGATGTTGGTAGCCGGTGTCAAGCTGTCTGTACCTCTGGCCTGTCAATGCTGCATAATAGTCGCTCTTTCTTCCATTCAGTGATGGACTGCGCCAGAGAGAGTAGTGTAACCCTGTAGCCCCATTTGTGTCTGAAAATGTGTTGCATGCTCGGCTTTGAGACGGACATTCTAGACACTTCAAAGGTTTACTCTCCTCTTTTAAGCATTGCTGAATGCACTAATGCGGCTAAAAATGATGCTTCAACTGCAAACCCCATGGACTAGCAGGAGGAAGCATCCCCTGGGAGCTGATGCTGACTGTAATTTCACAGAACACAATATGTATTTGTAAAGCGCACACGTTCACCCAGAAGGGTATCCTGGCGCTAAATAACGGACCGTTATTGCAATCCGCCTCAATGGTACTCCTTTTATCGACCTAAGAAGGAAGAAAGGCGTCGGAGTTGACCCGTCGGGATTTGAACCTGCAGTCGGACTCAGGCCCCTAAAGCACATGCCACCTGATGGGGCGTTTGTTTCCTATACAGCCTTTGCCTCCCAGTCTACTCTGCAGCATTTGCAGTCCTTGCTTGCAGCTGTGGAAGAAGTGCAACAGCGTCCCCTTCTGGAGATAATGGAACACCAGCTCCAGTTTGAACTGAGTTAAGAACACTAAAGTGCGCCCTAATAGCTGCGACGCCCATGCGCCACGAGAAATATTTCCGGCGATTGAGAAAGCCGTGGCGATGAAGCATGACCCCGGGGTAGGTGTTTGATAACTTACCTGACATTTCACATTTTTGTGATATGTCCACCTCCCTTGGGCATTTAGACAGGACACCCAACAGTACCCCCTATTGGGGATAAATTCCACTTGTCGTAAAGTATTTCTCAGCTTTTACCTTTTGTTTTCTGCATTTGTATTTGGGAAGCATCTTGTTAGGTGAGGACTGACTGGGGGAGGAGCATATATGTTTGCAAGTTTTTTTTCTGTACTTGTTAGTGGCCTTTCATGGGGATAGTTAACGTCGTTTACACGGAATGATGAACATTAGCGAGCACTATCCACGTCTCTGACGCAAAGATACACAGTGTTCTGACTCCGGCTAATTAAATGGCTTCCCAGACTATAGATTTCTCTGACTAGACTTTGTTGTCGGTGATAATTAGTTAAAAGCAATGAACACTGAAAGGCCTCTGCGGCGGCATTCTCTTATGAAATGCCGTTTCCCGCTTCCCTTGGGGCTTAGAACGCACGCCTCACCTGCTTCTGGAGTGTGTCGGCCTCATTAACACCTGCATTTACCGTCTCTGCTGAACACAAAACGTCCTCTAAAGTAGAGCTAAATGGCTGGCAGAAAAAAAATGTTTTTCTACATAAATGTGTATTTTAGAAGCGTTTGCAGCAGAGTCGAGCTCAGGAAGCTGACCTGGTCATGCCCATGTGTGCATCATGGCTCGACTGCCCCATCACTTTTTGCCAGCTGAACTTATTCAACCCTGGCTTTTCTTTAAATAAGCATTGCATTGTGGGAAACGCCCTGTAGGTGAAAGGGATCAACAGCCCCTTTATAAAATAAAAAACTCTGCCGACAGGGCAGCCCGATTAGCACATGTTTAGACAAGGGGTCTAAAGGATGTGCAGATATGTTAAAAATCAGCAGCGGCGTAGCTTAGTCAGTCAGATTCGGGGGTGCGAATCTCAAATTTCCCAACCAAAACAGCAGTGGACCGCAGGGTGAATGTGTGGGGTGACCAGGGTACGGAATGCAATGCTCCCACGAGGAGCAGGAGCAGCACTGATTTGCTTTAGAGGGCCCTCTGGGGCTGATTTAGAGTTTGGCGGACGGGTACTCAGTAGCAACGGTGACAGAATACCGTGTCCGCCAATCTCAAGGGCTTCCTGCACGATTTTGAGTTCGGCGGACAGCAAGTATTATGCTCACTGGGTAAAATTTACTCTGTCAATGTAAAACATCCTTCGATGGCCAGACGGCATAGGTGTCATCGGATTAAGCCATCCGATTATCCATCCGATTTAGAGTGGACAGTCAGATGGCTTTTTCTTTTAGGTACATCCTCGCAGTAAGGCGCAGTTAAAAATGAAAAAATACCCCCACACCATGGGAGAAAATTGGTGTGGGGGTCATTGTTAGAAATGGGGGTCTGTAATTGGCAACGGTTTGCCCCTTTGTCCAAGTAGGGACCCTTGCTTCTAGTCAGGATAAGGGAGTTACGCCCTCAGACAACCCCTACTCACCCCCTTAGTAGCTTGGCATGAGCAGACAGGCTTATCTCAGAGGCACTGTGTTAAGCTTTGATGCACACTTACAGTAACACAGTGAAAACACTACAAATGGGCACCACACCAGTTTAGAAAAATAGAAAATCTTTATCTAAACTAAAACTAGACCAAATGACAAAAATCCAAAATACATATGTCAAGATATCATCAAAAATAGGTTATTGGCAAAAATAAGGCTTGTAGCAACAAATAGCTCCACCTGGGGCTATTACGACGTTGTGACAGATGGAAATCCCAAAGTACGACGCCGACCGCGAGGTGTGCGGTGTCGGGCCTGGAGTCACACGGACCCCAAAGAACAGTACCTTGGCAAACGATGAAAACACAGATGGTGCACGGCGTCGGGGAGGTGATGCTTTGGGTGATGCAGGGCGGCGTCGGTTCCTTACGACCACAGGGGAGGTGAAGCATCGGTTCCTTACCGCGATGCAGGGGAGGTGAGTCGTCGGTTCCTTACTGTTGCCGGGCAGGTGAGGTCACGATGGCGTCGAGGTGTCGGTTCCTTACTATGATGCGGGGTTGATGGATTCGGGAGGTCACCCACGTCAGGTATCGGCTCCGCGATGATGAAGCACCGGCGTCGGTGAGGTCGGGGCTGCGGTGCAAGTCAGCGCGGTGCGTTATGAGCATCATGAGCGGTGCTTGCGGCTCTGGTGCAGGCAGCGGCCTCGGTGATGGCATCCGAATCGGTAGGGTCACGTGTCAGGGCTGCGGTGCAAGTCGGGGAAGTGCATTGTGCACTTTACGAGCCGTGCCCACGGCTTCATTACAGGGCGTGGCATCACTTGTCGGCGTTGTTGTTTCTATTTTCCTCTGTGGCAGCTGAAACAGCAGTTCCAGGTGGAGGAAATTAAGCCTTTATGTCCCTAAGACTTCAGAACAGTAGGCAAGCTCTACACCAAGCCCTTGGAAATCTTCTTCAAGCAGAATACACAGCACAGTTCAGTCTTGGGCCTCTCCTTGGCAGAAACAGCCACTGCAGGCCAACCCCAGACAGCACACAGCAAAGGGGCAGTACTTCTCCTTCAGCTTTCCCAGCATTTCTCCTTGGCAGAGGTTTCTCTTGAGTCCAGAAGTATTCTAATTTCTGGGTATTTATACCATATTTTACTTTGTTCTCTTGTGGCAGAGAGTCTCTTAGCTTAGTCCAAACCAGTTCTGTCCTCTCTGGAACAGCTTCCTGGCAGGAGATGGATACAGCATTGCGCTCAGGAGACAGGGCTCATTCAGGTGCAAGGAAAACTCCCCCCCCCCCTACTCTAAATTCATCCTATGTCTATTCAACTCAGCTCTGAGTCATCCAGGGAAGGCAGGACCTAACCCCCTTCAACCCCCCCAGTAGCTGTCTGCAGTGAATGCACATCCCCAGCCCCTGTCACTCCAAAACCAGACAGTCAATACACAAATCAGCAGAGGCACATAGAATGGCTAAGAAAGAAAATGCCCACTTTCTAAAAGTGGCATTTTCAAACACACAGTTTAAAAACCATCTTCACTAAAAGATGCGTTATTAAATTCTGAGTTCATAGAGCCTAAACTCCATTTCTCTATCTTGTCCCAATGGAAAGGTATACTTGGAAGATGTTCCAAATAACTTTCCATGTTACTCTATGGGACAGATAGCCTTTCAATAGTGAAAAACGAAATGCTCAGTATTTCACTATCAGGACATGTTACACAAATGAGTACATGTCCCACCTTTCACATACACTGCACCCTGCCAATGTGGGTACCTTGGGCCTACCTGAGGGGTGTGTTACATGCAAGAAAAGGGAAGGTTAGGGCCTGGCCAGTGGGTGCACTTGCCAGTCGAAATGGCAGTTTCAAACTGTGCACAGACACGGCAGTGGCAGGTCTGAGAGCCCTTTGAAAGACTGCTTGTGTGGGTGGCACAATCAGTGCTGCAGGCCCACTAGCAGAATTTGATTTACAGGCCCTAGGCACAGACAGTGCACTGTACTAGGGACATATTAGTAAATTGAATCAGCCAATCATGGAAACACCAATTCATAAACACAATTTACCTAGGGAGACCTTGCACTTTGGCACTGATCAGCAGTGGAAAAGTGCCCAAAGCATCTAGACCAGCAAAAATGAAATCCAGCACACAGAAAAAATACAGGCGGCAGAGGTAAAAAGACAGGAAACCACGTTGAGGATGCAATGTCTAACCATCATTATTTGTTTTTATTTTTCAATTACAAACTCTTGCTTTGGGAATTTGTTTTTGAAAACTAAAAAACATTGAAAAAGTTTGACAGTCAGCTGTCATGTTTAACAGAGCTGTCCATTAAACCTTTTTTGATTCAAGCTAGCCTGGCTGATGAAGGGTGATTGCCGAGGCGGGCACGGACTCGGGCACGCCGCCACTATGGCGGTCGCGCCTGTCCCCCGCATCTTGGGGAGGTCACGCCTCCTGGCGGCCTCCCTTTCGGGTTCCTCTCTATTGGCGCGGGTGAACTGGAAGCACTTCAAGTGCTTCCGGTTCCCCGGAAGTCCCAACGTTGGGCAAGCCGGTCTAAACTGGTTTTGCCAAAGCATGCCATATAAAGTCTTGGGAGCGGAGAGGGCAATCCCTCTTTTCGGCGCTCACCAGCTTTAGAAGTACTGTTCCTCGGGGCAGGGCCTCGGTCGGGGGCAGGGCCTCGGTCGGAGGCCCCGAATTTTCTTTTTTCTTCTTCAGTCAGCGAAAAGATGGCGAGCGGCAGCAGGACTTTGGAGTTCATCGGGAGCCAGCAATACGGAGGCAGCGCTTGGAGGCAGCTGAACGGCACGAGGAGCGGCATCGGAGCCAGGGGCAGCCCAAGAGGACATGGCTGTTATAGGCGCAGCACTGCGGAGCAGCTTCGGCTTTCGATCGGGGAAGATAGCAGCCGACCCTGATGTAAGTGCAGATTTCGAGCGGCCGTCCAGAGTGATCATTTCTGTCAGGTCTCCCCTGCAGGCCCCTTTGTGCTGCGGTGTATGTTGCCGCGTGATGTCTGCTTTAAAAGCCCGCTGCCCTTGCTTCTAAAATCGTTGCTACGGCGCTAGAGTCGCGCACGGGAAGCGATTTGCCTCAGTTGATATGCACTATAAAGGCCTCTCAACTACATGATTCACCGACGGATCGAGGTTTTTATCAGTGGGGGCGGGGATAGGATAAATGGGTCGCCATCTGCTGCGGGTAAACACTGGTACAGCTCTTAAAATCCTTGCATCCTGTGTAATATCTCTTTACATCTTTAAACGAAGGTGAAAGCAAAGTGGCCGTCGTTGTCACATTAGGGAAGTAAGGAGCTTTATTTCTGTTTTAATGTCGCGTACGTACGGAAGCTGTTGCTTGTTAAAGAGATTCTGGCAATTCAGTGTAGGGCTCTGCCAAAGTATCACATTCTTAATGGAAATGTGCAGGTGAGCTCGTTCGTCCGTTTGAAAAATGTAATTAACACCATCGTTTTACAAGTTGAGGGCACTGCCTGTTTCACTGGAGAATGGTTGCATCTTGCAGATACTTGCCCATAGTGTGCGCACTGTATGCAGGGGTTGTATAAATCGAGTTTCAATAAGCAGTGCACAGACCTCAGGACTCGAGGTACAATGAGGTTTTAATGAGTACAGCACAATGTTTTTTAAGATTAGAGGTTCCTAACAGACTTTAATTATGGAATACTCCTTTTCAATTAGCAAGTGCTATAGACACATCCTCAATGAAATTCGCACCGCTGTGTAGCCGTAGAACCTAGTGGCAGCGCGCGGTTCATTCTGCTTACGGCAGGTTTAAGGGCTGGGTCAGCGGAGCTTGCTTGCCTGGCTACACTGTTACCCATTACTCGACATCTCAGCAACCAGTAATGACCTCAGAGGAGTCAGTCTGATTTTGCCCAGTATCTGCGGCCTATAGGTGAGCCGCCTGCGGCGCGCGAGAGGGACAGTGCAAAGTTTAAACAGCGCAGCGTAACGATTGGCCGGTCTGGTGCCTCAGTTGGGCCTTCACTACAGGGAGGCAGTGGACAGCCATGAATGCCGCACAAGTCTGAGGCCCTCCTGGACTGCCGGCAACCATGCACTGCCACAACAGGCGTAGGGGAAAATTGTAGCGGCAGGCCGGCCAATTCATGCTACTAGTAAGTAGCACTGGTTATCTACTGTTGTGTCCAGCTTCTCAGCCATACGCGGTATGCCAGGGGGGCTGCGGCGGATGCGCTCCGGTATTTCCGACACTGTTCTAGCTCTCTAGGCAGGGCCAACTTGACCCGAGGCACCAGTGTCGGGCGCGGTGCCATGGGACTGTAGGACAGAGGGCTCCACACAGTAAAGGCGAGGGTGCAGCTATGGGTGGATGCCACTTTTCCCTCCACCCCAACGCAGCCCTTGGCTGTTGCCGGGATCCACTGGCTTCAAATTTTCTCGAACAGTAGCACTGCCAGCCAACGAGGACTGCAATGTTAGTTTGGTGTGTATGTGTAAAGCGCGTCTTTCTAGGAGAAACTTTACTATTTTGTGTAGCTTTATACACGCTACAATTTTCAATTTAGTGGGCAAATTAAATACCAATCAAGAACTGCCAGCGGTTAGAAAGGCCCATTTGATTTGCATTTCACTGTTTATAGATGGTCACGTCGGGCCTGTTACTTCTCCGTACATTGTTTATCATTTCCCTTTGCTACATGTCGTTTGATTAGGCTACGGCTCTTTTGAAAGCGTGCTAGCGGGACACAATACGCAGGGAGCCACATGTATCTCTTAGCTGCAGTTTTCAGGTTGCTTATAGGTGACATTTTCATAATTTCAGTGTAATTATGAGGAACGTTCATTTACTATGAGTACATTTTCTATCGAACATAATCAAGCAATGAAGACTAGGTTAACGTAAGAAATCAGAAATCCTATGCAAGTGAGCAAAGGGAAACTCTAAGAAGATCTGGAAACTGCTGCAAAAAATGGCAGAAAGGGAAGGGCACTAACCTACTGCCCCGCTGTATACTGTATGGTATGTGGGAAGGATTCTTGGTAACGTTTATATGGAACGGCTTATTAGGGCCACGATTAGGGAGTCATAAGTCTCTGACAAACTTGCATTTTCCAACCCAAACTAATCTGGCTTCGGACAGGGATCCTCCAAGAAGCAAGGTTGCCATTTATTTATTATTGTCGGGGGAACAGTAACGTAACATCTCTCTTCCTAGATACATGCTACCATTGAGAGCTGGGTCCTTTTTGATACCTGGGAGGGAGTCTTTGCAAACCAAGCTTGCCAACTATTTTATGTTTCCTGAGGTGTTTGTCTTGGGCTGACTTGCAGGGCGGATGCAAGGGTTGCTGGTGCCCTGGCTTATAGAGTGATAGCTTATGCTACAAAGTTCGTCCTACTTCATGGACAATTGAGTGTCTACCTCAGATTGCAAATTGAATTACCAACAGTAGTCTTCAGCTTACAACGCACATTGATGAGCACAGTGTTACCGCCCAGGTCTGCTGTAGTTACGCAAATCCTGCGGTTATGAAATGGGGTCAAATGCGCAAGTCCCACTTTTATGAAATGTGGGGGTCACTGGGTGGTCACAGACAGGGCGGGTTTATAATGTAGACGCATCATAGCACATGAATTACAGGATAATGTCATCATGTGACTGGGGTTACTAATCATTTGACCCCTCTACCAAATTTTGGCGGGGGAGCTAGTTTGGGGGGGGCAGCTAGACTGGCAGCGCGCAAGGGGTATTCTTGGTGTAAACAATTGGGCTGGCATGTGAATTCTATCAGCATACCAAATGCTAAGAGCACTGATCAACTGTTTTGTGTTTCTTTTATCTATGGCATGGAATTACGACTGATGTCGGGGAGGTAAACACATCATGATGACAGCAAGATGCTTGCGTGCCGTTGGACATTGAAGATCTGGAACGGGTATGGCCAGCAGAGGCATCAAGTGCGGCAAGCGCTCGAGAAGAAACACAGAGGTGCCAGCATGCATGAGTGAGATGCTGCGGCTCACGCACCGTTTTTTATTTTAGTTTGGTGTAAGATATGGCAGCCAGAGTTTGTTGTTGGTAGGGGTATTTAGCAGTCCTCTGCGACCCACAGTACGTGTCTTAACAGCCCGACCGAACTAAGGGGCCACACGCAGCTGCAGCAACACAGCAGCCTATTGAACTGATACCTGCTCTTAAGCGATATTTTACTGCGCTTGTTTAGACGAGTGCCATCTCGGGGGGTGCTGCACGGCATTGGGATGCTCCTTGGTAGGGGTTTTTTCCCGTGTTAGAGACCAGGGAACAGAAAGGTAAGCAGGTAGTTACGGGGTTAAGAGGTGCACACAGAGCCTATCACCAAGTCTGAGGGCCAGGCGCACAGTCACATTCCCTGGCTATGTTCGTGGGAGATGTGCGGGAGATCTTGTGAAGGCACCCACCCCCCCTCCTTTTCTTTTCTAGAGTCCCGACCTTCATCTTTTATGATTGGCCGTCTATTTCGGTACGCCCCAACACTGTGGATTTTTAGTGCAGCTACAATTGCAATGAGTCGCCTGGTGCAACTTGTCTTTATCAATTGAAGCCATCTGCTAGCTCCCGGCTAGTCCGTTAACCCCCTCCCAATCATCCCAAGGTTAAGTGGATGGGTCGAGGGGGGGGCTACAGAGGCCCGCCCAGGCACATTGGGCGCAGGCTAAACACAAGGGGGGGTCGAGGTTGGGTGAATGGAGGTATCTTAGCGGGCAGACGGGCCACATACACAAACACTCCCGGTATGATTCGGTGTGCGGACCTCACGAAAGAAGGAATCCACACAGGTCCAAGAGCTATAGGGCTAGGGATTTCTCAAAGGAAGATGCCGGAAGTGGTCATATTCCCAATTAAAAAGTTGTCAGCAAGGGCTGGACAGCATGATGTGGAAGGGGAAGAAGGAGCTAACCGTCGGGTGATTCGAACCCGTGGCACAGATCACTCCGGTAGGAGGTTGGGCCTACTGCATCTAGCACTACAGTTGCGGAGTGCATTGGATCTGGGTGATCGGCGGTGGTATGCCCCGGGTCACTGATAGTGAGGGCACACGTGATCCCCGGATTACAGTGAAGTGGGGGTGAGTCGGTCCAGGCCTGGAGTCACGCTTGAGAAGTTGGCTATCAGAGTGATAAATAATGTAAGACTCCGAAGTTATGGACAACCGGGCATGCGTACATCCCGGTTTAAACCGTGAACTGCTCTATACAGGATGGGGTTCACCTCTCTCGTCTGGGAATTATGGTCTTTATGGACACAGCATGACCTTTCTTGTAGGCGGAGGGGAGGCCAGATAGTCGGTCAACTATGCTGGCCTGTGGCGGTAAGGTCATGAGTGGTGAGCATAGTTTGCGGTCCTTTAGAGGGCATCACCTTTATCAAAGAGGGACGCCCGAGGGGGAGACAGAGGGTCTCTCATAGAACTCCAAGGGGTAGTTTCAGCCGGTAGGCTGAAGGGGTGCGGGGCCGGGGAGCCACGCTTCCAGTAGGCCTGTTGGCCACCCCCGCACGCGCATGCGCTCAAGGGCGCAAGTATGCATACTTGCAGGACCCCGTTTATGGAGTTAAGAGTCTGGGCGTAGGGGGGGCCCGGGGGAGGTATCTCTCCGGTAAGCTGGACCCCCTTCGCAACATCACTCCGGTAGGAGTCTTGGGATTACAGCTGGAAGGGTGCAGGGGGAAGGGAAGCCACGCTTTCCGTAGGCTTGTTGGCCAATGCCCGCACGCGCTTGCGCTCAAGGGCGCAGCGCAAGGATTCTTATTAATTGCAGCGGCCCCCTTTATGAAGTTAAGGCTGAGGGCGTAGGGGGGGCCAGGGGGAGGTATCCATCCGGTAAGCTGGACCCTCTACACAACAAACATCACTCCGGTAGGTGTTCTTGGGACGTAGCTTGATTGGGATCTGGGGCCGCCAGTCATTGACCTTGCCGTAGGCTCTAACAGGGAAACGCAGAAAGGAAATGACCTTCATTGCTTAGCTTACGATAGGAATGGTTATGTTAGAAACATGTTAAAGTTAGCCAACTGACAGACGTGTACCTATCAATGTATTTGACTTTCTGCGTATTTGTGTACATAATGAAAATGATATTCGTTTCAATGTTTTATTGTTTTATGTAATAAAATACGGCCGGGGTCTACGACCCCTAATCCAAACAGCTTGGTGTCTGTATTATGTGATTGTTGCCTTGGGGGGGGGGGGAAGTGAGAGATGGGTGGGCTCCCCATCCAACCCAAGGATCTGTTCTGTTAATGAATGGGAGGAGGGGGAATCTTAGGCGGTACCGGACCATATTGCCGAGGCGGGCACGGACTCGGGCACGCCGCCACTATGGCGGTCGCGCCTGTCCCCCGCATCTTGGGGAGGTCACGCCTCCTGGCGGCCTCCCTTTCGGGTTCCTCTCTATTGGCGCGGGTGAACTGGAAGCACTTCAAGTGCTTCCGGTTCCCCGGAAGTCCCAACGTTGGGCGAGCCGGTCTAAACTGGTTTTGCCAAAGCATGCCATATAAAGTCTGGGGAGCGGAGAGGGCAATCCCTCTTTTCGCCGCTCCCCAGCTTTAGAAGTACTGTTCCTCGGGGCAGGGCTTCGGTCGGGGGCAGGGCCTCGGTCGGAGGCCCCGAATTTTCTTTTTTCCCCACCCACCATCCCCTAAGGCAGGCATTGGGGTAATTTTGTATGTTTGCAGGACAGCAAGAGTAATGTAATAAGTGTTTTGAGTTATAGTTATGTTGAAATAAAAGTGTTTTCTTGAAGTATTTCTTAAATTAATTGGTTTACTGTTACGAATTATATGTTGTCTTAATAAAGTATCTCAGATTTTGTCGTTATGTTGAAATAAAAGTGTGTTCTTAACTAAGTGATTTAATTTCAGGAAATGTATTTTGTCGTATTTTGTGTTTCCCTGGTCAGGCGGTAAGGTCATGAGTGGTGAGCATAGTTTGCGGTCCTTTAGAGGGCATCACCTTTATCAAAGGGGGACGCCCGAGGGGGAGACAGAGGGTCTCTCATAGAACTCCAAGGGGTAGTTTCAGCCGGTAGGCTGAAGGGGTGCGGGGCCGGGGAGCCACGCTTCCAGTAGGCCTGTTGGCCACCCCCGCACGCGCATGCGCTCAAGGGCGCAAGGATGCATACTTGCAGGACCCCGTTTATGGAGTTAAGAGTCTGGGCGTAGGGGGGGCCCGGGGGAGGTATCTCTCCGGTAAGCTGGACCCCCTTCGCAACATCACTCCGGTAGGAGTCTTGGGATTACAGCTGGAAGGGTGCAGGGGGAAGGGAAGCCACGCTTTCCGTAGGCTTGTTGGCCAATCCCCGCATGCGCTTGCGCTAAAGGGCGCAGCGCAAGGATGCTTATTAATTGCAGCGGCCCCCTTTATGAAGTTAAGGCTGAGGGCGTAGGGGGGGCCAGGGGGAGGTATCCATCCGGTAAGCTGGACCCTCTACACAACAAACATCACTCCGGTAGGTGTTCTTGGGACTTAGCTTGATTGGGATCTGGGGCCGCCAGTCATTGACCTTGCCGTAGGCTCTAACAGGGATACGCAGAAAGGAAATGACCTTCATTGCTTAGCTTACGATAGGAATGGTTATGTTAGAAACATGTTAAAGTTAGCCAACTGACAGACGTGTACCTATCAATGTATTTGACTTTCTGCCTATTTGTGTACATAATGAAAATGATATTCGTTTCAATGTTTTATTGTTTTATGTAATAAAATACGTCCGGGGTCTACGACCCCTAATCCAAACAGCTTGGTGTCTGTATTATGTGATGGTTGCCTTGGGGGGGGGGGGGGGGGAGTGAGAGATGGGTGGGCTCCCCATCCAACCCAAGGATCTGTTCTGTTAATGAATGGGAGGAGGGGGAATCTTAGGCGGTACCGGACCATATGCCCTGAAACCGGTCCCAGGATGCTTGTTTCCGGTCCAGGGAGGACCTGGCTTGGCAGTTCGGGCTGGACTGTTCCCAAAAGGAACAGGGTCAAGACTGATTTGCATATGGCTGGGTCCAAACTGGGGTGGTGTGGTGAGCAAAAGAATGATGGATTAAACCCAGATCCTTGTGACTGGGGGTGAATTCTTGCATTGCCCAGCATTCCGTCCATCAATTGTTTCTTTTGCATTAAACCTTTTCTTCATTGACAGGAACCGGTATGATGACGGTTCCCAGGCAATGTAGGGAGATGTTCACCTGGCTGGCGCATATCTATATATTTGGCAGGCGGAGTAAAGGCAGTAAAGTCCTCTGCCACTCTGTCTGCCTTTACTCGGTCTGCTTCTCCTTGTTACGCCAGCCTGAGACAGATGCACCATTTTGGCGCAAACCAAGCCTAGAACTCTTTAGAAGTATGGGTTTGCATCTAAATACATAGATGAATGCATGGGAGCGCCATGGAAGGCCTGCCTTACACAACGTAATGCAAAGTAATGCAATGCACTGTATTACATTTTCATACAAAGTCACACAAATCGACATTTATGTGGCTTTGTAAATGCCAAAAAGGATTTTGTTTCGGGGTGTGCCAAAAAGTGATGCAATCCAGGTGCAAAATCTTTATAAATCTGAGGGTATGTAAATATGGGTTTGTGTCAATCTCCATAGGTGGGTGCACAGGAATGCCCATGTACAACCCATGGAATACTTTTCAGATGCAAAGTAAAGCAAGGTAGCACAATGTATTGTGTTATGTTACTTTTTCTTATAACACCATGCAAATCAACATTTGTGTGGCATTGTAAGTACCAAAAAGGCTGTTGTGTCATGGTACCGACGCACAATCTTGGAACTCTGGGCCAAAATATATTGAAGTTTCTGATCCAAAAAATGAATAAGTTAAAACCTTCTAGTAAAATCAGAATAACAAGAAAAACTGGAACAAACATAACAGTGCCCCCAGACTCAAATACCAAACCAAGAATGTATTTATTTGAGAGGGGAACATGGCGGCCGGCGAGCAACGGGTCGCAGAGGCTCTGGAGTCGTGAGATTTCTCCGCTAGGGTTTAAGGTCTTAATAATGCCAAATTCCACTCGAAATGGCTTACTTGGCTCTGAGGACGATAGACAGTGCGGCTCTTCTTTTGTGTTTTACCACTAATCCAACTCCGATCACAGCACCGACAGCGTTGGCTGTGGCCGCGGGACTACCCGGCCAGGAGTTGCATTGGGCTCGAGCAGCCCTCGAGCTTGATAGAGGGCGTAAGGCAGTAGCACGGATTCCGGTCCGGGGAAATGTGGTAGAGGCAGCACAAGCATGGCAGGCTCTTCCAATGAGCCGGAAAGGAGTGTGGAGAAACTTTAATGTGCCGGTTTGGTGCCTGGTAAGGGGGGGGGGGGGGGAAATCTCACGGGCCATAGACAACCAGAGAAACAGCAGAGGAAGAGGAGGAAATGTCCCCTCTACAAAGCAGACAAAGAAGAATCTGGGGGTAAGGGGAAACATTTCTTTGGGGAGAGAAGGAGTTACTTTGGCATCTGAAATTAGGGGTGGGACTCTGGATAGTAATATACCCCAGGGCAGATATGCTCTAAGAAGCCTAGCAGCATGGGTGCCCTACTGGTTCAGGGTAATACTCAATGCAAATCAGTTCAGGGCAGCACAGCAAAATTAACAAAGAAGCCCATAGAAACACAGTCAGTTCGGGCAGCTATTGAGGACTGGGCAAGTCCCAGGAGGGAAAAATCCAGGAAGAAAAAAGTAGACCCCCAACTGCATAAGCCAAAAATCACCCCTTCATTGCGAACTTTTTTCAAAGTGCTGCCAAAAACTCTAATACTAAAAAAAACAGTTATTTCCTCTCCGACCAGCTTCTCGTGGCTCCTAGATGGGGAGGCCATTTTAAGCCCAAATAGGTTCCAAGTTTTGGCGGATGATCCACAGCCCCTTGAGGTGGCCACTTCTTGTACCCAGAGGATGGAACAGGAAAGAATGACTTCAGCCACAGTCGTGAATCCCCCATCCCCTCAGGCAGAGGGGCAGGGGTGTTTACAGACTGGTCGAACAGCACAGGGTGATCTAAATAAACAGTCCGAGTGGGTAGTGGGACCCGAGCTGGCGGCCAGATCTTCAACCCAATCATCATCCCAATCAGCCTCTGACCTGATTCAATTATTAACAACAGAAGTCAGGAGCGGATTTGAGACCTCTGAATTGAATCAAATTGAGATCAGATCAGCTTGTGATAATCTGGGAAGGAAACAAGATGACCTCACAGCCAGGACTGCGGTGTTGGAAACATCAGTGAGAGAACTAACCCTCCAAACTCAGGCAAATAAGAAAGAGATTATACTTCCGAAGGATAACAGAGTGGGTTTTCAAGAAAAACTGGAATCTATGGAAAATAAGCAAAGAAGGAACAACCTTTGTTTCTTAAAAGTACCTGAGGGGGCAGAGGGGGATAACATAAAATCATTTGTGGCAGGACTGATTAAAGCGGGGACCCTAGTCGACTGCACAGAACAAGACCTCATGAAAGACATTCAGAGGGTTCATAGAGATCCTTTTAGGTTAACCCAAAATAAAACGAAACCCAGGAAAATCTTTGTCCACTTCCATGCGTACAAAATAAAGGAAGAAATCCTCACTAAGGCGCTAAAAATGAAGTAGCTAAATGTGGATGGCATTAATTTTGAAATAAGGTCTGATGTGTCACAGATCACGGCAAATAAACAATGGCAGTTAGGCAAACTGCTTGACCCATTGAGAAAACTAGGTGCCACAGCGCAATTGAAATTCCCTGCTACATTGCATGTGATGCATAATAACAAAATGTAGAACTTTTGGCGCGTGGAAGACGTGGAGGAATTTATAAAGACCATGTCAGATGCAGGGATAAGTTAGAGAGGGTCTGGGGTAGGGGCAATTATTAGCTTCTCCCCCCACTTTTTTTGTTTTTTGTTTTGATCTTTTTTGTTCTTTCTGTGCCCTTTCCTCTCCATCTCTTGGCTTCTCTAAGTTATCTTCTTTTTTTTAACTTTCTATTGTAGGATGTTTTGGGTGGTTTTATGAGCACATTATGATAAGTAAATAGATCTATCGGCACAACAAAGTAAGGTGTTATGTATTCTCACGACTCCAGGGGGCCCCCATAGGCTCAGGCCATGGAGGAGGTAAAAGGAGGGTTCTCCAGGGTGGGGGTTTCAGGGGGTTATGGGAGGGGTAGGAGTCACGGGGTGGAGAGCAGTGGGAGAAAATACAAAAAAATATGTCCTCGTCGACCAATCATGTTTTTTTGCACCCCGTTGCAGCCAGATCATGGTGTAAGGGATGAGTGATGGCCAGAGCGCTCAGATCGAGATTATGTCCTGGAACATGAATGGGCTAAGAGTCAAATTTAGGAGGGAAAAGATTTTACAATGTTTGAAAGATGCCTCTGCCCAGATTACAATTTTGCAGGAAACTCATTTGACTAGACTTAAAAATGTTTCTGACTTTCCAGGTTAGAGGTTGGGTTCAAGAGGTTATTTACACCAGTCAACAGTTAACTACAAAAGGGGTGGCAATCCTGTTAAAAAAGAACCCGTATATTACTATAGAGGAAAGTAGAGTAGACAGGGTGGGCAGATGGGTTATTGTCAAATTAAGGTGTTATCACCAAAAATATATAGTGGTCGGATACTATGGTCCAAATGTAGACGACCCTAGTCCATTTAGAGGGCTGCTGACGGAGGTGTTAAATTTCCTAGACCCAGTTATTTTATCAGGTGATTTCAACATGGTGTTGGATAGGGGATTGGACCGCTCGTTCAAGAGCAGAGCAGTATCAAATAATAGGATGCAGTCTTTAATAAAAAATACTATTAAACAGTTAGTTTAGTGTGACATATGGAGAGAAAAAATGGAAGCCAAGAAGGTCTTCACATTTAACAACAAAAAGTATGGTCACCAACCAAGATATTTATTTTTTTGATAGATCAAGAGATGAAGGATCGGGTGCAAGATATTAAGCATTTAGGAGCGCATCTGTCAGATCACTCTGCAGTAACCCTAGTATTAGCTCTACCTACGAGGTTAATACAGAGGAGATGGACAATAGACAGTGCCCTATTATTAGATGAGTCAGCAATTAAGAAGCTAGGCTTAGAGTCCCAGGAGTTTTTTGCTTCTAATATGGACAGTGCCCCATTGGGGGTTGTATGGGAAAAATACAAAGCTTTTCTGAGGGGGAGAATAACTTCTATTCAATCATTTAAAAGTAAGAAGTATAGATCTGAAGTAGGGGAAATAGAATGTAATATTCAGCGGTTGGAACAGCAGTTATAAGCGACTGGGGCCAAACAAGAGTCGGGGTCTCCACAAATCTCTCTCCAAACCCTTAGGATGGATCTTGCAGGGGTGGTTGAAGAGAGACTACGGAAAAGAAAGCAAACGAGTAAACTCGCCCATTTTGAATATGGAAAAGGGTGTGGAAAACTCTTAGCTGTTAAAACTAAGAACGATCAGGCAAGAAGCTTTATAAAAGAAGATAGGTGTGAGGCATCAGGTAACTCTCTTACGACTAGGGATGAAATAGAAGAGGCTTTTCACAACCACTTTGAGAAGGTATATCAAGAGTTATTGGTATTCACGGAGGAAGATGTGAAGTTTTGGCTGGGCCAAGATGTCCCTGCAGAGTCAGAGAAAGTAATGGTAAAAACATCAACAGCACTATTGTGTGTGAGATTAGGAAGGCAATCATGGCAGGAAAATTAGACAAAGCAGCAGGTCCGGATGGACTACGCGTCGAGATGTATAAAATACTGGGTGCCAGTAAAGGTGAAGCTGTTTTCGGACATTTTTGAGAAAGGAATTGAAATGCCAGCATCTTGGAACGAGGCCATAGTGACATTGAATCTTAAACCAGATAAACCACCAAATGTTTGCAACTCCTACAGGCCCATCTCGCTATTAAATGGCGATTATAAAATCTTCGTAAAAATATTAGCAGAAAGGTTAAATGGGGTGGTGGGGGATCTCTTACAAAAGGATCAGAAAGGCTTTGTCCGGGGAAGGGGGATTCAGGACCTAACTTACAATCAAATTGGGGCAAAAGATAGAGCCACTGTTCACAAAGTTCCTCTGGCAATTATTACCTTGGATGCCACAAAGGCCTTTGATAGGGTGAACAGGCCATATCTAATTTGGGCGACAATTTCTGCAGGACCATAGAATTGATATACCAAAAACCAACAGCTCGGGTGCTGGTGAATGGAAATATTTCTATGCCATTTAAAATCTCAAGGGGGACTAGACAAGGATGCCCTCTATCCCCTCTTCTTTTTAACCTATATATTGAACCCTTAGCTGTGACAATCAGCAAAGATGGAAAACTCCCCTTTAGGTATAGGGGCTGGGAGATAAAGGTGGCCCTGTATGCGGAGGATTTAATGATCTACGCTTCTGATTTGCCCGCCTCGGTTCCATTAATATATGATCTGACCTCTCAATTTGGGCGCATTTCGGGCTATGAAGTGAATGAACAAAAAACAGAGATAATGGCCTGGAATATAGAACTACAGCAAGAGTGCATTAAAAGGGAGATGAGATATCTAGGCATTAGGATTACACAAAGCATCGAAAAAATCCCAGAAGTCAATTTCCAAAAGGTCAGCAAAGATGTTTGTAAGTTACTATTAAGCTGGTCACATTTACAGTTGACAATTATCGGAAGAGTGAACCTAGTAAAACTGTCGATCCTCCCTAAACTTAATTTCCAATTCCAGAATATCACATTGGTTTTTAAAGAAGAGTGACTTAAAAAGGTGCAGGCCAAGATAAGCAGTTTTATTTGGGCCTCAAAAGGCAAACGGATTGCATGGAAAAAGCTTCGAAGAAAGAAGGATAAGGGGGGCCTGTGTTTACCAGACCTGACCTATTATGCCTTGGTTTTCCTGCTAAGAAATGGGAAGATGCTCCTGAATGAACCGGACGGATCAGACATCAGTAAAATATTTAGGGTGATGTTATCAGATGTGAGGGGGCGAGCAAGGTTTTATCTACAAATTTGGAGATCCTAGATATTTTAAAAAGGTGCGTCTCAAGACTGTACAATGCTTAGCAGTTACGTGGTACAAGATCAGAAAGGAGACAAACTTAGTTATTACAGTGGGCTGGCACCAATATGGGATGATCCTGGTTCCCCAGAGTGGACTAAGGATAACCTGGCTGTTCCTCTGAGGGAGGCAGGGGTGATGAGATGGGAAAAGCTAGTTAAGGATGGAAGTCTGGTTCCTTGGGACAAGTGGTCGGAGATAAACAACAACAAGCTTTCAAGGTTCAAATATCTCCAAATAAAAAGTTGGTATCAATCTGCTGGGGTGGACATTGGCCCCTAAAATGAACTGGAGTCTGTGTTGGTCGGCAAAGTCCCAAGAAAAAAGGAGGTGGCTAACTGGTACTGGCTTTTGGTGGAACTATCGGATGGCGATTTTAGATTACTGACTGACCTGTGGGGGAAGAGCTTGCCGGGGACGCAGTTAGAAGACTTATGGCAAGTATCTTGTAACATTCTGTACTCCACGGTGCACGCCGCAAATTTGAGAAACCACATTTTTTGTCGCCACAGGGCCTATTGGACACCCCTAAGGTTATCCTAATTGGGGAAGGGTGTTACGCCGAGATGCCCAAAATGCAGTCAAGAAAAGTTGGATGATATACACATGTTCCTGGAGTGTACCGAGATCCAATACTTTTGGGCAGATGTGAGTAGCTGTATGTCTATGATACTCAGTGTGGCACTTCAGGTAAGCACAGCCTTTGTTTTTTTCCAAGCACAATAGGAGCCTATGTCAAACAATGCAAGAAAGCTGGTTTTTTATTTGATGCTACTTGCTCGTAGAGAGATTTGTAAAAATTGGATAAAAAATGTACCCCCGATCGGGGTAGATTGGATTAATTGTGTAAAATATACGATTTGGCTAGATAGGGCATCAAAAACTAAAAGGAATGATTTTTGGTCCCCATGCGAAAATTGGCTAAAATCCTTTGATTTGAATGCAGTCCTATGATTATGCCTTTATACTGTATTACTTCACTGCTCCGGTGGTTGTCTTACAGACGGCCTTGTTGGTCAGAGTAAACCGCAGAGTTCTGTGTAACGCGTACCATCCTTGGCTCTAAACAAAGATCTCTGGCAGGTGTTGATCAAGGGGGGGCCCAGAGTTCGTTGTTCTTTGTTTTTTTAAGGCGAATGAAGACTAAAAAAAAAAAGCATGTATGTATTAGGGCGGGGTGTTGCACCCTAAGTTTCCTCCTGAAGCTTCGCCCCTGCCAAGGAGTATAATCTGTAATCAGTGATCTACACTAACCAATACAGACCCTCCTCGCTTGAAAATCCAGAAAGACAGACTAGTGCCCGGAGAAGTACAACTACACAAAAGGAGAACCAGAACAATCCGGAATGCTAAGTGGATGGTTGAGCGTTGTTCAAGCTGAATCTGGACCAGCCAACTCCATACAGCTATTAGACTTTACTTATAACAAGAATAGCAGATGATGAGATACTTGGTCCAAATAATGAACAGAATTCAGCTATATAATTAACATTACCACACCGGAAGTATAACTATGAATCATAAGTGAACAGTAAGGAATAAAAAAAAGACAGACTTGTCGCAGCAGCAAAGCTATTTGAAAAGGATTTTCTGCAAGGGACCCCCTTCGACCAATGATAATGGGCAATCAAGTGCTTAACCATCCATTATTTTGAAGCAGAAATTAAACAAACAGAGAAACTATAATGACAAGAACTGTAAAATGTTGGGGCCAAACAATATTATATCAGGAAACAAGCAGTATCCATAGAAAAATTAGCTACTTCATCTAACTTGGACACAGACATGGACAGTGTAAAGACAATGGAACAAGAAGAAGACAATAGCACAACACATACTTTTTTAGGCAAATTTCAGCTGCTCGAAAAAGTGAAAATACCAGAGAATAAAACACATGTGGCAGACCACTAAGAAAAGCAACCACAAAAAGCAGGGAAGTAGAAAAAGAAATTCAAGGAGAAGCAAGCATGGGGAACAATAAGCAAACAAATATCTCAGGAAAAGAAACAATTGATAATAAAATAGGTTATATCTAATAATAATATACTGGTGAATTGATATAAAAACAACTTAACAATGCAACAGTCAAGTGTGTTAAATCTTGCACTCAATTGCTGTCTAGTGGGACATTTTGACTATGCAGATACCTGTTATGTTATGCTAGAGTTGCTTATTGAGCTCAACGTATCACTCTGAGCCGGATCTCTCAGCACTATTGCAGCTCTACAGCTCCTGGGCCAGACCTGAATAGATATATTTCAATATATGAGGAAATAAAAACTGAAAAATGTTTGCCCAAAACCATCCTTGCACAAGACTACAAAGATATGTTATCAGGACTGGAATACAGATTTCAGACTTGGACACACTACATGGACAATCAGCTAAGAGCAATGAGGATGAAGCGCAATCATGGCTTAAAGAGACTGAAATAGAAGAATACTACAACCAACTCTAAGGTCTGAAATATAAGTCAACATACCTCACTCAGATGAGTAATGATGCCATGGACATCTTCCGTGAACCAGTGATAAAACATCTTACGTGATTTAGGAAAAGGCACTTCATAAAAATATCAGTTGCAGGGATAAAAGACCACCACAATCAATTCAAGGCTTACAGAACAACTCTGAGTTATAATTAAAATAGGCGAAAAGAAAGAAAATGTGGTGTTTCTAAGAAAAAAGTATTATGTGTAGAAAGGTTTGAGATAGTTCAAAGATAATAGTTGCTATGAAGTGTACACTAAAACAAAATATAAAGTCACTATACACACCATTATGAATAAATGAGTAAAGCACTGAATATGCAGCATAACATTATCTTAAAGTTATTTATCTCTTGTACCAGTAATTCATTTTATTCTGAAAATCCACAAGAACAAGGCCGATAGTGTCATCATTGGGGAGTTTGCTAGAACCCACCTCAGACTATATTTATTCCTTTTGACAACCCAATGTCAAGCTGCTATTATCAAAAATAACAGACAGTGCAGATTTCTTATTGAAGATTATAGGCATTCCATCAAGACAAAACTGTTGGCTAATTACAATGGAAGTGACTGCTCTGTGCACTTCTAAGGATGGAATAAAGTCTTGTGAATATTATCTACAAACACACTAATTTCGCTATTTGGAACATACTAAGATGTTATTAACAACGAACAAGTGTTGCTTCAACAACATCTTTATGGTTTAGAACTAGTACTACAAGCGAGTGCAATTCACCATGATGAGCACCACATTTGCCTGAACCTATGAAAATCTCTTGTAGGTTTGGTGGGTAAAGAGTGTAGTGTGACTTCTGAAAATGAACAATGCAGAATACATATTGTATCTTGGTATCAATTTTATGATGATCTTTTTATGATATGGCAAGGGCAAAAAGTGAAATCACTGTAGTTTATTACATAAAATTGGGATGAACTTATATTTCAAAAGTTTAATGAGTAAAAGCAGGAAAAACATTTTAGATGTGAAAAAAAGAATAAAGTAGTCTATACAGAATTGCACAGAAATGAGTCTACACAAAATACACAGAAACAAAACAACGGGTAACCACATTCTACATGGGTCATGCTCCCATCCTGAACCATTAAAGTGAGGCATCCCATATGAAGAACTCATAAAGTCCTATTCACAACCTGCATATTGTAGTACATTTTGTAGTACTACAAATGTAGTGCAAAACGTGCTACAAAATGCCATTCACAAATATGCATGCAGATGTTATGCCTCCGCCTCTCCTGTCATTTTCTATGTGGTGATTCCCCCCTGACTGTGGAGTCTCTGCACAGATAAGTTCATAAGTATATGTTTTAGTACTAAGTGTGGGAGCAATAGAGAGAGAGGGGTGGCTTGAAAATGGGGAATACTTATGATTAAAGAGGGGAATTAGGAAGCAGTAATAAGGGGTTGTCATACCAAGGGCCACTCACCTGAATTCCCAGGACTTCTGTGGAAGTGAAGATCGTCCACCACTTTCTTCTGTAGGTAATCCTTAGTATCTACAGAGAGAAATGACACATGCAACTGTGGGTAAGGGTGGCTTGGAGAGCGAGAGAGAGAGAGAGCACAATGGTTCTGTTGTATCTGGAGTGTCCGTGGAAAGAATGTTGGTGTGTGTTGATCCTTTTGAACAGGACCATTCAGGTTCTAGTGAGAATGCCCACTCCTTCTGCCAGGAGAGGTACTCTATGACAAAAGACCACAATCACTTTAGGCAACAATGAATGCTTTACAATCAGCCTGATCATGCTTTTCTTGGCCCCCTTCAGTTCTTTGTAGCTTACCTCCGCCATACTTAAATCCACTAGAGAAGACCACCATCGCATTTACCTTTCTACTCTCTGCAAGTTAAAATTAGACTTAGGTGGAAAATTGCTATTTGTTTTAAAAAAAAATTAGAGAGTTTTTTGGGAGCAAGTCCTTGAGAAAATATCAAACTAGAATTACTGAAAGAAATCCAAGCTAACTTGTGGGTCCTTTCCCTGTCAGCAGACTCTGTCTTGACACTACTGTTTACCAACGCTCACAAACTGGGAAATTAACTTTTCTGGTTGACGACTTCCATATGGCATTGTAGTGATCGGATGCACATTTTGGTATTTGTAGTATTTTTTGACACACTACTTGATGCATTATGTGTTTCTTCATGATACAGGAAGCTTGGATCGGTGTCCTATTTTGTCCCATAGGAGGACACACATGGTCTCATCTATAGATTGAATCACACAGCATGCAATCCTCATTAATTTCACACATGATTGGCGATTGCTTCTCTACACTGTTCTCTCTTGTGGGGGCCCTTTTTCGATTGGTGTCACATGGACACATGGTGAATATATAAAACAGGTTCAAATAATCTAAATGTTAATTGGGTCCTATGGTTTTGCAGCCTTGAAAAAGTCTGGGTGGACGAAACACGTGTTGTCTGCTTCTTGTTGGAATATAACATGTACAGAACCCATCTATAAATTAAAAAGAAAGCAGTTATCATCATCTCTGACTGAATTGAACGTTCTTATCACTGACCAGAAAGATACTGCAGTGTGTGTGCTTTGGTGCCATTGTTTGTATATGCCTTTTGTATTGTGTTACTTCACACAACTCATACAATTTATCCTTGCTTCTTTTTCTTCTGCTGAAACTCCCTCGTTTAAATTCAAACTGTAAGGATGTGCCTCAAGAGGGTTAAAACCCAAAACAAGAGGTGCCTGGCTTGTGCAGTAGGCAGAGGTCAGGATAATGGGCTGAAGTAGCTGGAGCATTGAGCGGTGATGAGAGAACGATGGTCGTAGTCAAGGCGAAGGAGGTAGTGTTTAAAGTTGTAGCAAGTCATCTAGAAGAGATGGGATTCCAAGAGAGGTTGCAGGCCCCCAGGTTCCAGGTGACAATGTCCTGGTTGTTCTTGTCATTGGCAGTGGGGCTCGGAATCTATGGGCGGTGCTAGTGAGAGACACTGATTTCTCTTCAGATGGATTGACAAAGCCAAGTGGGCAGCCACTCTTTGAACATGGTATTTATAGCCTGTTATGCATGCATAGAGTGCTGCTTGCCAATCAGAAGACAGTCTCTGGCAGGAAACAGGGTCATGAAACAGAGGCATTTAATTAGTCGTCAGTCATTGTACAAACAAAACCAAAAGAACAGTCACTCCAGCAGGAAATTAGAGCAGCAGGAAACTGAGGTCTTTAACTGATAAGCAGTGTATAATTAATCAGCAGTCATTGTACAAGCAACAATACCAGACATTTTGACAGGAAACAAGGACAGGAGGAAACCAATGCCTTTAATTGATTGTTCAGCAGTGCTTGTTGTTTTAACAAAAAACAAAAGTACTAGGCACACTCGCACTTCATTAAGCAGACTTTTCCACGGTGCACACTAACTATAGAGCATAGCATGTCTTTTAAATTAAACACTCAGCAGAGCATGCAAAATTATTTACATAGCAGAGTACATAGCACCTGCCTAATGGGTAAATAGTAATGACTACGGGGAACATACACCACAGGCAGTCCAGGGTACCCCAGGGCTTTAGAAAGGTACAGGGAGGGATTTGGGAAGGGGCATGCAACCACCCACAAAAGAGTAAGTCCATTGCTATTCAGAAATTGCACTTCAAAAGTTACTACAGACAAAACATGGCCC
This sequence comes from Calotriton arnoldi, assembly GCA_963921515.1. Lineage (NCBI taxonomy): Eukaryota > Metazoa > Chordata > Amphibia > Caudata > Salamandridae > Calotriton > Calotriton arnoldi. The sequence continues at coordinate 788,783 of CAWUFW010006286.1, forward strand.
ACAACAGTAGTAAATTAGTCTAGCTCAGAGCTGAAGTAAGTCTAGCACTACACATGGTCAACCAATGGTACTGCACCCTTCCAAAGACCAAATTGGAAGTAGGGACTTAGAATAAAACTCCGTAGAAAATAATGTAAAATTTAATTAAACTATATAAAATAGTTAAAAATATAAAAAATATATTTTCACATTATATATATGTATATATATATATATTTGTGTGTATCTATATTTGTCTATATATGTATAGATATATATATAGAAAGAGATAGATAGATAAACATAATACATATTTAATTTAAAACAGTAACAAACATTTTTTAATTTGAAAAATAAAGTAGGCTTATATTTTAGTAAGATATAATTAAATTACTTTTAATTAATTGTATACATCACTTATAATTATTAATGCATAACAAACAATATTTATTATTTTACTTTAGGTAATTATTTATTTCTTGATGTAAACTTCAGAATTTTTAATTTAATTTCATATATTTGAACCAAAAGATATAATTCAAAATGAAGTTAATAGTAGAGTAGCATTTCCATCTTTTGTTCTACATTTATTATAAGTATATAAATGTAATTTACAATAATACTTAACATAAAGTAAAACTTGAGGAAAATTGCTACTGCACTATTAACTTATGTTTGAATTAAATAATTAATTACTTTTAATATATTAAATCAAATTAAAAATATAGTCTGAAAATTACATTAAAAGATACATCCCTATCTAAAGTTAAAAAAAGGTTTGATCATTATTAAAAGCAATGTATAGGGCCAATTAAAAGTAATGTCATTATATTTTATTAAAAGTAATCTTCCATTAATGTTTGAATTCAAAAAAGATTTTACAAATATATTAAAATGAAATAATAAATGTTCTATTTTTAGATATTTTTAACTTTAAATTATATTTAGTTCTATTTTTAGCTATTTTCAATAATTTTATTTTATTTAACAGTATTTTCTATGAGATTATTTTAAGTCCCTGCCTCCAATATTTTTTAATAGGAGGGTATTGCCGTATCGGTTGTTAGCTATGTGTCGTGCTGGACTTATTACTGTTTCTTTCTGGCAGTAGTAACTTACACTTCTAAATTTGACTCCACACCCTTTTTCAGGGGATGGACACTTGTAAGTCTACACTTCTGAATAACTTTACCCTTGGATTTTGTAAATAGCCAAATGTAGTAAAGTTACTCAAAAGTGTAAGAGTATATTACACCTGTAATTTACTCACAAGTGTAAATTACACCTGTGAATAGACCTAATAGAGTGAAAGGGGTCTGTAGTACTCAAAAAGATTTTGAAATTGATAAAAGAATTATAGAGAGTTTCAAAGAACGAGGATACCTGAACAATGTTATGAGGAAAGCATTATAAAGAGCAGTGGGAAAATATAGGAAAGATTTATTGGCAATATGATTGACATCTCAAAAAAGACATAGGACAAGATTGATATCTACCTATAGCAAGAAAGCAATAGAGATTGTAAAATGTTAAGGGAACAGTGGAGCATTTTCATGATGGATACAATGCTCTTCCACACAGTGAAATTGACTTCACCAATCACCTGTAAGAGATCAAAGTCACTCAAATACCCGCTAGTGAGCAGTGAGCTGCAAGATTCTATGAGAAGGACAATTGCATAAGATTGTTTCTTCCAATATATGAAGTGTAAGGCATGTAAACATATTAATGCAATAAGATAATATAAAATGTCTCATCATGAAAGATAACTAAACATAAATAAAATCATCATGTATAAAATGCACTATGTGGTCTAGGTTTTGGAATGCCCATACCAGAAGAGATGCGTTTGCAACAAGATCTTTGTGGTAAAGAAGTGAATTCTGGAGCACCAACAAGAGATCAGAAACACAGACAAAAACTATCCAATATCAAGACACTCTGCAAAAAGACACAGAAGTGACCTCTCATTAATGAAATATTTTGGAATAAATCAACTACCAACTTAGTAAAAGAGGAGGTGATAGAATTACAATTCTATGAAAGCTGAAATCTTTGTATATACTTAAACTATATACCAAGCAAACAAATGGTTTAAACATCAAAGAGAATTGTATGTTTACCTATGATTGCTAAACAATGTGAATTTCAAACAAAGGCTGTCAGATGACGGACTATTAGAGAAACACGTTGACTTGAAACTAAGTTAAAACAAACATAAACACATATGACGCAAAGAAATATACAGAACCAAGAATGTTGTATGCTGCAGGTATTATTGATGAAATTAGGAGAGGATGAGAATTTCCCAAATGAAAATCAAGAGAATTAAATCTGATAAATATGTAACATGAAATTTGGGCCAAGATAACTCAATGACAGTATAAAAAATATGCCCGCTCAGGTAGGATAATAGTCCATAACATAAATACATAAAGTCAAATGAAATCTGACTATATTTGACATTTGAGAATAAGCTTAATTAAGGATGTTATCTAGTGCCTAAAATAACCACCGACTCATAATTGCACTGATGAAATAGTAGTAGATGAGAGCTCACAAAAAAGACAATGTAATAACAGGACAAAACAAATGTTGTCTGGTAAAATGTTGAAATAAGGATGTTGGCTAAGGCTTAAAGCTCCGATGGAAATTAAAAATTGAAAACAAGAAACATGAAATTGGGCACAAGGAAAACTTGTGTATTAAAATATAACTTTGGTGGTTTGTACATTTCTTATCATTTTAAATACTCACAAGGTCTTTGTGGCACAAGGAAACTGTTTTTAACGTGGACATAACTTAAATGAACTACCTGTCATGTAAAAAGAATATCTTGCACACTAAGATTGCCCACAGTTTTCATTTTCAATGGGAATAACAAGTCAGGGAGATCAAAAATGTAGCCTCTGACTATGTTGATTTTTAGGTTTGAGAACGGTTCAAACAAGTTGCCTGCTGTTGTTCAATAATTTTGCACCCGCATTGCCTGGAAGAGCTGAAGTATTCTTTTCACAGAACAGAGGGAAAAAGCCTTTTCAATATACATCGTATACAGCACCCCTGCTGTCCATTACAAAGATATTGCAAGTCACTGAGGAGTTCCATGACCATATAGAGGAATGAAGCTGAAGGCCAAGTTCGTTTATAAGGTTATGGAACTCCTAGGTGACTTGCAAAATCCTTATCATGTACAGCAGAGGGTACTATAGCCCTTATAATACCTGGGCATACCATCATCTTTCTCAAAAACCACTTAAATCCTTGGTGCATAGCTCTTTCATAGGAACGATAGAGCATGTTTGCAAACATGAAGAATAAAAATAGAATCACTAGTGAAAAATTTCATTGCAAATCGATATTAGAATCTGTTAAATACTAGTCATTACTTCTTTTAAGTGAAGTAGCTTGGAATATGTAGAAACATGCAAAAACATTTTGACATTTCTATATTTACCTAAGGAGTGCAAAAATAAACATGTTGCCATAAATAACTCCTATCTGCTTGTGACTATACAGCTAGAAAAAATAGGGCATAAGAAAGAAAAGCAATGTTTTGTTTTGTTCCTTAAACATCTGCTTTAATTATGCTCCATGACCAGCCTGCTTTTTCCCTCAGCTGCCAGCCCTGGCAGTAGGCATTGTTACAGTAAGTTTTACAATTGAGTTCTGACATCATTTCTTTATTATAGGTGATTGGGTGCGTCACAAGTAGCCTACTATAAAAAATTTAGAGACAGGTTTTTATACACAGATTGTAGAATCCCATGTATATATATGTGTGTACATGTGTGTGTTTGTGTGTGTATGCTGGGTGTGTGTGTGCGTGTATGAAAAAACAACAGTTGAAGTGATCTTATAGTTAGATATGATAAAAAGCTCTTAGCTTGCATTAACAAATGACGAGAAATTCAGTGAAAAAAACAAAAGTTAAAGTGATGTCATAGCTAGGGGATTGAAATTAGATCAAATTAACATTTAAAAATCAAAAGACCACTGAAGTTTGCCAGTTATAGTTTATAGCGCACTGAGCTAACTATAACTTGCGCCCCAGCCATGCACTGCTTATGACCTCACATATTACATCATTTATGGCATGTTAAGTTACATCATTGATGACATCACTGAAGATGTTTATGTCTTTCTTCATTACATCACTGACGACATCGCAAATGACATCATACTTCATACTGCTTTTCACTTTACTCCATAAGCCTTACATCATTTTGAAAAAATAAAGGTGTCACTAAAGGACCTATAGTCATATACAGCATAGAGTTACTGTCTGTACCATGTGGGTGCATAGAAATTAAATAACATCCTGGAGGTAAGTGTGGTTGTGCATGTTGAAAGTTATATGGTGTACCACTTGTAAACCAGTAAAGTGTAAGATGCAAGTAGTACTCCATGTTAAACAAGATAAAGGCTAAGTGCCACTGATGTGAGTTGCAGAGGCTTGTTTCAAATTAGGTAGTGGCTTAAAGTCAAAGTCTGTTGCAAAAAATCTGTGACAAACCCCAGAGCTTCTGTGGATCATAGATTATCCATCAGGGGATGTCTGAACACGTACCCATGTTAAATAGTTGTACTACAGTGCTTATAGACAAATTGTATGCAACAATGACATTTGTAGCTTGTGATGTTTATTTCCGCTGAAGACTTTGAGGCATTGCAAATTGGTGAATAATGTAAAATGTAGAGGTGAGCCACTTACAGGTGGTTTAACTCACACCGGTGTTGTAAGCATGGCTCTAAGGTTGAATGCCATTGTGCACATCTCAGGAGTGTGTGCAGTGTTATTTTGTAAACTAGGGAAGGTTTTCCATATGGCCTTGCAAAAGGAGTCTTAACAGTGGAAAATGGGTGAATACCAGTGAAAAGTGGATAACATCCACCAAATGTGGGTAACTTGACAGATATGCTCTATGACCAGCATGTGGTCAAATGAATGTCTGTTATCACATGATTGGTGATAGAAAATTGGCCACAGGGGTAGTGGCCGATTATTTCAGGCCCACAACCCTTATCAGAGGCCATCATAATGATTGCATGATGTCATCAGTGATGTCATCAATGATGGCATTTAATATGCCATGACATCTAATATGTGAGGTCATAGGCAGTGCATAACAGGGGCACATGTTATACTTAGCTCAGTAAACTTTACCAGTGTTTTTTTGGTTCGCAAGCATTCGTTTTTATCTCATTTCAAGACCTAAATATAGCGTCACTTTCAATTCTGCTTTTTTCACTGAATTACTGTTTTCTTAATGCTAAGAACCTATTACCATATCTCACTGTAACGTCACTTTACCCTTTGTGTTTTTCAGTGACTTTCTGGGATTTTTCACCCTATTTACCCTCTTGAACATACACCCAACCCTCTCAGACAACCTGCAGTCAGTGCCCCAACTTCATACAGCTTTCGGCTGTGTGCAGTGGGGTGTTGCCCGCAGGCCCTGTGTCCAGCTCCCGACACTGGTAGGAGATCTGTAACCAGACTTTTGCATTTGTTTAAAGAAACTTTTGGCACTAAAGAACTGGCACTTCAGTGCCGCAGGAGGTGCCACACTGTGTACTGTGGTACTAGGAGGTAGTAATGTGGTGCTGGCACCCCACATGTTTTTTTTGTTTTGACATGATGGGTAGAGAGCAAAATTTCCTGTGGGAATTAACATGGGAAACTGCACTTTTGGGACCCCCACATTTTCTTGACCCTCTGTTTGACAGTCAGTGCAAAACTTTCGATGAATTAGCCAAGGTAGATTAACTGCTTTTTTGGAAAGTTTTGTGTAGATTTGTCAATTAATGCCAAAGTTATTAGCAAAACAAAAAACACTATTCCTTTGGACACTGAACTAACTATAACTACACAATGTTGATTGACTGCCACACTCAGTGGATGATTGGCTGCCTGTGGTGGTGTTGGCCATAGGCCAGGCCCTCTGGCCAACAAAGCTCTGTGCTCTGCCAAAGGCCGTCTGCAGCATTGGGTTAGCCAGTTGTGGCAGGGTTGGCTGCAGGGCCTAGCTGGAGGCCAAGACATGCCCTTTTGGTGGGTGAAGGTGGCAAACTGCAAATCATACACTGAATAATCTACCTGTGTAACACATCTTAAAACCTGAAACAGAGCATTTATAGGAAGGTGATGGTGTAAAGGTGTTAAGTATCTGCCTGAGAGCAGATTTCAGAAAGAGCAAAATGTAGCCACATTTCACTGCTCTATTTGGCTGTGCATAAGAACTCTGCTACACCCAACCCAACCAATGAAGTAAAAGCAGAGAACTCTAATCTCCGATCCTCTCACTGCTATATGTGATTGTAGATTCCAATGTACTGGTGTCAGGAGGATCTCCTAATGAAATTGACCGCAGGTCATATCTTTTCATCTGAGGGTGGAGTCCTGTTGCTTCTCTGTCTTCAACTCTCCCATAGATCTGACTGCCTTCCAGGAGAAAGGTACTCTGTTGACCACTAAGGTAGCTCACTGGCTGGGTAGGACATGATCTGAGAAAGGCTTAGATACTGGGTAGTGGTCACTGAAAGACTCATGGACAACGAAAGGAGACAGATCGTCCGGCTCAGGTGTGCTCTACAACGATCCATGTGCTGCCTTAGATGAGTTAATAAGGAATTTGTTTTAACAGCCTGCTACTCTACGGGGTCCTGCTGCAGGGGCTCAGTCTGAAGCTTCAAGAGTCCTTGTCAACACAACACGATGAATATCATGACAGCCTTTCCAGCAAGGATTCGTTCAGACCACCAGCATTGTAGGAAAGTGCCTTTTTTGGATGGTCACCCCCCACTTTTTGCCCTGGATGCTGTTAGAACTGAAAGTGCACTGGGACCTGCTAACCAGGCCCCAGGGCCAGTGCTCTTTCCCTCAAAAGGTAATGTGAATAGGTACACGCAATTGGCAAGTTGCTTTAATCCCCCCCTCTTATAAGTCCCTAGTATATCGCACCAGTGGTACCCAAGCAAAGGGAGTTAAAGGGGTCACCAGGGTTGCAGCACTATTTGTGATACCCTGAGTGACCCGAGTAAAAGTAAAGTCTGTAGGGCTGCTACCGCAGCCTGCACAAGAAGCCTCTCTGCTCGAGTGGAACCCTGCACCCACCATGTGTGACAGAGTCACCCCACTGCCTTAAGGTATGAAAGTCACCCCTAAGGTGGGCCTCCTAAAGCACAAGAGGCAGGGTGCATTATCTTAATGGTGTAGGCATACATGTACAGACATATATACCTCTACAGTAACCTTGCCATTCAAGTTTACAGTAAGTGGACGGTGGTCCATAGGTTAACGTGGACTGTCTACTGGACAAAACCGAGATGGCCAGCTCCACGATAATACCGCCCAATGTATTCATGTTTGGTATCAAACGGCGTGCTTTTTCTCCCCTGACACGATTCCTGTGTTGAGAGAGAGCTGTCATGCAACTAGGTGGCATCCTTAGAGGGTGCCCACTGAGTTACCAATTGCCTTGTGCTTGGTGGGCTTTCTGAGCCACTTGCCACCAAGACAGATGTCTAACCCCCTGCTGGTGAATGCTATCATTCTCAGAGGACGTGAGACAAAAGGCCTGGGCACGAAGGAGGTCACACCTCCGCCCTCTCAGTATGGCTAATGAATGGCCCATCAGGGCGGTGAGCCTCAAAGGCTACACTGCCTCTGATATGTAAGTGACTTGTCTACCAGTGGAAACAAAGCCCCCCCCCTGCCTCCAGGCACTCGTGTTTGTAAGCAGGCGGGAAATTAGGTATGCAGGAGGCGTACACCCCCCAAAGGCTAGCCACAACCTCTAGGGTGGGCCTGTGGGTTTGTACAGCTGAGGATGGTCCATGCCATCTTGAAAACTCCTAAGGATAGTGTGTTCTGGGTAGTTTGGTGACATACACCCACCAGATGTTGTCACCTCAGGGGCAAATTAGCCGAAGGACTATTAGTCTATTGGCTACTAGCCCTCACACCCCTAAATGCCACCTAAATCCAGGATTTAAGGGGCACCTCTGACACCAGAACTCCAGATCTGCTCTGAAGAAGAAGGAGAAAGAAGAGACCCATATCAGCACAAGGCAAGACTCCACAAAGAGAAGGTGCAAAGATCTGCACCTGTGGCAGCCCCCCTGTACCCACCGGACTAAGACTCGCCTAGGACCAGAGACCGGTTCCACAAGGAAGGCAAACCCCTCTGGACTCCAAAGATTCCATCAGGAGTCCCTAAGGCTATAGGTACTAGTCCCCTGCAGTCGGCAGGCACAACCCGCAATTCCAACATCCAAGAAGGACTGACCACGGGCTCCATCATGGACCAACCGGAAAGTACCTGGCAAGGTGACTTCTGGGAAGCATAGTTCTGAACCTCAATGAGTCTCAGTCCTCTACAGCATTCCCAGGACCTCTAGAAGAAGAATGACTCAGCAGCGACCCTCGCCGTGACCAAGGCTTGTTGGTGGCCTGGCTGACAACTAACTGCTTCACTCGACGCCCATGTGGGGGACACTTTTTGCATTGTCCCCCCCCCTCTGTTGCGCAGTTGTCGAGTTCTTGCATCCCAAAGAAGGCTTCGTTGGCATGCCTGGTAAAGCCAGCACCCTCAGTCCCGTTCAGCACCACGGCTAGCTAGGTACACCTCTGCACCCCAGACGTCCGAGCTAGGCAGAGCTGAACTGCCTGGTGATTCCTGGACAAAGGCCCCCTTCAAGCTTTGCCTCCAAGGGGCTCCTCTGAATTCAACCTGCAAGTGTTTTTTTGTCAAGTGCTGTTTTTGACAGCTCCCGCGGCTTCCGTTCAGCACCAAGGACAGCCAAATCATCTCTGCACCCGGTCTCCCTGGGCAAGGTAAAATTGTTCTGACTATCGAGACTTGGTCTGTGGACCCACAAGACCTTAACTCCAAGTGGGTTCCATTCACAAATGACTGAGTGTCCCCTGAGATTTACTCTATTGGCTGCAATGATGAAGTTTGACAGCTCTGCCAAGTATTGATTTTATTATCACTGTAAATTCTATAACTCCATTTATACGAACTGTACATGCTTCATTCTGGTGTCTAAACTTATATAAAAATAAGCTCTATTTTTATAAATTGGGGTCGATTTCTTTTGAGTCGTGTCAATTGCCTATCATCACTGATGGTACTGTAAAATGCTTCACATGTTGCTCTAAGTAAGCCTGTCTGCTCTTTACCGCTCTACCAGGACTGAGAGAAGGATTACTGGTGTGAATCCGAGGTCCACTTCTGGGTATCATGATAATATTACATGGTAAGGCCTCCTAGTCATACCACATATTATTGCCACCTTGCTACAGGCGTCCTCTCAGAATGTGCTACAGTACCTGTTTCCTGCAAACCTTGCTTTTATCCATAGACTATAAGATCTTCCTGCCTTCACAACGCGACAATCCCTTTCATTGTCCAATATTGTGAGGGCAGGTCATTCACCAGTCGAAGGATTTCTGCCTTTCAGACTGCTATGCTGAATTGGCTCAAATTGAGGACTCCTTTTTTTAGCAGAGCCCCAGAATAGGGCCTTCTATATCCACCCAGTGGTAGCCAGGCTGCCCATCCTCCATCATTGAGCCTTGACCCCCCCCCAGGCTGCCATTTCGTCCTTTGCATTTCTTCCTTTGCATAGCCTATATCAGGGGCCATATTATAGAGTGCAGTGTCCCACTCTGTGCTGTGACTCACCTTTAACTGGGGGCGCCAGGCATAGGCTGGGACAGTGCACCCTATTACAGACACTGTTCATAGTACAGGCACAAACTTGCCCCTGTACTGAGAACAACACATTGTTGGAAGGCAGAATGCCTCTTTGAAGCCACCGGACCACATTTTCTTGAGGAGGTAGAGCTGAGACCCTTTCAAGAGGGCTGTGTGCTCCCTGCAGGCAGGTGCAGTGGGCATCAGCATCAGCCTGCACAGGGATGCCTGGAGTGTTCCCGTGGAGGAGGCTACTGCAGGCCGCAAGGCAGCGCAATGACAAAAACAATTTAAAAAAATTACAGAGTTACCTTGCCGCCGGTTCCCGCCGTCACGTCTCTGCTCCTTGCTCGTGCGCTCTCCTCGTGGTGTGGGACAGGAAGCCTGAGCCAGGAAGAACAGCCAAGCTCCCCTCACCAATCACAATGCTGCAATGCAGCATTGTGATTGGTAGGCACCCAGACTCCCCTGGCCAATCACAAAGCTGCAAAGCAGCGTTGTGAGTAGTTTTGAGCGTCCTGGATGAACGCTCAATGAAGGAATGGGAGCCTGGGCTTGTTCTCCAAGCAGGCTGTAATGCAGCCTGCATGGATAATGGGGAAGGCGCGCATGACTGGTTTGGGCGGCCCAAGAGGTCCATCCAAACAGTCATTGCGCACTTAGAAGTGGGAAAACCACTCCTGCCCTGCTCCGTGAGCAGAGCAACCCCGCCCGCAAAGGAAGGAAACATAAAATGATAATAACTAAAAGTTATCATTTTATGTTTCCTTTCCTCACACTGCTCAAAGCAGTGGGGCGACGCCATAGCGGAGGAGCCGCCACTGTTTATAAAGTGTGCAAAAAAACAAAAAGTGCAGGGTGCTTTGTCTAAAAATATTGTCACACTGACACAAGGAGAGATTATCTGCCCTTCCGCCTTGCACTGGAAATGTGTCCAGGAAAAGTACCATACTCAGTCTAATACTTGTTAGATAAAATCCATATTGTGCATTATCTATACTCGTAAGGTACAATTGCATCTCCTGGTTAAATATCTCAATTTCCTCATTAACCAAGGAGGGGGACTGCAGGGGTTTACATCCACGCTTGAGTTGGGCCTGTTCATAACAAGATGCCTTAATCAGGGTTTTGGCTGATGGAGGGATCAGAGTTGGATCTCTAGAAAACTCCAATAGTCCTACCCCCTTCTGGGCTGTGATGTATATATCTAAGCCCTGGGATACTTTCAGCTTTATACAGGGCTAAATAGTCCTGAAGGATCAGTCTGGAAAATTCTAGTTGAGGTGTTATCCAGATTGCAGTCAATGCTTTGGAGAACGGATATGTTTCTTGGCATCCGGATCAGTTCAGAGTCACAGCTCCTTGGCACAGTTCAAGGAGTCTTCTTCCAACCAGGGCTTCGCCCCTTGGCTGCAGGCTGCACAGGCAGTGCTAGACCCGCTGCCTCTTCAGAAGTAGGAGTGCCTTATAACACAGCCTCGGGGGGAGGCTGAATGGTGAATTTGTCATGTATTTTTTGCTGCCACCGCAAGCACATCGTCACCTCGTCAGTCGCAGGGTATTAATAGCGATTCCCTCCTATTAAATGGAAAGTGGGACAAGGAATGGCGCGCTTCTGAAAAACGCAGACAGATATTGAGTTCTGCTCGAATTAAATGTGAAATCTAAACCAGTGATGATCTTAAAAGCAGACACGAAATGACATCAGGTGTGACAGGAGCTTGTCGGTTTTGTGGCGGCCCTCGTCAGATGAATGAAAGGCAATTTACATAATCCTTCATTGAATGTAATGAGTGGTGGAGTTCTGTGAGACTGCTGTAAATATACACCTAAAACAGTTGTAGAACGCGTGGAGGTAATTGACAAAGAGTCAAAATTCTGAGATGTGCAGCAATTCCCTCTCAAATTCACAACTCTCGCAGATGCACGCTGAACGTGCCTGTCAATTTTGAGAGGAGATCACATAACATGGCAATCACAAACATTTCTGGCATGTCTCTATTTAGAGTTTCCATAATAATTAAAGTCTGCATCCATACAGGCGGGAAATCATATCATGTATGTATTTGTCTTATAAAGCCTGTGCTTGGGGGAATGCGGGAGATGGATCCATCGTTATCTCACTGGTCCTTGCTCTGGTCATTCTCTAGATGGTTGTGTGTGTTGAGGAGAGTAGTCATTCACTGTGAACGGTCCCTTCTAGAAAGGTGGCCCCAGATCTCCGCTGGTATGAGTTGGGATGCCCAATAAAAGACTGGTTTTCAAAGTTGTTTGAAGGCCGGATAGTTCTGCACATAGGGTCTCATGGTGGTCAACACACAATGGGTCCTGTACACTAACAGTTCTCCACCCATACTCCTATCAGTTGTATCTAGCTTGAGTAATCACATCTATATTCCTACATCTATGGTGGTGGCCAGGAATTCAGTGCAGTCTCATCTCCTGTTGCTCTTCCCACAAAGGCTTCAGTTGCTATGCACGCCAGTGTACATTATATCCATTGCCCCACTGGGAGCTAAGAGAGTACTTTCGGAACTTGAGTGAACACAGTCATAGTCCCTCAATGTGAAGGAGCATCTCAAAGTCTGGATTTGTTGCCACTGAGTTTCTGGAATTCTTTATTATAGCTCCTGACTCACGCCCACAAATAGCTCCACGAACAAGGACCGCTTACATGAACCACCGCCTCAATTTCCACCTTCCTCACAGGAACCTCCGCTCCACTCACCTCGCCCTCGTACAGATACCACGCATCCGCCGCTCCCCCACTGGAGGACGCTCCTTCTCCCACCTTGCCGCTAAGTCCTGGAGCACCCTTCCCCTCCCCCCCACACTTCACCCTCGCTCACCCACTTCAGGAAGGGACTCAAGACCTGGCTCTATGACTGACACCGCAGCACAGCACCTGGATACCCTCTCGGTGATAAGCAGCGCTACACAAGTACCACCTGATTGATTGATTTTTTGGGAGATCCAGCACAGCGTTTTATGAGGGAACCTCTAGCAGGACAGAAGGAAGGATCTGCCAAGCTCACTGCAGAGCAGCGGACCATTTGCTGGCGTGAGAAGAAGGAAACTGACCTGATGAGCCACAGCGAAGTCCTGGTCCTGTGACAGCGTAAGGCTTTTGTCTTTCTGTTCTCTACGGTTTGCTATCAGTGGCTGTGAGCAGAGGAAAGGGAGAGGAACCCCTGAGGAACCTCCAAATCAGCTAGGATGTTATAACAACTCATGTAAATCTGCCGAAAACAAGCACTCAGGCCACTCACCATCAAAGCTCTCTGACCCCTCAAGTGAATTGACTACTGACACAAGCTGTGGAGTTAAGTGGGCACAGACTCATTACTACTTCAAGTCAACCATGTCTTCATCAAACTTTTTTTCAATGTTATTGTGTAATCTCTATCAATTAGTCATTGTGCATATCAGTCTAACAAGATCAGGGGCTGTTAAGTGTCTTCTGTTTTTATTCATCAACAGGTTCCTCTAGCTCTCAGGTCCCTCCCAGTCTTAACTCGCTAACCCCCATCTTGTCCATGTGCCCGGCTCTTGCCAGGCTTGGGCTGCCAGTGCCATGTTTGTTCTTTAATTTTGAGGGTCACCCTGCTTTATTTCTTCTCCAGTTGACTCTGCCATGTGGAATCCTAGAGTCTATTGCGAAGTGGGTTTTGGCGGCGGAGTGGGGTCTCTTTATCCAGAGAGCTTCACAGTCTATTTGGTTTGTTTAATAATTGTTTGTCCCTCGTGGCCACTCCCACGATTTCACCCTGGCACCTCTTGGGTTCTACGTCAGATACCCCACCTCTTCACCCAGCTTTCCTTTTAGTGCACATTTTGGTGTGCATTTGTATTCGTGGCTCCGGCCCTATGCCGCCTTATTGTTGCAGTCCTGCTACAGGGGCCATCTTGGCACTGTCATGCCCTATATGCAGGGCTTTAAGTGGGAAAAAAAAACTGGGGGTGCTCTAAAAGGGGCGTGGCAAATCTCTTCAGGGGGTGTGGCCTATCCGAGTAGGGGCGTGGTCTAAATCAAGATAACTAGCATTGTGTGCTTAAGAAAATCATGAAGTCGCATCCAGCAAAAGATAATAAAATAGGCAAAAAGGTATATTTATCAAGTATAAGCCATAAAAATACCAAACACTTTAAAAAACATGTAAAAATTATTTACATTACTTAGAAATCTATTGCAGGATTCCCCAAAACCCTTGAAGATATTCACTGTGTCTATTTTGCTGGGGTTTCTCAGCGGAGTCAGAGGTGTGGCAGAAAGAGCAAAATATCCCAATTTTTAGTATTTGTTTCCCATTTCACTGACCAGTTACATCTTATTACGTTATTTAATTTAACCAATGGATACACATGTTTATTTAAGGTTTAATATGAGTTATTGACATTAAAATACATTCAAAAAGTGGGATACGTTTCCAATCACAGAATGTCCCAAATATCCTTAAAAGTGGAATCGCAAGCCATGTGTCTCCCAGCCATGGAGTTTCTGTCATCAGCACTTCCCCACCCTTTTTCCACAAGAGCAGTTCAAACATGAATGGCAAAATATCCTAGTTTGCAAATGTTTTCCACATAATTATTGCGCTGCCATATTTGCCACATAATACATCATTTGCTGCATAATCTGACGATTTTAACTAATACATTGTTTATAGCTCCGTGTAGGTAACAGCGGTGGGGCTGGGTAAGGGGGGGTTTCGAGGGATGATGCTGAAGGAAAATTAATTATTTAATTTTCCCTCGGCATCGTCCCTTGAGATCCCCCCTTACCCGGCCCCTCTGCCCCACTGCTGTTAGCTGCACGGATCGCGGGTGGTCAGCGCCTGGTGCGGTCGCATTGCCCTAGAGCCACCCTGCTCAAGGGTCCTGTGACCTCAGTGACAGAGTCACTGTCACTCTATGGTGTGCTGCTTCATAGGCCTGCCTGCAAGACTGGAGGTGAACTTCAGAATGAATTGTGGCAGACAGGCCTTCAAGGTTAACCCACACTTGCCACTGCTAGGGTCCACCTGCTGGTGCTAAGACACCAGGGCTTTTAAAATCTTGCGGGGCCTTCTAAGGTCTAGTATGGGAATGTGCTCCCTCAGGGGAGTGGTCTGGTGGCCTGGTCATGAAGGCTGAACCTGGTTCCCCAGTTGCAAATTCAGCAGCTCTGACCATAGTGCCACATCCTCTCCCCCACTGAACACCATACTGCCCCACTGAGAGACACTTGCACTGCACTAACCCGCTATAAACACCTGGATGTGACTCAATTCAAATTATGCACTAGACAAGAGCAAGATGCTGCCTAAAAAAATTAACATCCTAGAAAAAGCAAACACTCATAGAGAATGCAAGATTAAGTAAAGCACATGAAATGTAGGCAGGAACAACATGGTTACTTTTTTCTTTTTACGCTCATTATTCAGAAATGAGTGAGTGCTTTTGCCTGAAAAGTTAAGGCCATGACCGCAGGGCCCAGAAGGGACCGCTTCAATGCCCATTGCTTATATCCTTACAAAACGTAAGCAGTATGGATTAAAAGACCACATTCATAAACACAGAGCCGCGGTATGCATTTTGTTTTCCAATTCACCCATCAAGCAGGTATTTCAGTACCTCCAGGATCAGTGCACTTTCCCACCCATGGAAAGCAATGTTGTTCAAAGAGATACGAGAAAACACAAGTAGCGCTTCACGTAGCGCTTCACTGGCAAACACTGTAAAGTGGCGCTAATGTGTTTAGGTGAATAAATCAATCTGGCCACCTTGCAACCACTCTGTCTTGCTTTAGTTAGTTACTTTTCATATTTTGAATGTTTTAGTTCTCTCCACCCCGAGGCTGCACTTAGAAATTGAAAAAAGTCAGAAAAGAGGACGTTGCCAGCAAAAGTGTTTTTCTTTTTTGGATCCATTTCACAGGGGAGCAAATAAACGAAAGCAGGAAAGAGAAGGTAATACCTGTTTCTAAAAGTCTCGGTTTTCACCATCCATCCTCCATGCCACGCTGGCACCACGACGACGTTGCTCCTGCGCTGGAAAAAGAGAAGGGAAATCCTGAGAGAAAATGGCTCTCTTAAAGGGTTTCCCTTCCTCCAACAACGTTGACCTGGCATGACGTCGTGCCGTGGACGTCATGCCGTGACCTCCACTACTCAGTGAGGAAACTGAGCTCTCACTGCAGTCCAGAAAAAAAAGAAAAAAAAGAAAGGACTACCTTTGCCAGCCGCGAAAATAGAGCCCGATAGAGACCCGTTTCGAGGGCCCCCCCCAAAAAACTGCCTGTGCTCAGACCCGGACAGACCCGGCCCACTTAAAGCCCTGCCTATATGCATGTTCCTGGCCCTCAACCAGCTTGTGGCTCTCTGGCCCCTTAGGGCTCACCATGGTCACTGAGCCTTCGCTTTTTCCAGTGATTTTTGCATAAATGAGTAAGTGCATTTTCCATGTGAAAGTCATATGTACACGTGAAAAATCACTTGAACAATAAATATATGCATTACATTTTCTTATGCTTAATCCAGTACAGCAGACGACTATTCTATCCAGGTTTTCTCGCCCTCAAGAACCACTAACCATTTATTGTCTGGCTCTCTAATAGTAATATACTTTCAGACCTTACATTAGCTTCATTATCTACTTCAGGACAGTTCTTTGCATCCATTACCCTTTCCACAAAGAAATATTTTCTTACATATCTCGAAAATCTACCATCATGCTTTTCAGCCTTGGCTGTTGAACTCTCAGTTTAGAAATGAATTCCTCTCCTATAATAGACATTCTCTTAAGTTCTGTACAGTTTCCCTGACAGAAGTTTTGTACTCATTTCGTTTGCCTTTAATGAAATCTCGAGTGAAAAATCTTTAGAGGCTTACCCTCCATCCCCAAATATTTTTCTTACAAGTCCTTCAAATATACCAAGCACATAAAAGGTGATGGGAAGAAAGTTTGTAAATAGTCAAACCAGTGAAATCGCTCAGGGTAGCATTCCAATACATCATTTGTCGTTCATTGTGCCACGCTAGACTGACACCTGCCTTATGCTAACTAGTACTAACCCTGCTCTTCCTGGGAACAGTCCAACCCAGTCTAAACTGACTCCTGTCGTATGCTAACTAGTACTGACCCTGCTCCTCTTGGGAGCAGTCCATCCCAATCTAGACTGACTCCTGCCTTATGCCACTAGTACTGACCCTGCTCTTCCTAAGGACAGTCCACCCCAGTCTAGACTGACTCCTGCCTTATGCTAACTAGTACTGACCCCGCTCTTCCTGGGAAAAGTTAATCCCAGTCTAGACTCAGTCCTGCCTTATGCTAACTAGTACTGACCATGCTCTTCCTAAGAACAGTCCATCCCAGTCTAGACTGACTCCTGCCGTATGCTAACTAGTACTGACCCTGCTCTTCTTGGGAGCAATCCATCCCAGTCTAGACTGAGTCCTGCCATATGCTAACTAGTACTGACCCTGCTCTTCCTAAGGACAGTCCATCCCAGTCTAGACTGACTCCTGCCTTATGCTAACTAGTACTGATCCTGCTCTACCTAAGAACAGGCCATCCCAGGCTAGACTGACTCCTGCCGTATGCTAACTAGTACTGACCCTGCTCTTCCTGGGAACAGTCCATCCCAGGCTAGACTGACTCCTGCCGTATGCTAACTAGTACTGACCCTGCTCTTCCCAAGGACAGTCCACCCCAGTCTAGACTGACTCCTGCCTTATGCTAACTAGTACTGACCCCGCTCTTCCTGGGAAAAGTCCATCCCAGTCTAGACTGAGTCCTGCCTTATGCTAATTAGTACTGACCCTGCTCCTCCTAAGAACAGTCCATCCCAGGCTAGACTGACTCCTGCCGTATGCTAACTAGTACTGACCCTGCTCTTCTTGGGAGCAGTCCATCCCAGTCTAGACTGACTCCTGCATTAAGCTAACTAGTACTGACCCTGCTCTTTTTGGGAACAGTCCATCCCAGTCTAGACTGACTCCTGCCTTATGCTAACTAGTACTGACCCTGCTCTTCTTGGGAACAGTCCATCCCAGACAGTAAGACCAAGCCGCCTCCAGAAAGAAACACAAATAACCCTAAACCTGTTTCGACCTATTTAGGCCTCATCGGTGAGGTATAGCCTGATCCCCTGGCACATGGTGCAAGGGACCTATGTCTGGGCACTCTTAAAAGACCAAGCTTAGATTTTTCCGCATTTGAGACAAATTCCTTGGGAAACTGTAGATGAGGGGAGAATCATGGGATGAGCATTGCCCATCACCAGCCTCTAAGAAGGATCAATTTCAGCAGTTATAGAGTGAGTTAACATTGATGTGGCATGTTATTTATTTATTTATCTATTTGAAGGTTTTGCACAGTGCTTTGTGTCATCTTCGGGTTCATTCAGAGCTGGAAAAGAGAACAGAAGTAGGGAAGCAGTCATAATTGTTTTACACTTAGTTCAGTAAATTGCAAATTTAATTAGGTTGGGTTTCAAAGGTTTTCTGAACCACCTAAATATTATATTGGTCCAGTAACAAAAAATTAGTCTATATTTCATGTGCAGTGAAAAATCTCTATGGTTTTGGAGCATCACCAACCCTCCAGTCACAAACATTTCCGTATCCATCCTGTACAACAGCCAAGCTTCTCTTTAAATCTGAAAGCGTACAGGATCCTCACCAGTTTCTTGAACCTCTACCTTGTCATGAGGGTCTCCTGGGTTGCACACTCATCCTTTGTCTAACAGAAGTTCCCCAGAGCAGCTTCTTCTGTTTCAGCTCTGGAAGACACATTAGTATAAGTCTAGGGAGTCTTCCTCACTCCCCTCCAGCACCACACCGCAGCTGTGATCAGCAACACTAGGATCTTTTTCTAGGCACCCCCATTACAATCGTCAAGGTCCTGCAGACAGTTCAAAATGCGGCTGCCAGGCTGAATCTTGATATACCTAAGCATCTGTCAGTGGAATCCTACCGTTCCTCTCTACATTGTCTCCCAATGCATAAAATAATTTCTTTTAAGACTCTTTGATTTGTACATAGAGCTCTTCACAATTCCAGACCTACATATCTTAAGATAACATTCTCTGTTTACAAACCTCTTCGCAGTTTCTGATCAGCGTCGAAATATCTGATTAACAATCCCACTGTCAAGTTCTACTGACTGGAAGGTGGATCCTTCTCATACCTTGGGGTCAAATTATGAACTCAATTCCTTTATCATGGAGCTGCATTGAAGGATAGGTTACTCCAATGGCATGATGGAGTGCTGGCCACTGGAGTAAGGGCCTCGCACCGCCGGCCCCATTTAGGGCTGAAAGTCTGATGCCCTTTTTTCTGTCTAACACCACAAGGAAAACTAAAGCTAAGAATAGTGACACCCAACAATCAGGGATAAAAACTAGGGTGTGAGGGTCATTAGTTGTTTGTGTTCCAAAAAGAAACTCACACTTTTGGAACTAGTTTTTGAAAAACAAAAAATTTGGTGGACGGCTGATGGCGGTTTTGACAGCCATTCACCAAACCTTTGGTACGTTCAGAGGCACCGCCGTGACAGTGGTTCCTCCGAAGGTACAGAAGATCACTGCTGAGTCGGCTGCACTCTCCAAATACAGCTGATTATTGTCCCTCAAGGGGGTGGATGTAATGTCCTCTACCACCCTGACGGATTGAGCACGTACCACCATACTGTAAATCAAGCCCTTAGTCTCAGACACTGGCAGTCAGGCGAAGAAGTGTTTAGAGGCTGGATTTTGTTGTGTCTGACAGGACTAGATTTGTCAGCTGTTGCAGATAGATTGACAGGCTCCTCTTAGTGAACTTAACAGTGGTGTTTATTTCTGATTTGGAGTTTTTGTTCCCTATAAAATTTATGTATGTGGATTTGTTTCTTACTATAGCAGAAGACCAGTAAAAAGGAGTGATAGACTGAGGCCTTTCTGCCACTAAGACTGTTGTAGGTTGCTCCAGCAATCAACCACGCTGCCGGTCACTTGCAAGAAATAAACAGCAGTTCTCTCCCTGATGTACATTACACAAGGTGTCCCTTGATTAAATCCCTTTAATCTCTGGTGATTATCAATGCATAATTGTACCTCCTGCAATTCAGCCAGCATTAAATAACATGCTTCCGGAGAGATTGCATAGCTGTTTTTCATTCCAATCCAACCCTGTAAAAAGAGATCTTAAATTGGAGGCTGGCTATGGCCTCCGATTTTTGGGCTGCCTAAGGAACCGAGTCACAGAAACAGGAAGTGTTTTGCCCAGGGTCATGCTTTTTTTTGATTAAGTGGTGAAGCCGGGAAGGGAAGCCTATTTTCTTAGCTTCACAGAAAGAAGTTAAGGGCCCGATTATGACTTTAGTGATGCTGCGCTGGCTTTGCGCTGGTACAGCACTGCCAAAGCCATGCATGGTCCGCCCACCAGATTATGAGTTCAACTCGTGTCTGGCAGGCTTTTCTTTTGGCGTTCCCACGGTGATGCCCTGAAAATGGGCACTGCAATGGAAACTCAAAAGCAGTTCCAGCACGGCATGGACTGTGAAGTCTATGCCGTGCTGGAACTTGGGGTGCAGGCAAACAGGGGGACACATGTTGTGCCCCCCTGACTGCATCCCCATGGCGGAGGGGAATGGGGGCCCTGTAGGCCCCCTTTGTCTCCCCACACCAACCTTTTCATGGCGGGCTCACCGGCATGAAAACACTGGCGGTGGGAAAACTCTAAATATGCTTGGCGGACCGCGGCAGTCCCGCCTCGCATATTGTATACCCCGGTCCGCTGCACCACTGCCAGGGAATGCCTGTTGCCAGCCATCGCTGTGCATCTGGCGCAGCGGTGGCTGTCCGAATGGCTTCATCAGAATACGGCGGCTGCAGGACCGCCACAGCTGCGCCACCGCGAGTCTGGCGGTCAAAGACCGTCAGACTCGTAATTTGGCCCTAAGTCTTGTGGATCCCTTTGTCCAAAATTCAGTAACATACCGAGCTCTCTGATTGTCCATCTTTTCTTGACTTTGGAATTCTAGCAGATCTCATTGTTCACTGACCCTGTTTTTCTCCATCCATTATCCTCTCTTTAGCTTGTTAAGAGGTCCAGGCCAAATCACTCCTGATGAGAGTCAGTTTTCCCAAGGGAAATGCGGAATTTATTTTGGGGGCCTTCACCATCCTTTCAAGCAGATCTTTCTGTCTGGAATCCAAGCACAGTACTCGGTGAGAGTAGTTTTCCGAGAAGACGACCACAAGGAGCAAGATTATGGAACATATACGAGCGATAAGAGCGTGTTGTCTTAAAAGCCAACTACTTCCGCGCGTCTGACGCCTGAAAGGAGCTGCGGCGCTTTCAGAAACTCTTTTTCCATTTACCCCTTGATGGATGTGGAAAATTAATATTAATTCTCATGAATAATTCACTCATGCATAGAATTAAGGCATTATTGTTTAACCAAAATTGAAGTCATTAATACTGCAGTGGAGAATATCACAGTTGCTCTTTGAGAAATTGCTCTATTTTCTTTCTGTAGTTTTCTAAGATCTGAGTGAGACTGAAGTCTGATGCAGGAGCATGGGGAGAGGTGCTCACTGGTGTCGTTTTATTTTTATCAACTATTAAGCAGATCCAATTAGGCAAGCTGTGGAGGGAGAGCAGAAACAGCAGTGAAACCAAAGGCACCTACCAGAGGCCTGAAGAAGGGCGCAGCGTGGGGGTGAGTGATTGAAACATAAGGGGGCTGCAGGACATTTGCAGCTCAGGCTGTGCTAGTAATTGGGGACTAGGAAAGAAATATACTTGGAGCAGTAATGAGTCAGACCATCTCTGCAACACCAGAGATCATTAAAATGGTTTTGGAGAAAAATAACCTGTGTTTAGACGATGTAAATTAAAAATATACTGAGCTGTTAGAGTAAAGCGGGCGGCTACGCTGGTTATCGACTGGAATATGTGCCTACTGACGAAATATCAGTCAGGACATTCATTGGAGTGCTGAATGTGGGCTAGCCAATCAGGTTCATCTGAACACTGCATGTAACTGCTGTTATTGGACTGCTCTGGAATCTCCCTCAGAACACGGTTGGTTCAAGCTGCGGTACTGGCTACAGGAGGACTGAGTATTGAACTAAGAGAGGTAACAGCAGTGGAGAGGGGGATCAGGGAGGGTTCTCGAAAATTCCAGTGCTAAGTCAATGTTTTGTAGCCCGTCAACAACACTAGGTATTACTCGGTTCAATTGTGGATAGTTAAATATTCTGATTGTGACTATGGGTATTATTATAATAATAATAATTATTATTATTATTATTATCATTATTATTATTACTATTACTATTATTATTATTATCATCATCATCATCATCGTCATTTATGTTTTGCTATTTTTTTAATGATAATCAGAAGGCATATTCTTATTGCTCTTTTTCATCTTCTTCTCCATTTGGAAGACACACTGCATGAGTTAGAATCATCTGTAGGTGCTGCAGGACTCCAGTGGGCTCTGATGTTTACCTCAGTCATGTCCTGAATAAAACAAGAAAGTTTTAAAGACTTTACTGAACATAAGGGGGCAGATTTACAAGCCCCTTGCGTGACTTTTGCGCCACCGTTGCATCACTTTTGTGACGCAACGGCGGCGCAAAAAATGCGACCTATTTACAACGTGACGCATCTAGGGAGATGCGTCACGTTGTAAAGCCCTGCGTCACATTATACCTGCGTCAGGTATAATGTATGCAGGGTGGGCGTTCCCACGCAGGAAGGCATCGTAAAAGTGACGCAGTGAAATCTACAAGATTTCACTGCGTCACTTTTAGGACGTCACTGCGTCAAAACCTTACGCCTGCTTGAAGCAGGCGCAAGGAGTGACGCAGTGTAGTAAGTATAGGCCTCAACATGCATTGCTGGAGTTGCATCGCGCTTGCGACACGACTCCAGCAATGTGTGACTTTTGCACCAACAGATGCATCAGAATTTCGGACGCATCTGTCAATCCTTGCGCCATGGTGCGCCGTATTGTAAATACGGCGCATCCATGGTGGCGCAAGGGTGTCTCAGGGTGGCGCAGGGAAAGTGATGCATCTATAGAGATGCGTCACTTTCTTGTAAATCTGCCCCAAAGTGGTTTTTGGTTCTGGGCGGTGGACTTAGGGCAAAGAGTGAAAAGAGAGGTGTCCTCGGCCTTTACCTGATCAGTTCACTCATACTCTAATGAGACCTCGCCCTGAGATCATGGCCCGGCAAGTATCTTTGAAATGTGTAGCACAGGAGCTGGTGGTCGTGGTGGGGGGTTGGTGTCCTGTAAACTGCTTTGGGCTCCAAGGTGAGTGCTCAAGTCCACCAAAGACCTTGTGTGCGTTCAGTGTTCTCTTTACAGGCTATTTATTTGTTTATAAACACTGTTACAATAAACAGGCAGAATATGCAAAGATACTACATCGAAACATGAAAACAAAGGGGCATATTTACAAGGACTAAATGTCACAGGAACGTCACTTTTTGTGACGTTCCTGTGGCATTAGATCCTTCGCCTTATATACAAGGCGGCGTTAAGCCGCGTGACGTGGCTTAACGCTGCCTTGTAAATAAGTCCCCCTTTCACGCTACACTTAGCGTGAAAGGGACGGGCTATGAGTGTTGCAGTGGGCGTTCCGCCGCAACACCCATTGATTTTGACGCTGCCCCCTATTTACAAGGGTAGCATAAATATGGGGCACCGCCAAATTAAGACCAGGGAAAACCTGGTCTTAATAAGGCAAAACGAGGAGAAATGTTTAATTTCTTCTCGCTTTTGCTGTTTCTATGTGTGCTGCATTGTGCAGCACACATAGAAACAGCAAATCGCCATGAATGATTGTTTATGTGCAGGAAGGGGCACCTTCCTGCACATAAACAATCATTATCTCAATGCAGGCACCCTTGCACTATGGTGCAATGGTGCCTGCTTTGGCGCTAGGCAGCTGAGTTTAGCACCAGCACTAGGGAAAATGCAGGGATGTGCCGCACCATTGTAAATATGGTGCATCCCTTCATTTTCAGAATGGCAGAGTGTGGCGTTAGCAATTTTTGCTTAACGCCATGCTTCGCCATTCACTTGTAAATATGCCGCAAAGTTTGGCGCAAGTTGACAACCTGGGCCTGTCCGTTCCTTCCATCTGTACATAGCACACATCTATCAATCTGACATCAAGCTATGGCTAGTGAGGCCTAGTTCATGCACGGTCATGGGAGGTTTGGCTAGTGGGGTCTAGTTCATGCTCGGTCATGGGAGTTGTGGCTAGTAGGGTCTAGTTTGTGCACGGTCATGGGAGTTGTGGCTAGTGAGGCCTAGTTCATGCACAGTCATGGGAGTTGTGGCTAGTGGGGTCTAGTTCATGCACTGTCATGGGAGTTGTGGCTAGTGAGGCCTAGTTTATGCACGGTCATGGGAGTTGTGGCTAGTGGGGTCTAGTTTGTGCACATTCATGGGAGTTGTTGCTAGTGGGGTCTAGTTTGTGCTTGTAATGGGAGTTTTAGCTAGTGGGGTCTGGTCATGCACGGTCATGGGAGGTATGGCTAGTGGGGTCTATTTTGAGCATGGCTAGTGGGGTGTGGATCATGCACAGTCATGGGGATTATGGCTAGTGGGGTATAGTTTGAACACTATCCCGGCTAGTGGGGTCTGGTTTGTGCAGTCATGGGAGCTATGGCTAGTGAGGTCTAGTTCATGCACGGTCATGGGAGCAGTGGCTAGTGGGGTCTGGTTCATGCACTGTCATGGAAGTTGTGGCAAGTGAGGCCTAGTTCATGCACGGTCATTGGAGTTGTGGCTAATGGGGTCTACTTTGTGCACGGTCATGGGAGGTATGGCTAGTGAGATCTAGTTGGTGCACAGTCATGGGAGTTTTGGCTAGTAGGTCCCGCGTTATGCACAATAATAAGGGTTAAGGCGATTGGGTTCTGGTTCCTTGTTGAAGGGGAAGAAGTGAGGTGGGCGAAGTTGTCTTGGTGAGGTAGAGGTTTTCTTAAATTGGCTGGTCTTAGGGCTGTGTTCAAGGCTGGTAAGCTCTGATGGTTCTTCATGTGTGGGTCTGCCTTCACTTTGAGTGATTGCACAAAACCTTTGCATGTTGTTCACTTCCACTTCAAAATAGTTAATTTCTCTACAGTGACAAAGCTCTTTCAAAGTGTTTTTTTTTAATTTTATTTTTGTATATTGTTTAAAAAAAAAAGGCTGGCTACCTTGCTTACACTTTGGGTGGCTAATTACATGGGGATTTTACTTCCCGTCTTCTTTTTAAAGTTGCTGTTATACAGTGCTTAAGTGACATTGTGATGTTGTAATTTGAGTACTTGCTTGGGTGGTGATTTATATTGCAATTATATGGCGTCCACATTTAGGTAATAATGTGTTCTTTTTTCTTCAGATTTTTTTTTTGCCAGATGCTTGCATTGAAAGGGCAAAACAAGCAATCACTGCACCAATGTGCCAAGGCCAGAGCTATTGGCCTTGCCAATGCTTGTTACTTTCTGTGTTGATGAGAGTGGGTTTATGGCAATGGTGTGTTGGTGCCCAACACTTCACTTGCAAGAGATCAAGGCAGACCTTTATGACTGCAATACCTGCTCGCACCTCCAGCTCCCTGGGTGAGAACGTCTGCCATGCAGTTGTACAGCCGAATGGACAATGCGCTTAGGCCACTCTCCGATTAGTTTTGTACCTGGCACTAGGCCTCTGGGAAGAGGCTGAGGTGGTGGTTGAAGCACTGGCAGCAACTCGCTGCCAATCACAATATGACTTGTCTGGCCTTTGTGGTTTGACCAACGCCTATTAAGGAGTCCTCTTTACTTGGATCAAATAGAGTGTAACAGTACTGTGTCCCAAAATAAACAAAATGTCCCCAAGGATCAGTGTTACACTCAGACACTAGTTCCAGCAGGTGGTCTGATTACTCACCACTCCTGGTCAGCAGACCCAAATGTTACACCATTTAGGCAATGTGCAACCATGGGCAACCTATTAAATGCTCTGGACCGCTTATGGCCCCGGTTCTAGGGGACAAAAATATGTTAACGCTTAACTAAGGGTCTGCATTGTACAGATTCTACAGCATTTAGATTTTAAATATGTTATATGGTGGGACTAATAACATATCTATAAAAAAACTGCTCTTTTTCATGCATATTTTATCTCTCTCATGTCCTCTACACCTCATTGCTAGGAAGGCATACTACTCTCATTCTATTTCAAAGAGTTTTATTGGGTCTTTCAATAAATCAATGTTGTTTTACACTGTAAATCTGTTCAATAAGCATCACTCCACAGTGAACATTTAGAAAAAGTCCTATACATATCCAGACTAATAAAATGCAATGTAAGTATTCTTCAAAAGGCAAATATGTTAATAAATGTATAGTTGCAATCTCTCATTATCGCTCGTACTATATCTCTCTAAAGACGAGTCTCAATTATCCTTAAGCTTTTAGTCTCCCATATTTTGCTGATAGACACCAGGTTTATCATGATAACTACTCTCATTCTAAAGTGTTATGTTATGTTATGTTATTTAATCTTATACCGCGCACAGATACTCCGAGGAGTGTCCCGGCGCGAGCCCAAAGAAAGAAGGAGTAGATACAGAGAAGTGAAGTTAAATTAGTCAAACAGGTAGGTCTTCAGTTTTTTTTAAAAAAAGACCAAAATCCTGAATACTGCGGAGAGCCAGCGGAAGTGAGTTCCAGATCGTAGCCGCTCTGACAGCAAGTGAGCTGCCCCCCATTCTTGTGAACCAAAAACGAGGAGTATGGGCCAGGAACTGAGATGATGATCGAAGATGTCTGGCGGGGGTGTAAAACAGGAACCTCTTCCGGAGGTAAGAAGGGCCAAGGGCATACAGAGCGCGATGGGCCAGAGTCAATGCTTTAAACTTGACTCGATTGGCCACCGACAGCCAATGTAGTTGATGCAGATACTGCTGAACACTGCTTCTCATTGGGATGTTAAACACAAGTCTCGCCGCAGCATTCTGGACAGTCTGCAGTTTCCGAAGAAGATAGTCCGGCAAGCCGGTATACAGAGCATTCGCAGAGTCGAGTCGAGAGAGTATCAAGGCCCGAACCACTGTTTCCTTAGCTGCTCTAGGGAGAAACGGGAGAAATTTCTTGAGGGTTTTAAGTATCTGGATAGAGAAGGATAGATTTTCCTCAAACCAGACTCCCAGATTTTTTGCAGGTTGCCCCGAGGAGGCAGGCACGGGAAACTCCGCTGGCCATAGAGATTCTCGAAACTGGGGGGGAAGGTCCCATACAGGAGAATTTCCGACTTCTCCTCCAAAGTGCTCCACTGGAAGCCCGTGGTGGGGACCCGTGTGAACCAAGGTAAGGAGCGGTCTGATGATGAAGCATGCCACTTCAGTGGGTGAGAGCCTTCGTCCCAATAGAGTTTCTCCTTCCGCTGACTACCAGATCTCAGTTATAGATGTCCTACTGCTGCCTTTCTAGAGTGTCGGATACCTTTCTGTTATATAGTGAGTTTGCGAGGTTGTAAGTTCAACACTATAAATCTTTCTTTATTGTTTTACTCCCTCTTCCTGTGAATGTGGCAAATTCTGGTTGCTGTCTTAGGAGAGAAACAGAATGTTTCTTCCTTGGCTTATATGCATGTCTGTATTTTTCTGTATTCCTGTATTTCTGCCATTGTGATTAGTAGGCTGTTTTACTCATGCTGCAAAATGGATTTTCTTTTACCTACAAGAATCTTTGAGGTATCTTACTCTCTGACGTGGGTTTTCACTGGGCTTAAAGTCTTTCCTCCAGCCTCTCTCTAGGTCACATCCCAGTATTGTCATGTTTCACAAGTTGGGGTTGTTACTTAGTTTGTTTGTCATTTTTGAAACACAGATAACATCAGTATCATACCAAAATTGGGGCCACTATGCAAAGTATCTTGATGATTATGTTGAACTTCAATCTCTTGAAGAGCAAAAACAGATCTGCTTCTGCTGGAGTCTGTAAGGGTGGTTGCAGTGTGTGGATGGGTCCTCAGAATTTGGTCAAGGACGCCTTCCGTCATGTACAGCCTGATTGAAGGACCACAACCTGGTATCTTGTGATGAGATTCAGAAGTTCTAGACCGTATGTTCATTGCGGTCACTATGTAGTCCAAATATGACTTGAATTTGGCCACTGTGCCCAATATTTTCAGTCTGTAAGCATGCACTAGGATCATTTTGTAATTTGGGAGGAATTTATTTGGATGACTCTTAGGGTTTCAGGCTTTCAACTCCCTGCTATGGTTTTTAATTTAGATATGCGTACAATAAACAAAAGTTCTACATAGATAGAATCTCATCTTTGAGACATGAATAAAGTGTTTAATGCTGGATCACCCACAGGCTACATCAACTGGTCCTTTAACTCAGTTACCAGTGCACTGAGGCTATAGGAAATTAATTCAAGCATATGGGGCATTGTTTAACTATATGTTCAAACTGCAGATACCTCAATTCAAACAATTCCTGGCAGGTAAGTGTAGGAAGCTGGCTCTTTATATAGTACACCAAAAAGAGGTATACTGTGCAAAGAGTCCAGGTATTCCCTTATAAGTGGACAGAGACTTGCTCTAGCAATACCAAGGCGCTCTTCTAGGGGGTAGTGTGGTCAGAGAGCAGTGTTAGGCATCTGCAAATACACACACAGTCAATTAATGATGCACACGACTCAATAAGAAGAGCCACACCAATTTATAAAAATAACATCATTCCTTGTATATATTTAGGCACCAGAATCAGTACAATCAGGCAAGTTTGTTTTGAGATAGAAATACTTTTAGTTTTCAAAAGTCGACAGGACAATTTTCAGAGCCGGCAACGTTATCTTGTGGAGGAAAAAAAGAATACTGCATACAGTTACTTCACAGCGACGTACGGGACCAATCTCCTGGACTTAAGGTGAGTAAAGGGCAAGGTCCAAGTCAGCACTGACAGGTCACCCCAGGTGGCACTGGGGCTGCCGGGTGCAGAGGTGCTTTTCTGCGTTGGATGACCAATGTTATGCTTTGGGGGAAAAACATGTACTACATTCGGGCACTTCACGTCAACTTACAGGGACAATCATTTGGACTTAAGGTGAGTATGGGGTAAGGTCCAAGGCCACACAAACAGGTCACCTCGGGAGGCTCAGGGCATCCTTCTGCAGAGCTGTGTTTTAGTGTCGGGTGCCCAATGTTATCCTATGGGGGAAAAACAGGACTGCAATCGGGCACTTAACGGCGACTTACAGGACCAATCTCCTGGGCTTAAGGTGAGTATGGGACAAGGCCCAAGGCCACACCAACAGGTCACCTCAGGAGGCTCTGGGGCGTCCGGGTGCAGAGGTGTTTTATGGTGTCAGGTGCCCAATGTTAGTCAATGGGGATCGGTCCTGTCAGAAAGAGGCTGAAGATTTGGACTGGGAAACCAGTCAGGCTGAACCAACAAGGGGCTCATGTCTCAAGATGCTCGGAGATGTGGGGACACCTTTGGTCCACTTCCACTTGGGCCAGGGGCGACAGCTGCAGAGGTGTCTTGAGGCTTTGGGTTTTTCACAGTCGAGTCACTCGTGGTTGGGAGGGAGCTGCACAAAGAGGCTGCAGGCAGGGTAATGGAGTCCCCTCCTGGCAAACCCAAGAGGAGCTTCTTCTCTGGAGGCCTGGAGGACCACGCTTGCACTGTTGGCCCATTTCAACCTGGGCTTGGAGCGTTGCTGACCGGTGTCGGGTTTACACGGTCACGAGTCCTCACAGTTCTTCCTTTGGTACTTGCAGGGTGCAGGGAAGCAGCTCCACTGGAGATCCTGAGTCTTGGCAGGTGTGCTGGTAGTCCTCCCAGGCTTTTGGAGCCAGGGCTGCTTATAGGAGGAGTCGACTTTGGCACAATCGTCAGGCACAGCGAACAGGCCGGCAGGGTTGGCACCAAGTCCTTTGCATCGTCCATGGTTTCTGCTTTTCATAGTTCTTCAGTCCTTCTTCTTCTTTCAGGTCAGCAGGATCTGATTTCCTGGTGCCAGGGTCTCCCCTAAATACTAGATTTAGGGGCGCTAGGGGAGTGTAGGATAGTAGCCAATGGGCTACTTACCCCTGCTGTCACTGCGCCCCCTATATGGCCACTTCCTGTGGGAAGTGGGGATAACCCTGTCCCAGAGTTCCTAAGTTTGCCATCACATAGATGACAGACTTATGATTTTGGTATTCGCTTCAGGTAGCCCACCTTAGGGGTGAAACTAGCCTGAAGGTCAACATGCTGCTTTGCTTACTACATTTCCCACCTCTCCAGGTGCCAAATGGGCCCTGGACAGGAGGGGTCGGCATCCTCTCCTGTGAGGGAAGCCAGATTTGCATACCAAAGGTAGTTGGCTCTTTGGAATACTAATTCGCAGGTCATCCTGTGGGAGGGGGTGTAAACACCCTCTGCCCGAGCAGGCTTAGCTCCTGAACTCCTGAGGGCGAAGGCCCTTACCCCTGGGGGTCAGAAACTTGTCTGTGGTGGCAGGCTAGCATTTTGTTACATTGTAGGATATAGACCTATTGTAATTCGTAATAGGGAGAGGTTTTGTTTTGATTTTGTGCTAATGTTTCCTGCCTCCCTCTCCCTTTATTTGGATACCCAGGGACCCTCTGCTTGTATAATTAGTTGGCAGGCTAGCAAGGACCTGTTAGTCAGCACACTAGTAGGTGGTTGGTTTTCAGGGGGCACCTCTAAGGTGTCCTCTGGGTGCTTGTATTAATAAATCCATCACTGGAATCAGTGTGGGTTTATCAATACGAGATGTTTGATACCAAACATCTCTAGTTTCAGTGAAGCCATCATGTAGCTGGGGAACTTGTTTTTGACCAGAGCCCAGCACATGTATTTAAAATGGCTTCCCTGGTCACTTGTACTGCCAGTAATTGAACTTCCCAGCACAGGGGCATATCTGCTCACATAGATATGTCCGAAAATGTAATATAATGCACCCTGCCTTAGGGATGTAAGGCCAGCCGTAGGTGTGACTTCCATATTTTGCATTGCAGTATTAGGGGACAAGGCACACAAGTGTATGTCATGTCATGTTTTCACTTTTTAGAGAACCTTGTTACGCAGCCTGCTGTGGCAGTCTGTATGAGTTTGGTGCTGGGCCCCTTAGAGTGGCACAAGATATGCTGTGTACCCGAGGTACCACTTACTAGGGACTTACAGTGGCGCTAACAACCTGGTCACTTGGGCATCAAGTGGCCAGGTGTCTTGTTTTGGGAAAGAAAACTGGCAATGGGGACCTGGTTAGCAGGAACCCAGTGCATTTCAGTTAAAGTTGCATCAAATACCAGGCAAGAAGTGGGGGGACTACTGCAACAAAAACCTAGTTTCCTACAGTAAGAATGTATGGCTGGATCTGATTGAATCCCCTTTTTTTGATGGGACATGTTCCTTGAGAAGATTTTTATGGTGCAGTGGGAAAAACTAATTAAAAGGTCCATGCGTATTTATGACCCAGATCACTTAACCCTAGGATCTATCAGCTCCTGGTCCCCCTCATATACTGTAGACTTCAAGGGTGTGTTATCTAGACTTTAACTCCGCTTACAGTCAATCTACCGTGTTGTGATCATTTTGTAGATTGATGGGGAACTTCATGGTAATTGAAGTTAACATCCTCCATTTGGCACCCTATATTGGCAGAGACCACCACGGTCTTGACGTTGTCTATATCTGATACTAGGATTGTAACTTGTGCTTAGAGTCACTTTGTATTATTCGCTAAAAGGTAAAAATATAATTCTGTGTATTGTTTAAGTTACTCAAGAAGATCAGCATGATGCACGAGTCCGTCTTTTGTATCCCAAATGAAGGTGTTAGTGGAAGAGACCAATTTCAAGATGAAAGGCCAAAGTACTATAGATTTGTCAGAATCTGAGCTTTAGATTTTACAGGGCTCTTAATCAGCAGCGACTAGTGTCCCTTTGGCAGCTGAAGGGGCAAATCTATGCATAGGACAGCAGCTACCTAGGTATTAGGGTCAATGTTGCAGCGATAGAAAGGGGCAAAGGGACAACCTACATCCACTCTCTTATGGAACCCTGCTTTTTAGGTCAAAGCCTGCCAGACAGCGCAGCTGTCTAGTTGGAAGAGACTTACGGGGGAAATATTGCTAGATGAGCTGGAAAGCAACTCCACCTATTGCTTTCCATTGGCTTTTTGTTTCATCACTTTTATTTTCTTGCTTTCTATATGGTGGTTTAATTTGTTTTAGCCTGTCCATCTCATGCGTACTTCTAACTGTGGAGCATAGCTTGTTTACCACTCTCTGATTGGGTGCATCTATGCCACCACCAGTGTCCAAATTTCAGGAAGATTTTTGTTTTCTTTTTTGTGAAGCACTCCATAGGAGTGCACGACTGTTCCATTCCTCGTCTTGGTCAGGTGCTCCCCACCCCACCCCTGATACTGCTTTCCACTTTTCTCTGTCTCCTGTGTGTTGTGTTTGCCAACTACGCTTCTTGATGGGCAGAGTGAAGGACGTTCTGTAAACAGACCGCAAACACTAGTTCACACTCCTTTCTGTGCCCTATTCATGCGAGTAAAATAGTATTGACTATGTTGGAAAGAAAACAAACATTGAGAA
This sequence comes from Calotriton arnoldi, assembly GCA_963921515.1. Classification (NCBI taxonomy): domain Eukaryota; kingdom Metazoa; phylum Chordata; class Amphibia; order Caudata; family Salamandridae; genus Calotriton; species Calotriton arnoldi. Next base: position 821,052 of record CAWUFW010006286.1, read on the forward strand.
AAAAAACACTAATAAGGTTAGGTACAAACTATAAGAGCTTGCAATATTCTGACCCATGCGTTAACTCCTGCTTAGGCGTAGGTCAGAATTATGGGTTTGAAGTTATTTAAGGCATCTGATATTTATTGGATGCGTTAAATATCTCAACTTTAGGAAATTTCGGCAGGTCAAACCTGCAGAAATTTCATAGAGGAAAACAGAAGGTATTTACCTTATCGTGAGTATTTTTGGTGTGTTAAACTCCCAAATCCGGATGTTATTCCCCATAAACTCGTAATAGGTGGTATTTATTGCACCTGATAAATAATGTACCCCTTGGTATCGTTATTTATCAGGGGCGATAAACAACGCCTCAACTTGAAATCAGGGCCTAAGAAGAATCAATTTTGTTTACTGGACACTAGAAGCACCACTTGTTTGTTACCGCTGGCAGACTGAGGAGATTGTTTTGTTTTTGATTGAGGAAGCGGATAAGACGCACCAGACAGCCAAAGGTTAAGCGTTCAAAAATGAGAAAATAGAAGCCATGATTTGGGTGGTCCAGCACTAACCAGGTCATTTCTGTGTTGTGCTGTTGCTTGTCTGTGTTTAACCTTGCCCAGTTTCAGACATTGCACACAGACTTTAAAACTGGACAGTGCTGCCAACTGGGAGCTCCATTAAACTTCCATGAGGAAATACAATGTGAAAGAGATTCTGTGACATATTTTCAAGGGAATAGCACCACCAGTACGTCACTTTTAGCATTGTTCTGGTGGCGCTATGTGCTTCTCGATATTTACAAAGCGGTTTTAAGCCACTTTTTGTGGCTTAATGCCGCCTTGTAAATGCGGCCCCTTTACTCGCATCACTTAGCGGGAAAGGGGCGCGCAATGGGTGTTTCTCTGGGTCTTCCACCGCAGCACCCATTCCTTCTTGATGATGCCTTAGATTTGCATGGATCTGTAAATATGAGGCAGAGCCAAAAACCAACGCCATGCAAGAGCAGGCGTTAGAATGGTGCAACAAGAAGAAATACTTTTATTTCACCTTGTTTTGGCTTTTTCTATGTGTCCTGCATTCTGCAGCACACATAGAAAGAGCAAAACGCCATTAATGATTGTTTATGTGGAAGAAGGCATCCCTTCCTGCACATAAACAATCATTAAATAATAAATCAATCAGGGGTTTATAAAGCGCGTTACACACCTGTGAGGGTCTCAAGGCTCTGGGGGGGGTGAGTGTAGCTCTAGGTCAGCCGAAAAGGCAGGTCTTGAGGCTCTTCCTGAAGGTGTGCAGGGTGGGGGAGCATCTGAGGTTGACAGGGAGTTCGTGCCAGGCTTTGGCTGCGACGTAGGAGAAGGCTCTTCCCCCAGCTCTGGTTCTGCGGATGCAAGGGGTCGTTGCTAGGGCGTGGTCGGCAGAGCCGAGGTTTCTTTTGGGTGCGTGGAAAGAGATTCTTTTGTTGAGGTATTTGGGTCCGATGTTGTGGAGGGATTTGTAGGCGTGGGTGAGTAGCTTGAAGGTTACTCTCTTCTCGACGGGGAGCCAGTGGAGGTCTTGCAGGTGTTGGGTCATGTGCTCATGTCGTGGGGTGCCGAGGACGAGTCTGGCTGCGGTGTTTTGGATGGTCTGAAGTTTCTGGAGCAGGGATTTGTTGATTCCCGCGTAGAGGGCGTTTCCGTAGTCCAATCTGCTGGTAATGAGTGCGTTGGTGACGGTTTTTCTGGCTTCGGGTGGGATCCACTTGAAGGTCTTGCGGAGGGAGTTGAAACAGGTGGAGGCGACGGCGTTGACCTGGTGAGTCATGGTGAGGGAGGAGTCTAGAATGATGCTGAGGTTCCGGGCATGGTTCGTCGGGGTGGGTGGGTTTCTGAGGGTGAAGGGCCACCAGGAGCTGTCCCACACGGTGGGGAGGGTCCAAAGACGAGGACCTCTGTCTTGTCCGAGTTCAGTTTTAGGCAGCTGCCGCTCATCCAGGCTGCGACGTCTTTCATTCCTTGTTGGAAGCTGAGTCCGGTGTCTTCGGGGTTCGTGAGGGAGAGGATGACCTGGGTGTCATCGGCGTAGGACACAATGCTGAGCCCGTGCTGTCTGACGTGGGGCTGAGTGATGATCCTTGGGGTACTCCGCAGTTTATCTCTGTGGGTTCTGAGAGGAAGGGTGGAAGTCTGATCTGTTGGGTTCTGCTGGTGAGAAAGGAGCGGATCCAGTCGAGGGCAAGTCCTTGTATGCCAGCATCGTGGAGTCTGGTTGCAAGAGTGCGGTGGGAGACGGTATTGAAGGCAGCGGAGAGGTCTAGCAGGATGAGGGCCGCGGTGTGTCCCTGGTCGAGTAGCATGTGGATGTCGTCGGTGGCGGCGAGGAGGGCGGTCTTGGTGCTGTGGTTGCTGTGGAATCCAGACTGGGAGGAGTCGAGTATGGCGTTCTCTTCGATGAGGGTGGTCAGTTGTGTGTTGACGAATTTCTCAGTGACTTTGGCTGCGAAGGGAAGGATAGAGATGGGCCGGTAGTTTTTCTGTCGGGTCGGCCGAGGGTTTCTTGAGGAGGGGCTTGATCTCCGCCCGCTTCCAGTCGTCGGGGAAGATGCCGGCTTTGAAGGTGGCGTTGATGGTGCGGCGTAGTTCGGGCGTGATGGCGGCTCTGTGGAAGATGTGAGGCGGGCAGGGGCCTGTGGGGGCTCCTGAGTGGGTGCTTTTCATGGTCGCAGTGGTGTCTTCGGTGGTGACAGGTGTCCAGGTGGTGATGGTGTGCTGGCTGTCATTGCTGGAGGGGAGGGTGGTTTCTGGAGTCTGTGCGCTGAAGTTGTCATAGAGGGCCTTGATCTTTAGGTGGAAGTAGGAGCCGAGTTTGTTGCAGAGGTCCTGGGACGGTGTGATGTCCGTGGCTTTGCTGGGAGGTTTGGTGAACTGCTGGATGATGCTGAAGAGTTCTTTTGAGTTGCTGGCGTTGGTGAGGATTTTGTTCCTGATGAAGCTCCTCTTGGTGGTTCTTATGAGTTGGTGGTATTCTGTCATGGCGTGCTTGTAGGTGGATTGGTCTTCGGTTGTTTTTCTGTTTCTCCATCGTTTCTTGAGCCGTCTGCATGAGCGTCTAGCTTCCTGGAGGTCGGTGGTGAACCAGGCGGCCTTCAGAAGGCGTTTTCCATCCGGGCAGCCGAGGGGAGCGAGCTTGTCTGTGCAGCTGGAGATCCAGCGGTGTAGTTCCGGGGCTGCAGAGTTGGCATCGCTCGTGGCAGAGGGGGGGTCGTGGATGAGGGTAGAGTTGAGGTCCTCTTCTGTGACCTTGCTCCAGTTCCTTTGTGGCGGGCGCGGGGCGGGCTTGTGTGCGGTGGTGGTGCTGAAGGAGAAGTGTACGCAGTGGTGGTCTGTCCAGAGGGGCTGCGAGGTGTGGCTGAAGTGGATGTTAGTCCCTCCTGCTAAGATGGGGTCGAGGATGTGTCCGGCCTTGTGGGTGGGGGTGGTGACAAGCTGCTTCAGTCCGAGGTTGGCAAGGCTGTCCAAGAGGGCGGTGGAGTCTGGGTCGCTGTGGTTGTCGAGGTGGAAGTTCAGGTCTCCGATGAGTGTGTAGCCCATGGAGGTGATGGCGTGGGGTGCAATGAGGTCGGAAATGGTGGTGGTGAAGGGAGCGCGGGGCCAGAGGGGTCTGTAGGCAAGGGTGCCACAGAGCGTGGTTCTGGGGCTGGTCTGGAAGTGGAGGTGTTCGGTGTTGGAGAGGGGGTCGCTCGTGCTGAAGGTGGAGAGCCGGAGGAGCTCTTGTGTGCGATGGTGAGTCCTCCTCCTGGGCGGTGGGGGCGGTCTTTCCTCTGGATCTTGTTGCCGTTGGGGATGGCGATGGTGATGTTGGGGGCAGAGGCGGCGTTAGTCCAGGTTTCCATGAAGAAGGTGACGTCTGGTGAGAGGGTGTCGAGGAGGTCCTAGATTTCTACGGCGTGTCTGTGCAGGGAATGCACATTGAGGAGGATGCATTTCAGGGCTTCATTGGTGCGGGCATCTGGCGTGGGTGCGGAGGACGAAGGGGTGCTGTGGATGGTGAAGGAATGTCGGCAGTGTCAGCAGGAGAATTGGCCATGGATGGTGTTCTGTGACGACAGCTGGCAGTTGCTGTTTCTACCAGGGTTGAGTGTGAGCAGGGCAGCCGGGTTGTAGCGGTGGAAGGTCGGGGATCCAGGGTCCCTGGAGCTGGTCGCGGTCGGGTCACGGATGGGAGCAGACGGGCTTGCCTTTTGCGCCAGCGGCGTGCCCCCTGTGAAGCGGCCACCATTAAGTAGGGAAGGGGGGAGGGAATCGCAGCTGGGAGGCGGGAACTGGGAATCAACAGGGGGAGGGGCTGCGGGGGCAGCAGCGGCGGGAAGAGGAAACGGGCAGAAAACAGGGAAAACAAGCCAAAAAACTGGGGCAAAAACAGAAAAACAGGCAACAGTCTGATACAGTACAATTACAATAAATGCAGAAACAATTACAAAAAATACAATTACAATAAAGGCAGAAACTAAGATAAAGGCAGAGATTAAATGAAAAACCGGACAGAAAAAGGGCACAATACAGTGGAACCAGCAGAAGAGCAAGGCTCTCCCACTGGACCACCAGGGATGAGGCACAGGCAGGAGCCTGCGGGTGGAGGACGGCCTGGAACCCCTCACAATACAGAGCGCAGCACAGCACGGGCAGCAGCACTTACCAGCGGAGCTGCAGGGGGAGAAATCAGGCTCCTGACCATAATGACAATTTGCTACTTCGATGTGTGCTGCAGAATGCAACACACATAGGAATAAAAAATCACCATCCTGCACATAAACAATCATTCCCTGGCGCTAGGCAGCTAATTTTAGCCCCAGAGCTAGGGAAAACACAGGGGTGTGCCATATTGTTGTAAATACGGCGCGTCACTGCGTTTTGGAAATGTCGGAGCCTGGCACTGCTAAATTTGGCACAGCTCCACGCTTCGACATTTCTTTGTAAATATGCCCCCTGTTCCACTAGGGGTAAGCTCATGTTGTGGGCTTCCCTTGGAAACATTTAGAATAACTCTTAATAGCCCCATTATGCTGCACATTTTGCAATTTTCTGTTACCAGCTGATGGTAACAATGCAATCTTATTGTTTTTTGTGCTTTGATGCACTAACATTGCATCACTGCAGCATTATGTGCCAGATAAGCGATTATGCTACACAAGTGGGCAGTAATTTGGTTACCCTTTGGTTTTCCGTTTTCACCTACCTTTAAGCGAACACATTACTCAGGGAATTGTTTTGCACCCCTAAAACATGGAGTCCCTGTTAATCGCCACTGATGTGCCCTGACTTTGCACACATTTTACACCTATGTGCATGCCACGCTTCTTTGGACTTCCAGTACTTTGTTGCCTGTCTTCCTAGCAGTAAGGTGTCCAATACATCCATCACAGAACCTCCCATGAATTATGACGGGTGCTGTTTGCTCCTTGCTAGAAATATTTTCACACTGTCTCTAGAACTCAATATTTCCTAAGTAGTAATTCTCTGTTGGTCTGGGGAAGGAATGACAGCTGTTAGCATTTTGTACCCACTGAGTTGATGTGTATAGAGACTCTGCTTTGCTTTTCTTGGGCGGGTGCTACAAGCTCTGCTTTCTTTATCAAGACCTGGGGTGAGGGCAGGAGCGGCCCATGCAGGTAAGAGCGGTGGGGTGGTGGGGCCGGGTTGGGGAGGGATTCGACAGACGACACGAGGGAAAATTAAATTAATAATTAATTTTCCCTCATCATCGTCTGTCGAAATCCCCCCCACCAGGCCCCACCGCTCTTACGTGTACGGGCCACGGCTGGATGAGAGATACAAAGGGTAGAAGGCTAAGCAGCTATTTTTACACATTTATGCTTCCATTCATGACATATTGCCTCAATGCTGTGATTGGAAACCACTGAGTGGAAGTAAATCATGTTATACCTATATTCTGGTTGTGCTGTTGCTACTACCCTTAGAAAGGCCACGGGCCATGAATTTGTTTTACACCATGTTGATATCACAAGTAATAGCGACTTTTGAAAGTTCTTTTTTACTAATGCAATGACAGTTGTTGAAAACATCTGTGTACTATTGGTTTTGGGCATGTTTCTGCCTGGCCTGCCTCTCATAGCTCGTTGTTATTCATAAAAATCAGTGTGTAAATGTCTAAAAAAATCAGTTGGTTCACACTATTTATCTATATGTTCATCTGTTTATTATTTTTTTTTAGCTTTTTCTGTACTCGCTGCTATAGAACCGTAGTGCATACTAATATGGATCACTTTGAGGTCAACATAGGATATTAAGTGTGGCTAGTTTTATAAGTCAAGCTTGGCACACACCGTAAGGCTTCTGGTTGACAAAGACCTATTGTTAGATTACCAAGAATTTGCAGGAGTTTACAGCCCATCCTTTGCTTGCCATTGGTTAACGGTATTGTCAATCTCATTCGGTTTATTCTATTCAATGGCTCTCCATGTCTCAGCGTGTAAATGTTGTGTTTGCCCCTCCCCTGGAGCATAGCCTCTTTACCATCTTTGATTGGCTTGCTTCTATCCTTCTACTGCTCACTTTTAGGGAACTTTTGTCTTTGTGTAGTCAAGCACTCCATGAGAGTGCATGTGTTTTCCATTCTCCTTCTCTCCCCTTTGTCCTCCCCTGCAAATGCCCCCCCATCTTCTGTGTTTCCCGCTTGTGTACGTACAACTCTTACCCCCTTCGCACTCACGTAGTTCTTGCCCTCGTATGTTTCTACCTTGCTTCCGGGTGTTGATGCCACCTTTGAGTGCTTCTCCACCCCCACTCCCTGCGCTCTGTATTTTTTTTTATCCCCTGTCCCTACGCTGTTCTTCTCTTCAAGTGTTCTTCTCACCACACCTGTATTGCTCTCCTTCTGTGCAATGCTTTTCCCTTCCTCTTCCCTCAGCAGCTTCCCCATTTGTTCATCCATTACCCATGACCCCTGCAGTACTTTTTTATTTACCAATTCAAGTGGCATCTGCCATCTTGAGTTGGGGGACCAAAAGGAGTCCTGCAAAAATGCTCAAACAAGCCCCGCTCCCTTCCTCTCCTCAAGTCACCTCTCTTTCCATCCGTCCATCTTCTCTCTCTCTTTCTCTCCGCTTTCTCTTCTCCCACTCTGATCTCTAACTCTCCCTCGTTCCCGCTCAATCTCTTTACCTCTATCTCTCTTGGAGCCCCCCGTGCCTGCTGTATTTTACCTTGGATCTGAAGAAAGTGACAGAGGCCCCGGGAGGGGCCTCCAGGGGCCCCATCCCACTGGAGAAATTCCTGATTGGATAAAAGGCTAGTCCGGCCCAGCACAAGCAGCATTTGCACCCTTGTGAGCACTTACTCCCATTTGACACGCAGTGTAAATTGTACTTGCTCCTGTTTTTGCACACCCAGGCCCAGATTTATCATGAAATTGCGTTGGCCTTGCGTCCTGCAGGGTGTCACAAAGGCAGCGCAATACATAGGGTAGATTTTCCAAGCAACACAAGGCCACCTTGCGTGGCCCTGTATTGCTTGGTATATCTGGAGTGAGACAAGGCAGCGCAAATTGTAGCCTTGCGTTACTCTGTGCCGGGGAGGCGTCCCATGGGAGAAGCCTGGGTGTTTTGGTATTTTGGTGCATTCTCAGATTTACCAGTATTGCTATATCTGGGAGTGCGTCAAAATGCTAGGCCTTCCCAGGGGAGGCACAACATATCTGCAGAAATATCATTGTTTCTTCTCGTTGTTTCCTCTTTCTAAGTGTTTTGCGTTCTGCAGCACACATAGAAAGAGAAAAATGCCTCTAAAGGTTGTGTTTGTGCATAAATATGTACCTTTCTGTACAAAAACAATCCTGCCTACAATGCAGGCACCCATGCACCATGGCGCAAAGCTGCATGCATAGGTGCTTGGCCATTTATGCCCTCCCCCCTTCACGCAGCGCAGCAAGTTGTCTTGCTGCGGTGCATGAAAGAATCATAGGTCTGCCCCCCAGTTACTGCTATTGTGCAAATCAGTGTGCAAGGGGTCATAATCATGTACAAAACAAGACCAGGTGACTCTACACAGAGGTGTTGTTGCACCTGTTATCACGTATTTCCCTATGGGCAGTATGTTTTCACATATGACCCTAAGCAGCTGTTCTTTCTCTTTCTCCCTCACTTAATCTGTCTCCTCTCTTTCTCTTTCTCAACTCTCTCCCTCACTCCCTCAGTCTCTCTCTTTTTGTGTCTCTTCCTCAACCTCACCCTCTCCTCTACTTCTGTTTGCCCCCCTAGTCTTCATTGGATGCAGAATATTTTCAATGTCATTGAACAAAAAGATAGAAAAAGATATTAATTCATTGACGATGTAATATTAGCCTGAATAAATACAGAGTTGATGTTTTTCTTTAAATTGCATAACAAAGCGGGAGATTGGTAGTTGAGGAAGGGGTGTGTTGGTGCTTAACCAAATGAAAGAATGAAGCACAACACGCCGATAGGAGACCAGTGTTAGGGGTGCACTCTGTCTATATCACTTTATCTATTTCCATGCTCTGCATCCTTTGTCACTACTCCTTGGGGTATATTCACAAGAACGTGTGATAACTACCGCAAGAGTAGCGTAACGCAACTTTCAATATCGCAGTCAAGCGCGGGAAAATAACCCCGTGTCAACGTGGAATTCACAACAAGGCGGTAGCATGCGATAGTCACCAGATAACTCGTGAAATGTCAGCGTGAAAATCAACACCACACCGAAAAAATGCGAAACGCGAGAAATCATACAATGAGGCCAATCGTGGTACAAAAAGTAGCGAAAATCAGCCTCAGGCCTGCAAATCCCACGCGTCTGGCGGGAAATTGCACCATAAAAACCACAGAAACAACACACCAGAAACAAGCCAAAGCACGTAGCAACATGGATGCACCCTGACCCAGCGCAGAGGTCAACGCGAACCCCACAACCCCCACAGACCACCAGCAAGGAACAACTGGGTCGGGGAAGGCCAAGGAGAAAAGGGAGAGGAAGACGGGGTGCAGACCGCAGGAAAACAAGACCAGTGCCATGGAGGTGACAGAACACTACCAGCAACTGACCCACAAGCAGACCACCTGGAATGCAGTCGGAGTGCCCAGGAGGCCAATCGAGGAGGCCAAGAGGCGCCGGCAGGACGTGACAACCTAAACCAGGTACAAACCCGCTGCCAACAGGAAGGCAGCAACGGCGACAGGAGGTGGCAGTCCAGCGCCACAGGAGGAGCTGGAGGAAACCCAGGCCACAGTCATCAGTGTGGAGACGGTGCAAGGAGTAAGGAGTAGGGAGTACGGACAAAGCTCGAGAGGACCTGACACAACATCAACAGGGTGAGGATCCAACAGTGACTGGGGGACGGGGGATGATGGGCACAATGGCACACATGCACAACGAGGTGTAGTACACTGCACACCCACAATTACCCAGGGACATGTCCCCCATCCCCGTGGCACACTGCAGCACACACACATAGCAATCACAGCACATACCATGACAATGTGGCAAAAAGTGCAACACCCACACTGCAGCACAGGGGACACAACTGGGTCCGCCCAGGCGCAGAAACAGAACAATCACATTGGACAGAGCAGGGAACTGTGAGATGCATATCTACGCCTACAACCCCACATCAGCCATGTAGGCCAAATGTACAATGTCCCAACTCAAATAGCCACCACCGCCCAAACAGTCACAATGTACATTGTCACACAGTCTGCATGTCGACAAGAACAAGGCACCAACACAAGGCCAACATGCACCTCCCCTTCACAATGCAGAGGGATAAACAACACCTCCAGCAGGTCAGTACAGACAACCCATCAGTGATGCCGGAGACGAACACCACACCTTCGACACCGATGCCCTACAACAGCCCATGGACATCCCACACAACCTACCACCAGTACCAGGGCAGACAAGCTACTCAGAGGAGAACCCAGCCCCTGCAACAGACCACACAGCATGAAGCACCAGCAATCACGGCTGGCTCACAACACTTCACCGACCCACACATGGCACCCCAGTGCCAGGTGTCAGAATGCCAAAAGGAGGTGGCCCAACAGGTGCGGGTGTTGCCAAACCCATGGAATGCGAACTAGAACACATACGTGGGTGCCCATTACCCCTCAGGGACCACCTGCACCCCACAAAGGAGACCCACACTGCCATAGAGACACATGCAGATGCACATAACCAGTACAGAACCACGCCCAGGGGCACGCACATATCAGTCACACACCCACGTTGGCTCTGCGTACGACGGCACAGTCCACTCCCCTTACGAATTGAGTGGGTGATGACAAAGCTACATGTCCAGGTTCTTGCCCGCTGCCTGCGGTGACATGTCTGCGCCCGCTGTACACAGCACAATATAATGTTGTAGGGCCCAGGGCCCCCAAACATACAACAAGACCACAGGGACACATGCACATATCATGTTGAACTGGCTACGGGCACGTGCGCCCGGCCCCTTTATTGGCAGGGCCACATGTACAGTGACGCCTGTGCTGGATGTGTGTGGGGTGAGTATAAGCCAGCCCGCACGGAGTGCTTGGTGCTGGCAACAACCTGAACAGTGGACACCAGTGTAATGGAAACAGAAAACACCAGCATAACAGAGTCAACTGCAGAGCAACATGGAGGGATCCGGAGTAAGGACAGAGGTCACCCAATATTCAGTCAGGAGGTTCCGTGAGTTGCAGTGCACTGAGGTAGGGGCACTAGAGGAGAGCGCGCTCATGTGATGAAATTGCTAGGATTGTGTCCCTTCGGGTTAGTCCTGATGCAGATGCAGTGGGGTGTGGTACACCTGCATCAACTTCCTCATCAACGTCCCAGGTCTCCCACACTGCCTGAGGTGACAGTTGCGTCCGCAGTCCACAGCGCAATACCCAGTATTAGATCCAGGTGTGTAGCTTGACTACCACCACCAGTCTGCATTCCTGCCTTGGGGCTGTTGCCTCCTGCCCTCCCATTGTCTGTGCCTTCTCCTGTCCGCACACTTGACACATCTTCCTCATCATAATCCCAGGACTTCCCCACTGCATGAGGTGACATTGCTGCGCAACCTCACAACAGCACAAAACTCAATCAGTAATGGACAATGGCTTGCGGTGCACTGAGTCACTGGCACCTGGAGTGCTGAGCAGGGTATCAGGCCGATGATGGTATCCACGACAGGTCTGAGCAACTCCGTAGGTCTGTCAGGACCACCCTTCCGACTCTGGCAGATGGCGGTTGGAGGTGGTCCTTGCGGTGGTGGCGTGTGCCTCCTGCGGTGATGCGACGTCCGGGCCGGTCAAGACTCGATGCTATGTGTGGGCCCTGGTGGCCCGCAGTTGAGGCTGGAGGATGCGGACAGCGCAGGGCCACAGACACATGGCGTTGATGACCCCAAGACCATCGCTACAGAGGCCATTCAGTGTCTCAGAAGAAGGCGTCCCAGGCCTGAGCAGCACAGAGTTAGTGGCCCCGGATGCACTGCGGCCGGCACAGGCACCCAGCCACTGGACAGTGACTTGCGGTGCAGTCAGATGGGCCATGCGACCTGAGCGGGTCCCCATCAATGTCCGAGGTGTATGTTGCGGAGGGTTGCGGGGGACAGTGGAAGGTGTCCTCCAGGGCATGATGCGGAAGGTCTGATGTTATCTGGAAGCAGCAAATGGAGGAGTGGAAAGCGCAACCCTCGTTTTCACCAACAATTCAGTATCAGCTACATGAGGATGTAAACTAGCCCCTATTCCATAGACTCAAACGCCACCAATCTACGACCAGTGAGTGTCCATGAATGTCGGGGAACACACTTAGTGGCACAGGTGCTGAGAGGGGATGCAGTCTGCGATGATGCCGGTACACAGATGTGAACTCAAACATTGCCAAATCAAGTCTCTGTGACCTACTGGACCGCAGTGTAGGCCGGAGGCAGCGGCAGCATGGGCCCACAGACACGTGTCGTGTGCTTGTGATGCATTCGTTTGCTTCACTGATTGCAGGGAGTTTAGTGATATCACCCCTGCAGTAGGCATCTGGTCACTGCCATGGTGTAATCAAGACTCAGTTCCAAATGTGTGACCTACCTGACCGTGGTGTAGGCCTGAGGCAGCGGTCAGCACGGCCCATTCACCTAGTGTCGCCGGCATAGGTTGGATGGCCCCACCGGCCTGCGTTGTTCAGGTTCAGTGGCACCACGTGTAGCCGGCTGGCGTTAAACAGGGTTAGTGGCACCACATGTAGCCGGCTGGCGTTGAACAGGGTTAGTGGCACCACGTGTAGCCGGCTGGCGTTGAACAGGGTTAGTGGCACCACGTGTAGCCGGCTGGCGTTGAACAGGGTTAGTGGCACCACGTGTCGCAAGATGCCCATATGGAACTATGCCTCACTGATCGGGGGGTCTGGTGCTGTGGCCGCTGGCCCGGATTTGGGGTCACTGCCATTCATGACTCAGGACACAGTTTCACATATGGGACCTACTGGTCCGAAGAGTAGGCCGAAGAGGCGGCAGAGGAGTACGTCAACGAGAAAGGAATAAAGCGGGCCTGTGTCGTGGAGGCCGTGATGGTCTGAGGTGGCTGCCAAGGTCGCGGGCCTCGGGCTTGGAGCTTGCGCCGACATGTGGTGGGCCCTCCTTGACACACGCCAGTGTCGGCAGGTGATCAGTGTGGCCTGGCTGCGCAGGGGTGGGCCTGACAGGTTCGTGGTCCAGCGTGCCGGGGTCTGGCAGGCGCATAGCATCGTGGGCAACTCCGCTCATGAGGATGGCGTCGGCATCGTGGCGGGGTGGGAGGCGCCGCCCTGGCAGAGACGTGGGTCTTTCCAGAAGAGGACCACGCCCAGGCCTACGTGCTTTTTATTCACACCCCTACGCTGGCGTGGCGTGGCGTACGCCGGGCCATCCCACTCAGGTGATGCTTAGGGGGGGCGTAACAGGCAACATTTCCGCGAGGTCCCCCACTGGCTGGGGTGACATGGTGGCATCCACTGTCCACTACACTCCATACACCAGCGGTGTATGTCACCATGGACAGGGGTGTGTTCTGCATACTGGGGTGTGTCCAGCACATCTCCGCCACCCATGGCATTGTGTACTTTCCCAATCATGGTTCTACTGCATCATTCACACATGCCTGGTTGCCACCTCTCCCCACATTCGGCTATTATGTGGCTGAGGTGCCATGCCGTTGCTGGCTCATGTTCAGGGCTTGCCCATGTGAACATTGTAAGTTGTTCTGTCGTGTTTGGTGGGTGGGCATGTTGTTGTGCCTGTTGTATGTGATTTTGTGACGTGTGCATTGCCAGAGTTGTGAGTTGCATGGTTGTGGAGTTGAGGTGTGTGGGGTGTTCATTTGGATATTGCCAAGGGGCTGTGCATTTCCCTTGTTGCCATCCTGGGAACGCTGGTTGATGATGGGCTGTCGGAGGATGAAGGTATCATGCACACTGGCTGTGTATTTGAAGGCGACATTGTTGGGGGTTCCACGGTGTTCTGTTGTTGCCTGCACATTGATGTGAGACGTGTGCTTCCTGTTGCGGTGATTGTGTGCTGTGTCACCAGGGGCCACAGGTAGTACATGTGTGCTGTGTATTGCCCCCAACACGTGCGTGCATCCTGCTTGGGCGTATGGTCCTTGCTTGGTCTCCAGCGGATCCTGCGCATTGTGTTGTACGTATGGGGACTGGGGTACCAGGGTGATGGTGATGTCTAGGACAGGTGTGGGGGACTTGGATGTGGCTGGCTGTGGGACTCCTCCGACTCTGGCGGGTGTTGGTTGGGGGGTCCCAGGGGCCAACAGGTGCAGCCAAGCCATCAGCTTTGTGTGGGGTGGGATGTTGGTTGTCCGCTGTGTTGGTGCCGTAGGCCTGTTAGGCGATGATGGTCAGGATGCGTAGGATGTTTGTCACTTTCAGCCTGTAGTGGACGGTGACATTGTCAGATGTTGGGTCTGTGACGCTGGTAAGCTTCCTGGGGGTCCGCTGTCTTTGTCTGCGCTGCGTCTGTGGTGGTCCATGGGGGGGGGGGTGTTCCGGGTGTGGGTTGGGGTCCTGGGGTGGTGGCGGTGGGTGTTGTGGCCCTCTTGGGTGTCCGGGCCACATGATGAGTGGCTCCATGGCATCTGTTGCCCTTGGGTTGTGGCCCTGGGCTGTGCTCCCTTTTGTGGTGCTGGCTGCCGTCCGACTTTACACCAGGTCAGAGCAGGTGTAGATTTCCTGGTGCTAACGTGCCTTATCGCCTGTTTTGTGTTTTTATCGCTGATGTGGCTGGTCGTTGTGAATGTTGAGGTGTGATGTTGTCGCGCCTTTTGGCACGGGAACGCCCACTCTGCATCTCATTAGCGATAGTTGCGCGGGTCCTCTGTGGCGATGTTTTTTGCGGCTGCTATCAGGGGTAAACTGGTGCTGTGGGCTGTTAACACCGGCTTGTGAATGGGGGGGTAAATTTATCACGACTTTGGCTGTGATAAAGTGCAGTTAATTCAGCGATAGCTCCTTGTGAATATGCCCCCTTGTCTTCTCACTGTGTTTGTCACCTTTATTTTTTTATCTTTCCTTCTTACCATTAATCGTCTTCTTTTCTCTCTCATCTCTCTCTCCTTTCCTCAATTTTGTTCAGTCCATTTCACATCTCTCCTCCGTCTCTTTGCCCTTCCTCCCTCCTCACTCTTTTGTCCTTTCTCCATTTCTCATTCCCTAGCCCATTACACCTCACTGGCCCATTTCTTGGTGCTCTCCTCTCTTCAATCAATATTTCTCCTCTCTCGGTCACCCCGTATTTTTGGGGGGCTCTGCCAGGGGCTCAGAATGAGTACTTCTGTTTGCCCTGCCTATTCCTCCACCACCCTCCTCCTTCCTGAACATGACTTTTGGAGCAGTGTTGAAAAGGCACAGCAAGTGGAAATGGTTTGTGAAAGCCCAGAACCATGTGTATGTTTGTAGTGGGTGGTCACCAGTGGTGTAACGAAACTTGAGGGCGGCCCCCCTGCGAAGTACACTGAGCACCACCCCCACACCCCCCGGCCCACCACCTATCACCTTTCCCCACCGCCCAAAAATCTGGTATATTTTTAATCGAAACGTCCAACATTTAACGAAATGCCTCTATATTGTCTTGCTCGAAATGTCAAATAAGTGAGAAACACTCTTAACATATAAGCTACGCCATTTGTAACATTATTGTCAAGAGCAGATTATTTAACTGAGACAGCAATCAGAGCAATGACAAGGAGCGGTCCTGTGGTCTCAGGAACTGCCTATCGCTGAAGAACAAAGAACAACTACATAGGGTCTGAACTAGAATTCACATTGATGGAAAATAACTTGAAAATTTGAAAGACAAACCGAAACCTGCAATTTAGCAGACTCGACTGGCAATATATATGAGTAGTACACAAGATATAACTCAGCATCCTGCCAGCTCCAAGAGAAAGAAACTGGTGTGAATTTTCTGCATGCCACACACTTGCATCTGTCAGGGATTGTACATGATAATACCCACTCTCTAGTATTTAAAATGCACTGAGGAAGCAATTTCAATCTATACCATCATGGCTTTCTTAGTAAGCAGGATAAAAACAGGCAGGCAAACGAGGCTAAGGATGAAAATTGCTTGGATGCTTCAGAAAATTGATTGCAGATGTTTGTCTGTTTGTATTTATCATGACTGTAGTGTAAATAATGCTAATTACCAGATTTAACCCCTTCGCTTCTAGGCCTTTTCCCCCCCTGTGCTAAGCCTTTTTTTTGGCTATTTGGGGTTGTTCGCGCTTAGGCCCCTGTAACTTTTTGACCACATAAGGTATCCATGCCAAATTTGCGACCTTTTCTTCCAACACCATGGGGATTCTAAAGGTACCCAGGGTTTGTGGATTCCCCTGGAGGGGACCCAGAAATTAGCCAAAATACAGCCCAATTTTTTTTTGGGGGGAAAAATAAGAAAAAAGGGCTACAGATGAAAGCGTCTGATTTTTTCCCTGCAAATAGTATCAAAAAAGGGGTTGTGGTGCTGAAATTACCATCTGCCCAGCTTTCAGGGACAAGCAGACTTTTGTCAGAAAACCAAAATTGTTTACACAGTTTTGGCATTTTTCTGGGACATAGCCTATTTTTGCTATTTTTTGTGCTTTCAACCTCCTTCCAGTTAATGGTAGAAATGGGTATCAAAGCAATAATGGATCCTGAAAAGCTATACATTTTAGGAAAGTAGACATAATTTTGAATTTAGCAAGGGGTCATTTTTGTAGATCCTTCAAGGTTTCTTTATAGAAACTAACCATTGAATATAGGAAAAATTGAAAATTAGTTGAAAAAAACAGCCATTTGTGTCAACGTTTTCACCTGTAACTTCTTCTAATTATGACAGCTGTTTGAAAGCAATATACCGTTACATCCGCTGCACCTTTCTGGTTGTGAGGATATATAGGAATTGTAGGTTCACCAAGAACCCAACGAACCCAGAGCCAATAACTGAGCAGCGTCTTGCAATGGTTTTTTATTATGTACCGGGTATATAGCAATTAATTTGGGAAAATATATACATGGAAAAATCGGTATGAGAGACACCTATGTATTTATGAAATTGGAACAAAATATAGAGTTTAGAAACAGTAGATATTTGCACATTTTCAGAAATTGTGAGTACCCATACTAGCATGAGAATTATAGGTCATTTTTCAAAATGACTTCTTTTTTACACATTGTCTTTCATTTGGAAGGCAGAAATGCATCGAAAGTCAATAGGTAATAACAGTTGCTCTAAAATTCTGTGTTACCCTAAGTCTCCGAATAAAAATGGTACCTCACTTGTGTGGGTACGCCTAGTGCCCGCAACAGGAAACGGCCCAAAACGCAAGGTGGACACACCACATTTTCACAGTGAAAACTGACCCTTTTTTTGCAAAGGGCCTAGCTGTAGATTTTGAACCCTAACTCTGCCAGCACCTAGGGAAACCTAGCACACCTATACATTTTTGAAAACTAGACTCCCAGGGGAATACAGGATGGGGTGACTTGACTGGCTCTCACCAGGTTCTGTTACCCAGAATCCCTTGCAAACCTCAAAATTTAAACAAAAACCCACATTTTCCTCACATTTCTGTGGTGGAATGTTCTGGAATCTGCGTGGATCCACAAAATTCCACTCACCCCGCATTCCCCAAAGTCTTCCGAGAAAAATGGTACCTCACTTGTGTGGGTAGGCCTAGTGCCCGCGACCGGAAACGGCCCAAAACGCAACGTGGACACACCACATTTTACAGTGAAAGCTGACACTATTTTGCAAAGTGCCTAGCTGTAGATTTTGAACCCTAGTGATCCAGCGGTATACCAACAATAGATACTCTAATACCATGTACTCACCTGGGCCCATAAACACACACAACTGAGTAGACCACTGGTTTAGTTAAAGTTTCATATTTCAGGATTAGTTATTTCTTATTCCTAACTAACCTTTTCACTGATCATAAAGTTCTTTCCTCTGGTCGATGGACCATTAGTTGAACTAGTTGATGGTGATAATTAACATAACTCTTATCTTTTCTTTTATTTAGAAAAATGGTCACAGACTCAGGAAGTTTTAAAATCTTTATCTAAATTAAATGCATGTGAACCATTTAAAAAATACAGTGCAGTCACCATCTTTCTTAGGAGAGAAAATTCAATTGATTAAACATCAAGCACATACTTCGGACTCATACAATGATTAATGCTCAGAAAGGGAGAGGACAGAGAGAAAAGAACATCTGTAAATAACATGAAGTTATAGTTACCAAGAATGGTGTGAAAGACCAACCCCCTGGCCAAAGGGCTGGTAAGGGTCCCCCGGGATAGGTCAGGAGACAAAGACTTCAGGACAGGATTCAGGACAGGATAGTTGACCTCTCTAGAAAACCGACCATTGCGCCGCACCCCTCTCTGACACTCTCTTCCTCCTCGAGATTCTTCCGCGATCTTCTGATCTAACCCAATTAAGTTAGGATAGAAAGTTCTGCTTCAGGTTCTGCATTCGGTTCTTCATCAGTATCTCTCCCAGCAGCAGCATTTCCGACTCACAGCATCTCCGACACCCCGAACTACAGCATCTTCTTCTCTCCCTAACTAACTAAAGCTACCTTAGTTATACCTTCGTTTCTTCATGTTCCACCCACTAAAGTTTCAATATCGTAAAAATACGAAATATGATTGGTCAGGCAAGGGGGGAAGCTCCATCACACCATGTTTACATGTCATCAAAATCAGTTCAACTATTGTTCGCAAACCCATCCCCTTAATTTTTATTCATGTACTGAATTCCCATACATATCCACATTTTATTTTGCAACATTATTATAACTTTATGAATCAGAGTCCTCTTCGCTGAACTTTTCACCATCCGTTCCCAGGGCACATCATCTGCGACCTTGGCTCCTGTTCAACATTTAGGTCATCATTCCGGGTTAACTTTCAGTGGACATGCGCAGTCGCTTTATCACTCGGCTTAATTCAGTCATGCGTGAGAGGCTCAAATGCGCACTAATAATAAAGTCAGAAAGACAAATATTAATTTCACAAAATAAATGGTCACACTGTATACCTCCCACCTCTACTCTATTTCCCTTTTCTTATTAATACTTTTCCTGCATTAGCATTAGTAAAATAGCTTGTTTTCGTTTCAGCTAAGCAGATGCCATGCACGCGAGTCTTCAAGACTCCATTTTAGTGTCTTCTGCTCATGCGCTAGAATTTCCCTCCAAGCATTACCTCGTCATACTACGTAGATGCAGTTAACGCATGCGCACAACAGTTTCCCCGTTTAAAGCGGTATTAGTCCGTCCTCATTGTTATCCGCATTAGTACACACATAAGCAAGCTTCACTAACCCGCGTGTTCATGTGGTACGTATTAGTTATTCCCAAACCTTATTCATAACTTGTTAATGAGTTAAACGAGTGGATTGCCCCCGAGCAAGTCTCTTTCTTACGAGACCTTGCTCCATCAATCCCCTCTCTGATGGCATTTTTGAGCCATCACAAAATTACCCATCCCTTCCCAGATGCCAACTTTAGCATATCTCGGTTTCTCTTTCTTGCATTTGATCTATGTCAGCCTCTCCTTTTCCTTTCATATTTTTCATCCTTTTATAAATCTTTCCTTTTATCTCCTCCAGCTTAATTTCTTCGTATTCCCTCTTTCGTTTCTTTCCTTTTCCTTCTCTTTCTAAATGTATTCTTCTTTTCCCTCTGTTTCTGCAACATTTACATGTGATCATTACTATCATTACTATTGTCATTATCACAACTACTGGTAATATTATTTGACCTAGAATACTCTTTCCAAAATTAATAAACCATTTCCCTATTGATGTTATACTCTTTGTTAATTTTCCCCCATACACTGTCAACCTCCAGTTGGGTCAAGTCATTATGCATTCTTGTAATATTTCCAATATACCCTTTAATTTCCTTACTTTTGTCCGGAATGTAAGTACAGCAATGTGGAATTTTCAACATACCACAGACTCCACCCTCTTTTGCCAATAGAATATCAAGAGCAAGACGATTTTGTAAAACCATAGACCTTATTGCAACCATCTCTGTATTAATCATTAAGAATCCTCCTGCAGTATCTGTAGAAAGATGATCAACTATTGTTGATAATTTGCAAATTTTACGTGAATTTAGAATGACTCCAACTGAGGGTATCAATGCACTAAATATATCACCTACTATTTCAGAAAAACTAGCTCTTCTTCTTCGTGTTAGTCCATTAGATAATTTATTGATTCCATTGATTCTGTCCACATGGTAGATTTTTGGAAAAACTATTCCAAAATAACAGCTCCCATACCATCTTGCAGGTAACCTATAATAGGCATTATTTCCGCATACATAATAAACTTCTGGAAATACAGGATCGGTTCCCCCTTTTAGTCCCCATCCTCCTAGAATTAAGAAGTTGTGTTCACATTCACTGGAACCAATAAAGTTGTTATTATAATCTGTCTTTAACCTATGGAGGCAGAATTTTCCCTTTTTCACAAAGTCTAGGGACATCGCAGCATGAGCTTCTCCCTTTGCATAAATTCCCTCTTTCTCAGCCCATGGAGGTACATGGGATTTCTGTTCAGCAGCTTTCTTTGTTAAATCCTGTCTCCTTTCTTCTACTAAATTCAAAAACTCTTTTTCTTCTTCACGTAATATACATGTTAGGTTATCCTTGTGTGCTTGAGCTATGTGTATCAAACTCATTGTTAAAAAGAATTCACCCATGAACTGTGCATTTTTACTACTAAATACTGGATTCATATTCTTTCTTATAGGTAATTCTGAAAACACTACATCTAAATTTGAATAAAAATACTGAAGTTTCCCTGTTACGTAAAACAAACTTGATAAAACACTACATGATACACCATATGTTAAAGGTATATGGTGATAAGCCACTCCTTCTGATACTGATGAGGGTAATTTCATACAAACATAACAATTACTAATCTCCATTGTATTAACGTACTGAAATAACAATTTAGCAAATACATTTAAAGATGAATCATTGTCTGATTCATTATGATAGTTTATCTCATCTTCTACCCCTATTTCTATTTTAGTTCCCTTTATTCTATCTACTTTCTCACTAGTAATTGTACTATTCTTGTTACTTGTTTCCATTAATAAAGGTACTCCTATTGTTAGAAATAACCACACTAATACTACTAATAAAAGAATGTATGTCAATACAACGCGAACCAAAACAACGTATACTTTTACAACGTTGTTTTTAGTTCGCATGTACCGTTACTACGCAATTTATAATTGCGGATACCATTAGTTCGCATTTCTTTGCAAATGCATTAAAAGTGCCATTACATCGGATTGAAATACACCGCAAAGTTTAACATCGCATTTTTTCTATTTTTAAACACCCCAACACTACGCTAAATACTAAATGCAAATACACTACCCTACACAACAAAAACTTCAAAACACTACTCTAAACCCTCAACCACTACCGCCAGCACGACCCTACCCTTTGCCCCAGTCCTGCCCCTACACGCAAACACTTCCCTGCACGACCCACCCAACACTACCCTAATCCCTATACGACTACCCTACACTACTCAAACACCACTACACTACCCTTTTTTTTTATAACAAACTTTATTGAGTGCCACAAAGTAAATTCAATGTGTCATAGCAGGTATATTACGGCATTTTCTTTTTCCAATCGTATAAAAATATCACCTTTGTACAGATTACATGGTCTGCCTGCATATGCCAGGGAAACATAAGACAATCTTTGTGACTATGAAACAATAAGTGTATGCATACAAGATGCAATAGTATCTCGCAGAGTAATTGTACAGTGTAGTTCTAAACAACCCCAATAACGTAGAGCCCCCCACCCACCACCCTCCCTCCTGGCCTGTCGTTTCTTGTAAAGCATTCAACCTGGGGTATTTGTGTATATACCACTTTCTACAGGGTATTGCTGGTGTGCAGATGAAGTGGATATAGACCTTTAATAAACCTGCGGATCATGTACTACATATAACTGGTTATATTACGGGGTAGGCATGATTTGTGTAGGTAGAAGATCTAACGTTTTAAAACCTTCCAGCATGAGATCCCATCCCATAGAAATGGGATGTTTTCATAATCCGCGCGCCTCCTCCCGCCTGATTGCTGTGCTTTCGGCACTGCACCTTCGGACCACCTCTTCCTGCCACGCAGGTAGTGGAGGGCATCTAGGGGATTTCCATCTCATTGTAATCGCTCTTATGGCCAGTATAAGGGAAAGATCTAAGAAGCGCAGTTGGACTTTTAAAGCGCTTACGCGCCTGCGGAGACCTAGCAAACACTCCAGAATGTTGTCCTGGATTGGCAGATGCGTGATCTCCTCAATTGCGTTTCGTACCCCTTCCCAATAGTCACGAAGACGAGGGCAAGCCCATAACATGTGGGTAAAGCCCGCCTCTTCCGACTTGCATCATGGGCAACAGTGTTGGGCTTCTGGGAACATGTGATGTATTCTCTTTGGGGTTAAATAGGATCTGTGTAGCACCATTGTTTGTATAAATTTAAATTTGGCATTGCGGGATACGCGTTTGGGGTGTTTATTAGTTAGTTCTGCGTCAGTGGCCTCTGACCATTTTGTTCTAAAGTCAGTGAGTGAGATGGACGCTTGTGTTCGGATACCCACATATAACCATTTAATAAGATGGCTGCCCTCCCCCATGTAATAAAGTGATCGTACCAATTCATGTTGCGGAGGTTCACTGCGTTGAGGTGCCCATGTCTTCCTAACATAGTGGGAAACCGCTGCGTGCACTAAGTAAAGGCGATCTGGTACGTCAGTAGTTTGTACAAAAGTGTCGTGATCAAGGAGGGTTCCATCACCAAATAGCGACCCGACCTCCTCAACTCCGGCGTCCGCCCAATCATGTAGTCGAGCCTTCGTGAGCCTACCTCCAGTGATTGGTATTCCCAGTAGTGGGATATTACCAGCGTATGGAATCTCACCCGAGGTGTAAAGTAAAGCCTTCTTCCAGCAGTGGAGTGCCGTTTTAAGTAAGGGAGGCACAGCAGGGGGTATTTTTACTTTTGGTAGCAATAGAGTATGTAGGGTTCCACGTTCTAAGTCTCGGGTTTCGTAACCTATTTCCTGTAGATTCCTGCCTGCTGTCCAGTAAGACAACCATTGGAGCTGGCAGGCATAATAATAGGCCCTAAAGTCGGGGACCCCTAATCCACCCGTGTGAAGTTCCAACTGTAATTTCCTGAGGCTCACCCTGCGTCGGCCAGTCCCCCAAATGAGGTCTAATAGGATTGTGTCAAGAGTACGAAAGGTGGATTGAGGAACCACTAGAGGCAGATCCATTAAAAAATATAAGAGACTGGGAGCACCACCATCTTGGAGATGGCAATCCGCCCCATCACTGACAATGGCAGGGATGTCCAAAAAGATACGCTTGAGCGTATTGCAGTGATTGCCTTTGACAAATTACCATCAAGTTGGTCAGCCTGTTTTCCACATACCTGGATTCCTAAATATTTGAATGTATGATGTGCTACAGGCAGGTTATAATTACCAAATTGGAGCATGTTTGGGTGTGATCCGTCCCGGAGATAGAAGGCGTTCGATTTCCCTTCGTTTATAGCAAGGCCAGAGATACATGCAAAGGTGGAAAAAATTGTGGGAAGAGGCTCCGCCTGGGCTGCCAGGTCACGTAAGTAGATGATGATGTCATCGGCATAAATTGATATTAAGTGGGCAGTGCCATCTATCGGTATCCCCAGGTGATCGGCAGATTGCCGCAAGGCTATTGCTAACGGTTCAAATGCAAGGACAAATAACAGGGGGGATAGGGGACCACCCTGTCGTGTGCCCCTGTGTATAGTGTATTCACGGGAAATATGGCTTCCGGTGCGTGCCCTTGACGTGGGATTAGTGTATAGTAAATGTACCCAGTTAAGATAATCTGGAGGGAGACCGAAGCGGCGCAAGGCCGCAAACATGTATCCCCATGCAATGGAATCAAAGGCTTGGCGTAGGTCCAACGCTAAACATCCAGCATTGCCATATTCCGCTGGAGTAGCCACCATGATATGATGTAACCGTCTGATATTGAGGGAGGTGCTGCGTGCAGGGAGAAACCCGCATTGGTCTCTGTGAATGAGGGTAGTTAGGTAGGGCAGGAGTCGATTAGCTAGAGCCTTGCTTAGGATCTTGTATTCGGTCGCTAATAAAGATAAGGGCCTATAACTAGATAAGTCCGTGCCATTTCGACCCGGTTTGGGGAGTGAAACGACTAGTGCTTGCATGGTGGAGTGTGGTAAGTGACCAGAATCCAAGGCTGTCTTGTACAGCTCCTCTAACTTAGGAACAAGGGCATCTGAGTAAGTTTCAAAAAATTCTATGGGCAGGCCATCAAGGCCTGGGGCCTTGTTACGGTTTAGACCTTTGATCGTGGCCCGTATTTCGTGCTTGGTAATGGGGCCCGAAAGAGCCTTTTGTGTATCTGCTGTAAGACAGGGGAATGTTAAGCCGTTTAGGAAGTCATCTATTAGAGTGTCATTGATGTGCGCAGGTTCAGTATAAAGGTCACTGAGATAGGTACAGAAGGCCTCGTTTATCTCTAGTTGCGTGTGGACCATGCCCTTGTTAGGCGTATTAATCCGGGTGATGATGGGAGATTCTGGGCTGTCCTGCAAGATCCGGGCCAATAATGTTCCAGACTTATCAGCCACCATGTGCTTCAGTTGTGTAAATGCCCTGTAGTCAATGACCCGGAGAGTTTCCAGGATCTCGGCATGTTGGATGCGAGCGTCCCGCAGGGAGGCTTGTTTGTCTAAATCAGTCGCTGCCGCTTGTTCCAGTGTGGTCATTAGGTTTTCTATACGGGTAAGGCTGCTATGTATCGCCTGTCTAGCCCCCACTATCGACCCAAGTGCAGCACCCCTCACCACAACCTTGAGTGCGTCCCAATCAATTAGGTTGGAGGAAGCTGTATTCCAGTTTTCCGAGAAGTAGTTTGTAATAGTTGTGGATAAAGTGGTGCAAAAGGGGGCATCCTCTAGCATTTGGGGCCATAGTTTCCAAGTGGGAACTGGGGTGGGGACCCTGCCCCATGTAAGGGTAATCTCTAAAGGGTTGTGGTCTGAGAAGGTTTTGGCTAAGTATGTGGACTGATGTATTTGGGTGGCCATGGCAAGGGAACACAGGAACCTATCGATTCTAGTGTGAAGTTGGTGGACTGGTGAATAAAAGGAGTATTCCCTGTGCGAAGGGTGTAACAGTCGCCAAACATCGCTCAGTCCCCATCCAGTCGTCCATGTTTTCAGAGAGTCTGCCTGCCTGTGGGTGCCAGCGCCATGCTATGGGGGTTGGGACCTATCTAAGTCCACGTCCAAGACAGTGTTGTAGTCCCTGCCCAGTATCCAGGGAACAGTGTCCCACCCAGTCAGGGCTGTGCTTAGTCGATTAAAAAACATGTCCTGGTCAAAATTCGGGGCATAAATACTACCCAATACCACAGGTAGACCATGCAGGGTTCCCTTCAATAATATGTACCTACCCTGATCAACTGTGCAGCGGTCTAATTCTGTAAATGGGACACCGTGGCGGATCCATATGGTCGCCCCTCGCGCAAAAGCCGAGTAGTTAGTAGAGAAAATGTGACCCCTCCATTTCTTACGAACCTTCAAAGCCTCCGAATCTGTAAGGTGCAATTCTTGGAGGAAAACTATGTGTGCTTTACGCCTAAGGAGGTGTGCATGGACTCGGTGTCTTTTCTGCACGGCCCCAAGTCCCCGCACATTCCAGGTCACCAAGTTATATGAGCCTAAAGTGGTGGAGTTGCCAGGCACGGGTCAATACTGTAAGCAAAGCTCCCCCTAACTCGGAGCCAATTAACTGTCACAGGCCAGGAGTACCCCTTCCCCTTCAAACCAAGAATACTCGGCTCAGCCATTGAACTGTGCTGGGCCAAACATATAACAGAAACATACAAGTAGCATAAAACAGTGCGTTCGCTTTGTGGGGGGTCGCCGCCACCGTCCATAGTGCTGCTTGCATAGTTACAAAAGACTGGTAGCTCAACGGTACCCGGGGGGGTATATATATAGGCATTCTGAGTGACATAACTAATCGCCTTAAGCATATATGCTGTGTACTTGCAGAAGAGTGACAAATCCCTCATATTTGATCAGGAAGACAATATCCGGTAGTGTGGGTGTTGGATAGCAATATGTAAATAAGTGATTCTGCAGCATTCCTAACAAGTACTGATTAAAGCGTGTTAAATAAAGAAAGGTAAAAGGATACATGTGGGACTGGTAATCCTGCCTTCGTACGTAAGTGTCTCTGTCGCAGTGAATGAACAGAGTGGTTGGGCAAGTCACATTAGTTATCCACCAAATCATCTACGGTCTGGGGTGTCACCGATGGAAACAGGGTGATACTATGGTCGGAGTCTGACTGAATGGTGCTGTCCTCTGAATCAGTCGCAATCTTAGGGTTGTCTTCACAGAAGGAACCAGCCACGGCCAGCGCCTTTGCTCTGCCACTCATCTTCTGCTCATGGGTCGGACCGGCAACAGCGGCGCCGTGCATGCCCGCGGTAGCACGGCGGAGGCCGCGTCCCTGAGCCCCTGTGGGACTGTGGTGTGCAGAGCCCGACAACCCACCCTGGCTCGATTCGAGGTTCATCATTTCCAGCCATTCTTCTACGTCGTTCGGGCTGTCAAAAAAGTAGGTTTTCCGGTCATGAATGATTTTTAATCGGGCCGGGAAGAGCAGCGCATATTTGAGCTGAACAGCACATAGTTTTTTCTTGACTACTTGAAAGGAAGAGCGTTGGCGCTGCACCATAACTGTGTAGTCAGGATAAAGCGAGATCCGATGGTTCTTGAATTGAATCTGCTTTCGTTCTCTCGCTTTTTTTAATAACACATCGCGGTCTCTGTAGTTCAGTATTTTAACAATCAGTGGTCGCGGAGGTGCCCCAGCCCTCGGTGCTCCAGTTGGAATCCGGTGTGCCCTTTCCACGCAGAAGTATGGCAACAGGCCCTCCTGGGCCACGTAGTCCCGGAACCAGGTTTCCATAAAGTCAGCAGCCTTGGGACCTTCGCTGCGCTCTGGCAGGCCTATGATGCGTATGTTATTCCGGCGATTTCTGCCCTCCACATCCTCAATCCTGTCCTGCAGTCCGTTGACTTGCTGTTGTAGTTGTTGTATATGGGTAGTATGTTCCATGATCTGAGGTTCCAAACTGGTCAGAGCTTTCTCGTGTTCATGGACTGTATCGGCAAGCTTCCCATGGTCCGCCCGGAGAAGGGTTAAGCCAGTAGTAAGGGTTCCAATTTGCTGCTCTATTGCTTTGCGAGAGTCTCTGACTTCCTTGAGGATCAGGTCAAGTTTGTCAGGGGAAGTCTCGACGGACTCGGAGGAAGAGGCGCCGGGCGATGGGGGTCTGAAGGTATTGGCGGGTATGCCCGTGGGGCCACCTGTACCAGTGTTAAGGTCTAGTGTCTTTCCTTTAAGTCTTCCCATGATGCCCACAAGCGTCTATTGGGCGTATCTTGTACAAGTAAAGCGGCGACAGAAGAGGCACCACCCAGCGCGGTGCAAATACAGCAGTATCGTCCTTCAGAGTAATTTCTTCAGTGGGAGTGCAGTCTAATAGCCAGGTCCCAGAAGACTCGTAGTCCCAGTCTCTGACACCATTCACCCACGCCACTGCAGTTCACAGCCACATATTCAGTGTAAATTGCACTATAATGAAAGCAACATTGCTCCCACCTCAGGTCGGGCGGCAAATATTTCTTGAGCAAGCAAAACTGCCACGTATCACTTGCCTTGTTGCACAGCTTCTTTGTAGGAAGTGACCAGAGTGGCCCAGTAGTTGGCGCAGAACGACCCCACATACCAGGGTTCCAAGGACTGCAGTGTGGCATGTTGGTCATCCCCTTCCGAGGCCCACATTCACCGCTCTGTTCCACTGCACCACCACCCCAGCGTCGTCAGGTGTCTGGAGGGGCCGGCTGTAGAGGTCGGCAGCAGCCGCAGAGAGAGCGCTCCCCAGGGGGCAGTAGGAGACGAGGCGCCACTACGTCGGGTGTCTCGGAATCCAGGCGATCACATCAATCGCCACTCGTGGCATCCGTAGGGTCCAGCGACACCACCGCAGCAGGCGGGGAGAAGAGCAGGTATGTGTTGCCGGCGCATATCAATATCAGCGCCGCGGCCGGTGCCGCCACACACCCCCCCACGTCAGGCAAGAGGCGATAGCCACGAGAGGTGAAGTCCGCCTCGCACTCCCCACTCCGTAGTCAGGCAGCGTAGGGGGGGAGAGAGCGGCACGGTCCCGCAGCCCGCGCGAGGCTCCTGCACTCACCGACAGCCCGCAGTCCACGTCACGGCGGGCCGGCTCCCCAGATGAAGCCCAGCCGCGGCTGTCCTCCGCCCGCAGGGTCTGCAATACCAGTGCGCTTTGTCAGCCAGGGAGGATTTAGCTGCGCTGCTCGGTGCTAGCCACAGGGGCCCCAGGCCGCCAGGAGTAGGCCGGGATCATGGTACAACCGCTCCGGTGCGTCACGGCATCCAGGTCGCAGCGTCCGCGGCCCCGGGCACACGCTGAGTTTCAACAGCGTCGCCGCTGCGGTCGGGCCAAACCAACAGGATCACTGCCCTGACCCACGACGGGAAAGTCGCAGTGCTCTAGATGGCGGAAACAGCCCTCAGTCCGGCGATTGCACAGGATTATTCCCCCCGGGGACCGGAGCTTCACCAGATCATGTCTGCCATCTTAGGCGGCTAGCCACGCCCCCAACCACTACACTGCCCTTAACCCTAAAACACCACCCCCTGCACGACCTTCCCCCTTCCCCCAGTCCTGTCCCTACACTCAAACACTACCCTGCACGACCCCCTCGACACTAGCCTAAACCCTAAAACACTACCCTACACTACACAAACACCACAACACTACACTAAACCCTAAAACACTACCACCTGCACAACCCTCCTCCGACCCCCAGTCCTGTCCTGTTAGACCTGGCATCCTTGGCGTGGGTCTCCCTTCCATTTTTTTATGATGCCTCCAATGTTATTGATCTGTTTTTGCTGGTTTAGATGCTTTGGGCACTGTGCCACTGCTATTCAGTGCCACAGTGCAAGTGCTCCCTATGATAAATTGTGTTATGTATTAGTGACTCCATGATTGGATGATTGGTTTACTTGTCAGTCCCTAGTACAGTGCACTGAGTGTGCCCAGGGCTTGTAAATCCAATGCTGCTGGTGGGCTTGCAGCACTGGTTGTGCCACCCACAGATGCAGCTTGTAAAATGTGTCTCAGGCCTGCCGTTGCAGAGCCTGTGTGCAGCCTAGGGCTGCCATGTCGACTTGGTGAGTACACCCACTTACCAGTCCCTAAACCTTCCCTTTACTGCATGTTGGTCACCCCTAAAGTAGGCCCTAGGGCAGGGTGCATTGTAAGTATAAGGTAGGACATGCCCTGGTGTGTGTGGCATGTCCTAATAGTGAATTACAGCCATTTTCGTTTTTCACTATTGCAAGGCTACCTGTTCCCCATAGGCCAGAATGGGCAGTTTTGATTATTACACCTTATAATCCTAACTGACCCAGGGAACATGGTAGAAAAACAAATTTAGTATGCCTGAACTCAGAATGATAAAATACATCTTTTAGTGAAGTTGGTTTTAATATTCTGTGTTTGAAAATACCACTTTTAGAAAGTAGGTATTTTCTTGCCTAACTATCCAAGCCTGCCTCTGCTAGGTTGTGTATTCCTTTTCTGGGTTTGTGAGTGACAGGGGCTGGGGGACTCCAGGAGACAGGGTGAGTCAGCACAGGGCTGAATAGAGAGATCTGCATCCAGAGTGGAAGGAGGAGTTGCACCTGGGTCTGAATAGGGCTGTGCCTGCTTTCCACAATGCTGGCTCCATCTCCTGCTGGGCGGCTGAGCACTCTGCCCCACATTCTGAAAGGAAAGAAGGAGTCCTGTAAACAAAGTGCTCCAGGACTGACCAGAACTGGTTTTGGACTAGGCAAAGGCCTCTCTGCCTTCAGAGAACAAATAGAAAAGGTGTATAAAAAGGGGACCCAGACCCCTAGGAAATTAGATCACTTTTGGGAAACAAGAAGAACCTTTGCTGAAGAGCGGAACCAAGAAGAAACTGAGGAGAAGACTATCCCTCTCAATCAATCATCAATCAGGGGTTTGTTAAATCGCGATTACTCACCCGTAAGGGTCTCAAGGCGCTAGGGGTGGTGGGGGGGGGGTGCAGGTTCTATTCCATCAAGGAGGGGGTCTGTCGAAGAGCCAGGTTTTGAGGTTTCTTGCGAAGATGGGGAGCGATGTTGTCTGTCTGAGGTGGAGCAGAAGGACGTTCCATGCTTTGGCCGCGAGGAAGGAGAAGGAGCGGCCTCCCGATCTGGTCTTTCTGGTGCGGGGGACCACGGCGTAGGAGAGCTGGGCTGATCGTAGGGTCCTTTGGGGTGCGTGGAATTTGAGTCGGCTGTTCAGGTATGCTGGTCCGGTGCCGTGGAGGGCCTTGTGTGCGTGGGTGAGCATCTTGAAGGTGATTCTCGCCTCGACGGGGGATCTGCCTGCAGTGGTTGCCTGACTGCCAAAGAAAGGAGAAGGGAACTTTGTGTGTACTTTCATCAACTTGTGAAGGATCTCCAAGGGCTTGATTTCAGAGCTTGCCTCCTGCTGAAGTCTCAGGGACAACAGACTTCCCCCACCAGCTCCCCTGTATTCCCTTGCTGGGAATTTGGACCTTCTGACACACTTGCGTGTCGCTGGGAGCTGGAAGCGCG
Source organism: Calotriton arnoldi (assembly GCA_963921515.1). Taxonomy (NCBI): domain Eukaryota; kingdom Metazoa; phylum Chordata; class Amphibia; order Caudata; family Salamandridae; genus Calotriton; species Calotriton arnoldi. The sequence continues at coordinate 851,339 of CAWUFW010006286.1, forward strand.
ACTCAAGACGAAGAAGCGTGTTGCCGCAGCCGCTGCTTCTCGCATTGCCGGAGAAGAGTGTCAACGTCTCAGCAGACGCCGGCGCATCCCCGAAGAAGCACGCCGCTGACACCCTCGCATCCTTCGAAGCGCCTCGCAGCACCAGAGAAAAGTGTCGCCGTCGCATCAGACGCCGTCGCATCCCCGGGGCAGAACATCGACCTTGCATCAGACGCCGACGCATCGCAACACGAGGCGCCCTGCATCCCAGGAGAAGATTGTCGACCTCGCATCAGACGCCGTCGCATCACCAGGGAAGCGTGTCACAGGGCCTGTCGCGGCTCCAAAGATTCATCGAAATCGCTGCACGCCCGTCGGGCATGCACGCATCACCCCTTCGTTGTCGCAACCTCAAGAAGACGCCACTTTTGTTTCTTTGCACCAGATCTTCGTCGCATCCCGGCGCTGCTTCTCACATCGCCACAGAAGCGTGTAAGGAACTGACGCATCGCCTTCCCTGCACCACCTTTTGTTGTATCGCGTTACGCATCTCAGGTACATTGAACTCAAAGTGTCGCAATTCCATTTTAAGAGACTCAAGCTAATTCTACCATCTTTAAGGTACAGTATTGTGGATTATTTTTGTCGTTTATGGTCTTGTGGTAAATCTATATAAAAGATACTTATTTTTATAATACAACCTGTGTGGTGTCCATTTGTAGTGTTGTCACTGGATTACTGTATGTGTTCACAAATGCTTTACACACTGCCTCTGAACTAAGCCTGTCTGCTCGTGCCAAGCTACCAAGGGGGTGAGCAGGGGTTATTTCAGGAGTGTACCCCCTTACCCTGACTAGAAGCAAGGGTCCCTATTTGGACAAAGGTACCTACCTCTGCCAACTAGAGACCCCCAGTTCTAACATGTCCCTACAACAAAACACTTCCCTGCACGACCCCGAGACTACACTAAACCAAAAAACACTACTCCTCAAACACAACACTACCCTTAATCCTCAAAAACTTCCCCCTTTACGACCCTCCCCCTACCCTAAACCCTTAAAATCAGCCCCTCTTACCTCTCTCTCCTCGTGTCCTCTGTTCTCCTTCCTGCGTAGTCAGAGGGGCAGTGATCGTTGCACGTCGTTGTGAGGAAACGCCTCAGTTTCCTCACAACGATGTGGTTCGCATTACCACGCTTGCGTTGTTACAGCGCATGCGATGTAATAACATGCGTAGAAATCGCTACGCGTTGTTACAGCGCATGCGTTGTAACGCTTGCGTAGTAATGGTCCCCGGTGTAATGGCCGGGCCTGATTCACAGAACTAACTTACGTCAAAAAAGTAAAGTTAGTACTTTTTGGTATTCACAGAATACACTTACTCATTTTGGTATTCACAGAATGAACTTACTCATTTCGGTATTCACAGAAGTTAGTAGTCCTAACTTTAGGACTCCTAAATGCCTTCTGTGAATACCAAAAGTCTTAAAGTTAGGATTTTTCTCAGTTTAGGAGTAGTAAAGTTAGGACGCCTAACTTTAGGACTCCTAAATGCCTTCCGTGAATACCGAAAGTCTTAAAGTTAGGATTTTTCTCAGTTTAGGAGTAGTAAAGTTAGGACTCCTAACTTTAGGACTTCTAAATGCCTTCTGTGAATACCGAAAGTCTTAAAGTTAGGATTTTCTCAGTTTAGGAGTAGTAAAGTTAGGAGTCCTAACTTTACTACTCCTAAACTGAGAAAAATCCTAACTTTAAGACTTTCGGTATTCACAGAAGGCATTTAGGAGTCCTAAAGTTAGGACTACTAACTTCTGTGAATACTGAAATGAGTAAGTTCATTCTGTGAATACCAAAAAGTACTAACTTTACGTTTTTGACGTAAGTTAGTTCTGTGAATCAGGCCCACCGTGTACAAATGGATGTTTACCCTAATAAAATACAAACATTTTCTTTTTAAACTTCGTTTCGGTCTTTCAGTGTCTTCAACTTCTGCCATTTTAAATCTGAGAAAATTTATTTTCTCTTTTTCTTTCTTTATCTAAGTTTTCTTAAAATCCAGTCTTTTGTTTTAAGGCGGTCTTAATTTGTTTTCATCAATCTGTGCAACATGAACTCTCTCTGATTCTTCACGTAAATCTAAGTTTTCAAATTCTTCTAGTATAACATAGGTTCACTCAGGGGCCTTGTATTTTCTATTCAGAATTCTCAATCTTGGGCTTCTTTGTGTAAGTTTTACTAAGGTTTGTTTAGATTGTGTCTGACTCGAAACTTCATTTACTTGCTCTGGTTTCTTTTCTGATTTTCTTAGGTAATATTTTAGTCTCTTTACTCCTTTTGGCCAATTATCTCTATTATCTAAGATGGCCACCAAGAGGGCCCCCGCATCATAGAGACTGCCGCTCCCCTAAACCCTAGGCCCACATGGCCTGACACTAAGATGGCCGCCAAGAGCTAATTCCTAGAAAACTGCACCGGGGAGTCTCTGACCATTGTTAATTGCTCCCTGCTCCCCCTGGACTCGCCGGACACAACAAAAAGCGACAAGGACCCCTGCTCCATAGAGACCACCGCCTCCGCAAACCTTATGCCCTCAGGACCGAACCCTAAGATGGCCACCAAGAACTAACCCCTGGGAATTCGCATGGGGGAGTCTCTGACCAACCCTAAAGAAGTGGACGGGGCACCCAACAACTCGCCTGCCTCGCTGGCCCCAGTAATGAAACAATCCTGACCCAGTCATCTACGCCCACCTCTGTTGCTCTCCACCGGCCTCACTACTGACCCCAAGATGTTGCACCCCTCCGGCCTCACTAACTGACCCCAAAATGGCCGCCCAGGGCTAACTCCCGGTATACCTCACTGGCGAGTACCGACCACCACACCAAAAGGGGCTTGACCACCGCAACTCTGCACCCTGACCTGCCAGGCACTTCATGCGACATGGGCCCGCTTCAGCTCTGCAACTATCTACTTAACTCCAGGCACACCCCACCGGCGAGCCACCGACCAACACTCAAAAAGGGGCTGGACCACCCAACTCCGCGTCCTGACTCACCGGTCACTAAAAGGCAGTGACGTGGGCCCGCCCCATCCCCGTCTTGCTGCACCTATCTACACACTGCCTGACCCATATTGCCTGACCGCCCGTTGGCCACCCTAAAATAACTCTGGTGGATTACTGAACACCAAATAAACGGCATGACAACCGCAACAACCCGCCCCATATCAGAAACGAAGTGACTCGGGCCATACCTCAATGCTCCTACCGCTCTTGCACTCTTTCTGCCCTCAGGGCCTGACCGCATGTTGGCAGTCAACCAACCTACCCCTAAAGAAGCGGCTTGACCACTCTGCCAGTCCCGTCCACCACTACAATCCACCCCGACCCCCAGTGGTAGCATAACACACCTAGCCCTAAAGGAACTAGCCCCACGTCCAACTTAGACAAAATGCCTTCTATCACGCCAACCTACGCCAACCCCCTCACACCAAACTACTTAAAACCGCACAGCCCGAACTCCTTCTCGATTAGTTTCCCCCCAACCTCTCACCCAACGCGAAAAAAAACCTCAAACATAAACTGATCAGACAATACCCAGAATCACTAGTTGCTGACATATATCACTGCTCCTCCAAAGGCCAAGTAAAAATGGATCTCATTTTCCACACGGAAAGACCCGAAAAGTGGAATTCCATCCTCAGATCTCAACTCCACATTACCAAAACTACCAATACTCCCCATAGCTGCAAACTGTCATTCTCTATCCCTAACCACATGACGCGGAGCGGGAACACCTCTGTGACCATCTACTCCAACGGCACAGTCCTGATCCAAGCTAACAACGACAACCTTGAGGCATTTGACTCCCTCTTCCCCTCACTTCGGACTGCCCCCTCTCACACACATCTCCCCCGCCCAACCCACCCCTTCTACCCGGACAGCCGGACCCCCCAGCTGAACACACACACCATTCCTGCGCCCTCTATCAAAAACTCCTGCTCTCCACCACGAGACACCACCTGCACCTCTGTCACCAAGAACATGGCTCCCCCTCCCCGGTCTGACCGTCCCCTTGAACAGTCCCCCGCTCATAACCTTCTCCAAATAACACCGATCAACCACAATACACAGCCTAAGACTCCCAACTACCTTCCTATACCCACTTGCAAAAGAACGCAGTTGCCACAACATGACCCCCCTCACCCCACGCCCACGACCCATCTCAAAGCGCTCACGGACAACACAATAACTACTAGACGGCAACACAACATTGTTAGGCCATCTCCCCCTCGAGAAGACCCCGCCCAGAACCCACCCACCCCAACCCCGGAAGAGACGGGGCAGCGTCTCTCCCTGCTTGAAAGCCAGTTAGCTACTATAATACAGGGCTTTAACGAAATCCTAACCAACTTCGCTACGCTCCGTAAGCCCTCCAAAAATCCCCATTGTACTCCCACCGTCTCCAACCCCACACACCAATGGCTCCCCAAGGTTACCCGACCCAGTTAGATCTCATACCCCCTCTCGAGTCAGACACTGAGACCCAAAAGAACTATGGAGGCTATGTCCTCGAATGAAGCGGCAGAGCTGGCCTCCTCATACGACACCCCCTCTACTGCCATCCCTCAATCCACGATTCAGGTGATCACCGGATTCAGAAGAGAACACTCCACTCCGAAACCCCCTAGACCCCCAGCCTCCCTCACCAACATCCACATGGCCCCCCTAAGAAAGAAACCAAAAAAAGAGGCACCCCCTACCAACTGCATGCTCATAAACTGCAGATCAGCCACCAAACATGCCACAGAGCTAGCAGAATCCATCCTCACACATGGCATAGACATAGCCTTCATCACCGAGACTTGGCTAAATGACTGCTCGCCTCCAATCATGGATACTCTTGTACCCCCGCACTCAGAGAACTAAAATGGCTCCCAGTCGAAATGCGTGCCAGCTTTAGAACTGCCTGCCTCACGCACAAAGCCTTGCACACAGGGAAACCGGAATACCTGGCCTCCAAACTCAAGAAAGCCAGCCAGACAAGAAACCTCAGGAACTCCAACACCCTGCTACTCATCCCTATGAAAACACGCAAAAAAAAAAACGCTGCACGATCCTTCGCTGGAAACGCGCCCAAAATCTGGAACTCCATCCCAGCTGATATCAGGACTATCCCTTCCTTTGTAAAATTCAAAAGACTCCTAAAAGACCTCTACCTCAACCGTGCCTTCCCGAACCGAGAACCGCCGCCGAAACACACAAGCCTGCACTCTGCAGCCCCCTGACAATGTTCCACCACAACCTACCTCTTCCCCGCTCCCTGACCCCTTCCTCGTTCCCTCCTCCCTGAATGAGGTTTAGCCCAAGATATTGTGCACTCATTGAGGCTATCTCAGGACTTCCCTACCTCAATGTTGCACAGCATGCTGGGTCTTCCGAACAAATATGTATACCTCTGCCTGTTTGTGGGATTCCTGCTTTAAATCTGTTGTAAAGCGCTCCGATACCCTCGGGTCTGGCCAGCGCTATATAAAACTTCTTAATAAATAAATAATAAATAAATAAATCTCCTTTTCTACCTCTTTTAACCTGAACTGCACTTTCACATTCTCCGTCTTCTTCTAAGGTTCTTTTATTTTCACTTAATCTGGGCACAATCTGTTCTTGTTCTTCTTCTCTTTCTAATTGTCTTTGTTCTGTATTTTCTGTATTTGGATCTTACTCTACCTGCACCTGTTCAGGTCTTATTATAATTTGTCTTCTTCTGCCTGAACTTGTTCTTCTAGATCTGTCTGATCCTGTTCAGGTCTTATTTCATCTTGTTCTTCTTCTGCCTGAACTTGTTCTTCTTCTTCTATCTCACCCTGCTCAGGTCTCTGAATAGCTTTGTTTATTTCTACCTGAGTGTGTTCTTCTTTCCCTGTCTTTTCCGCTCTACTTTCCTGTCTCTTTAATTCAGTTGTTCTTCTTGTTTCAACAACAGCATCAGGTATTTCGATTACTGGTATCCACTCTTCCTGACTTGTACTTGGCTGTTCGTCACATAGTTGTCTTTCAGAATCTATTACTCTTGATTCTTCAACTTCACAACTTTCAATTTCTGACGTCTCAGCTTGTTCAGTCAGTGGCTGCTCTTGTTGTTCAGATGGGCTTGGAACTCTTCTGGTATGACTAGCATGAATCCAATTGGGTAAACCTGCACACTTCACTGCTGTGGTAATGACTAGTATGACTTGGCGTGGTTTATCCCACCTGGGTGCTAGACACGACTTCCTTGCGTGTTTCTTCACTAAAACCAAGACTCCAGGATTCAAATCATGCGCTTATTCTTGCTGCCTTTCAACTGCGTCTTCTCCGACCTGATGAGAGACAGAACGCACCATTTCAGCCAATCCTTTGCAATAGTCCAATACCAGATCATCAGTTATATTCATCAATTTATTTCCAGGAATAAATGCTTGTCTCATTGCCCTTCCCATGAGTACCTCATGTGGACTCAATCCTGTTTTTCTGTCAGGAACACTTCTGAGACCCATCAGTACAAGAGGCAATGCATCTGGCCATTTCAGCATTGTGGATGCACACACCTTCCCTAATCTTGATTTGATTGTGCCATTAAGCTGTTCAACTATTCCAGAAGCCTCTGGACGATAAGCACAGTGTAGTTTTTGTTCAATGTTAAATGCAGCACAGATTAATCGAATTATCTCATTGTTAAAATGAGGTCCTCTATCTGATTCCAAAGTGACTGGAAAACCGAAACGAGGTATCAACTCCCTCAATAGTAGTTTAGCAACTGTGAGACTGTCATTTCTTCTAGTGGGGTATGCCTCTGCCCATCTCGAGAATAGGCACACTATGACAAGTACATACTTCAATCCATTGCAAGGAGGCAACTCAATGAAGTCTAACTGCAGTCTGGTGAAGGGTCCTTCTGCCTTTCCAATCTTTCCCCAACTAACCACTGTCTTCCTGCCTGGGTTCTGCTGCTGACAGATTAAGCATCTTTGGCAAAGGCTCTCTGCGACTACCCTAAACTTTGGATTGTACCAACTCTGTCTAAATAATCTGATCATCGAATCCCTGACAATGTGTGTTGTCCCATGGTATACTCTTGCCATTTGAGAGAACAGATAGTCTGGCATAACTGGTCTCCCATCTAAGTACACCCACACTTCATCTTCTGTTCTCCTTGTACAACTTGATTTTATCCAAATTTCTTTTTCTTTTTCCTCAACTTCTTCCTGTAACTGTCTGACCTCATCCCATGTTTCTGGAACTGAGAAAAACATAAGTTGGCAGCTGGTTTCACCCGTTTCAATTTTTCTGTTAATTGACATTGTATTTCTTGCACAATATCGAGCAATTTGGTCTGCATACCTATTACCAGCCGTCACATAGTCATTTCCTGACTGATGTGCAGCGCATTTAAGAACTGCTACTTCTTTTGGCAATTGTAATGCTTTCAACAAATCTTTTAAATTTTTACTATTTCTGATAGGAGATCCTGAAGAAGTCAGAAATCCCCTCTGCATCCAGAGTTGGCCAAAGTCGTGCACAACCCCGAAACCATATTGACTGTCCGTAAATATGGTTATTCTCCAATTTTTCCCCTTTTTGCATGCCTTTGTTAAGGCCACCAATTCGGCTACTTGTGCAGACTTGACTCCCGGTAAACAGGATGCTTCAATGACCCCTGTTATCTTACATACAGCATATGCAGCACTTAATCCTCCTCCTTCAGTTCTCAGACATGACCCATCCACGAACAACTCATGATCAGATTCCTTCAATGGTGTTTCTTCTGTTTTGTCTGGGCGGGGCTTAGTCACATCCAGACAATCATGATCAGTCTCACTTCTTCACAACATGGATCTGGCAATAATGTGGCAGGATTCATTATTGTACATCTTATCACTGTCACATTTTCTGCTCCCAAAATCACTCTTTCATACCTAGTCAGCCGACTAGGAGTGAGATGTTGTGTTCGCGTTCTTGTCAAAAGAATCTCAACTGAGTGTGGAACGTAGACCTTTACAGAATGTCCCATCACAATTGACTCACTTTGCTCCAGACTTATACAGGTAGCAGCTACTGCTTTTAAGCAGCCAGGTAAGGCTGAAGCCACTGGATCCAAAGTGGCAGAGAAATATGCCACTGGACGTAGGCTCAATCCATGTCTCTGTGTTAAAACTGAAAGTGCACAATTTTCTCTCTCACAACAAAACAGCGCAAATTCTTTTGAATAATCAGGCATGCCCAAAGCAGGGGCCTCACATAGACAGTTTTGTAGTTTCACAAAGGCTTCCAAACATTCATCATTCCAATCAATTGGATCTTTTGCTCTTTTCCGAGTTAATTGTATCAATGGTTTTGCTAGCAGGGAGAAGCTATTTATCCACTGCCTACAGTACCCAACCACTCCCAGAAACATTCTCATCTCCTTCTGTGTCTGAGGTAGCTGCATTTCTTTGATTATTTTTATTCTTTCCGGTGTCACTTTTCTAACTCCTTTTTCTATTTTATGCCCTAAATATCTAACTTCTAGTTGACAGAACTGTCATTTTTCTGGAGACACCTTGTGTCCTCCTTCGGCCAAATGGTTCAGTAATGCAATTGTGTCAGTGACACAATCTTCTCGTGTTTTTGATGCCACCAATAGGTCATCAATGTACTGAACCAGAACTGATTTCCCAGGCATAACTAATGACCCCTGACACTTTTTCAATATCTGATTGAATATTGAGGGACTCTCTGTGTACCCTTGAGGAACTCGGCACCATGCCAAAATATGATCCTCAAACCGTAAGGCGAAGAGATACTGGTTGTCTGGGTGCAAAGGAATAGAAAAGAATGCTTGCCACAAATCAATTACTGTAAACCAGCCTGCATTCCAGGGTATCTGATAAAGGATCACTGCTGGTTTTGGCACTACTGGGCAACAAGGCACTACAATTTTGTTGATCTTTCTCAAATCCTGCACTATTCTGTATTTTCCGCTAGGCTTTTTAAGTCCCATTATTGGCGAATTACAAGGACTACCCATTATCTCTTTTAAAATGCCTTGTTTAATCATTCGGTCCATTTCTGGAGCAACTCCTGCTTTCACTTCTGGACTCATTTTGTACTGTTGTGTGTTTGGATAAACTGCACCTTCTTTCACCGTCACTTTAACTGGATCTACATTTAACATCAGCCCAATATCTTTTCCTGTAAAATCCCACACTTCTGGATTCACTGTTGTTCTCAACTCTTCCGGCAATTCACTTTCAGTCATCAATGAAAACATCTCATCTACTTCTGTACCTTGCTTAGCTAGCATCATTTTGTATATAACATCTTCATCAGGGGTTTGGAAAGCGACACCATCTGGTGTACAGTAGATCGTGCAATTCATTTTGCACAGTAGATCTCTTCCCAACAGATTTACTGGACTGGAATCGCAAACTACAAACCGATATATATCTTTAAAATTTCCGATATGTACCTCCATTAGTTTTGTGATTGGGGTTCTAATCTGTTGATTCGATACTCCTACAACTTGGATAGATTATCCCGAGAGGGGTTGATTTGGGATGTCTGCTGTTCTTACAGTAGACCGGGTAGCACCAGTATCCAATAGAAAAGTGATGTCATTACCTTCAACTTTCCCATCAACAAATGGACCTGACTGATCTACCGGCAACGATGCGCCAAGCACACACTCCTCTTCCTCTCCTCTCAGGCACCGTCATTGCACAAAGTCCATTTCGCCATCATCTTTCTGTAAAAAATATTGTGTAACCACAAAATGTTTCTTACCACTTTCTCCGTGAAATCCGGTGTTTGCACTGTATTTTTGAGTACTCACAAAGTTTGGCATAGGTGCCGGTGGCACCTGATACTGTGGAGTAACTACCTGCTGCGGCTGATTCATAAGTACTCCATTCTGCATCTGTGGATTTAAATTTTGGTTTGGCCCATTATTATTCTGAATATTCTTACACTCGTTCTTCCAATATCCAAGCTTTCCGCACGCATGACAAGGAAACTTCTTCTTCGCTTCCTCTCTATTCATTCGTCCTCTTATTTTACCACCATTCGCCACTTGATCATTCTGACTCTGCTCTTTCATCTGGTTATCAGTCTGGGTATTTAATTTATTCTCCTGCTGTTCTGCCAATTTTACTTGTGCCCACATCATTTTCTCTTTTAGCTTTCTACGCCTTGCCTCAATGCCATCTGAACAATACTTAGCATATTTCAAAATTTCGTCAATCGTTTTACTTTGCCAGCACAACATGTGCTGCTGAATCATCTGACTAATCTCTGGTTTCAGACCATACACAAACCGATACACAAAATGTCCCATATCCTTATCACCAATGTTCTCAAAACCAGTATACTGCTTAAACACTTGCAATAACCGCTCATAATATGCATCTACGGACTCATTTGGCTCTTGAGTTGCTCTATCTATCTTTACCCAATCTGTTTCTTTAGGAGGGATTTTCCCTTTTAGGAAAGTAATTACTTGGTGATATTTCTTCATCACCTCCTCTGAGTGTGCTCCTGTCTTCTAGTCTCTAGCATACTCCTCATTTGGCCAATCAACTGTGATCTTACACTCTGTCCATAAGTCAGCAGGTACCACAATATCAAACAAACCATCCAGATCCTTCAACAAAACCTTTGAAACCTTCACAAATCTTTCCACCTGTTTATACCATTCGACTGGTTTCTCTCTCAATCTGGGGAAATCATTCGTAAATGACAAAATATCCTGTCTACTCCAAGGGACATGAACATATCCACCACCAGGAACTTCTCTCATTGGACACATTTTCTCAATCTTATCTGATTCTCTCACTGGAAATGCAGATGATGCTTCTCTCGCTTGTACTTCCTCTTTCTTTCTTATCCACCTAATTCTTCATTTGTCAATGTCTCCCCATTTTCTCAAAATATTCATCAACTCTTTTATTTGTAGTCTCTTGCCAGAAGCATTTACAATTTCTAAATCTTTATCAGTAAAATCTACTCGATATGGTTTCTGCAATAGTTTCGATTTCCCTATATCTATTCCAATCTCTGAGGCAACTTCTGTTAATTTCTCATGAAATACTCTTGCTCTTCTGGTTATACTCTTACATAAGAATAACAACTCGTCATCATTATAAACGTTCAATCTTTCTATGCTCACATTGCCAGTTATCATTTCTTCCAAATCTACTTTCAATCTACTGATATCTAGAATCTTTGGTTGTGGGTTTCGATTGTCTATTTCCTGTGCCCATCTCTCTAAATCTTCAGGAGTAACTGCTGTTGAACCTCCAGTTCCTATATGAACCAAAGATCTCTTTTCTCTCAAATTTGCAGATATAATTCTCTTTGGAGTTTCGGTTAAATGCTCTACATTCGGGAGACCCATTAGTGAAATAACTGATTCACTTTCACTGGCCTGATCATCCGTAATTATTACTTCTTTTCTGGGACTGTTTAACGGAATTGTCACAGTTTGAGGTTTCTGGCAAGTCTTTTTATCTCCATATAATGGGATTACAGGACCAATAGTCACTGGTACTGTCAAAGCTTCGGTATTTAAATTCAATTGGCTTACTTTCTGAACTAATTCTTCTCTAGTTTTATTTAAATCTTCTCTCTCATTATCCTGTAACACCCTATTAAGTGACACATCATGTAAAATTTGTGGAGTTAAAGGCATTCCTATCACTGGTGCACTTGGGGTAACCTTACTAGGTTCTTCTTGGTACGGTGGAGGGTTTTTAATTAAAATATCCTCTAATAGTTCATCATCTGATTCGCCATATCCTGTCGTATTCAGGTGTTTCGTTTTTTCTTTACATTTTCCTCCTAACTGTTCTTCAGCCATTAATACTGGATATAAACCCTCAGTTACCACAGTTCTTCTCCAACGCTTCATTTGATCTCTACTTGACTAATACGGATATCTAGGTAAAAATCCTCTAAATCTCCGACCACTTCTGAATTTCTCACGATCAAATGCCTCAATTTCCCACTCTTCCAAAGCTTCATACTGTGTCATTCTAGGATTTGGTTCTAACATATTCATTCTATCTCTCAAATTCTGAAGTATCTTTAAATTAAAAGTACCATGCTCTGGAAAAGCCAAAACACCATCACCTTTAGTATACTCTACCCAATTTTCCAACCATACACACGTGTGATATCCTTTCTCCATCATCATAAATGAAGCAGGTGTTTTGAGGGGCGGAATAGGAATTCCCTCTCTAGTCATCACAGGCTTGTCTTTCTTAAAGAAATTTTTAATTTTCTTCATTAACGTCATTTTCTTTGGTCTTCCGAACATTTCAGACGGTCGATATAGGAAAGAATCTTCTGTATATTTTCTAGCTCTATTACCTACGTCTCGTTCTATGTCAGCACGACTCACACCCGCAATCAAATCAAGACTCAACATACAGTTCTTTTTCTACCAATCCTGTTGCGGCTTCTATCTATCAACCAATCAGACTCAGGCTCACGCTCGTGGTCTGACCAATGCCAACGCGGCCTTTTGTGACGTCAGTATTGCTCCTTACTACTGACCCCTCCTTTACAATCTGCTTCTGTCTCACGCCCGCCTTTTCAACCAATCCCAGCGCGGCTCTCTGTGACGTCAGAATAACTCCTGCGACTGACCCTCCCTTCACAAGGTAATACAAAACTTATTTCTTAATACTTTTCATTAAATTCTTCGTTAATAACAACATAAAAACATTCGCTACTCTGTCTGTTCCACTAAACAAAAGGATAGATTTCAACTTATTCTTGAGTTTTCTTCTACTGCGAGTAAAACCCCTGTTTACTCTTCATTCAAGCTCAGGAGAACCTGTTACTTCTTCAGTGTCACCCGTATTGGGAAATGAGACCAAAGTTTCACCAACAAACCCCTTTTGCTATCATTCGCACTCTACTTTTATACGAAATAGTCCCTATTTAACACTGCGTAGCTTCTCAGTATTATTCCAACAGACGAGTAACCTCACTGCAGTGTGGCTTCTGTCACCACCCGCTATTCATTTTCCCGGGATTCTTAGACAACATAAAACAAGACGCTAACTCTTTTTGTTAAACATAAATCAATGATCAATAATCAATATTTATCACCAAACTAGTCAATAATAACCATAACTCTGCTACCAGAAAACTGATCCAGCGGTATACCAGCAACAGATACTCTAATACCATGTACTCACCTGGGCCCATAAACACACACAACTGAGTAGACCGCTGGTTTAGTTAAAGTTTCATATTTCAGGATTAGTTATTTCTTATTCCTAACTAACCTTTTCACTGATCAAAAATTCTTTCCTCTGGTCGATGGACCATTAGTTGAACTAGTTGATGGTGATAATTAACATAACTCTTATCTTTTCTTTTATTTAGAAAAATGATCACAGACTCAGGAAGTTTTAAGATCTTTATCTAAATTAAATGCATGTGAACCATTTAAAAAATACAGTGTAGTCACCATCTTTCTTAGGAGAGAAAATTCAATTGATTAAACATCAAGCACATACTTCGGACTCATACAATGATTAATACTCAGAAAGGGAGAGGACAGAGAGAAAAGAACATCTGTAAATAACATGAAGTTATAGTTACCAAGAATGGTGTGAAAGACCAACCCCCTGGCCAAAGGGCTGGTTAGGGTCCCCCGGGATAGGTCAGGAGACAAAGACTTCAGGACAGGATTCAGGACAGGATAGTTGACCTCTCTAGAATACCGACCATTGCGCCCCACCCCTCTCTGACACTCTCTTCCTCCTCGAGATTCTTCTGCGATCTTCTGATCTAACCCAATTAAGTTAGGATAGAAAGTTCTGCTTCAGGTTCTGCATTCGGTTCTTCATCAGTATCTCTCCCAACATCAGCCTTTCCGACTCACAGCAGCTCCGACACCACGAACTACAGCATCTTCTTCTCTCCCTAACTAACTAAAGCTATCTTAGACCTTCTTTTCTTCATGTTCCACCCACTAAACTTTTAATATGTTAAAAATACAAAATATGATTGGTCAGGCAAGGGGGGAAGCTCCATCACACCATGCTTACATGTCATCAAAATAAGTTCAACTATTGTTCGCAAACCCATCCCCTTAATTTTTATTCATGTATTGAGTTCCCATACATATCCACATTTTATTTTGCAACATTATTATAACTTTATGAATCAGAGTCCTCTTCGCTGAATTTTTCACCATCCGTTCCCAGGGCACATCATCTGCGACCTTGGCTCCTGTTCAACATTTAGGTCATCATTCCGGGTTAACTTTCAGTGGACATGCGCAGTCGCTTCATCACTCAGCTTAACTCAGTTATGCGTGAGAGGCCCAAATGCACACTAATAATAAAGTCAGAAAGGCAAATATTAATTTCACAAAATAAATGGTCACACTGTATACCTCCCACCTCTACTCTATTTCCCTTTTCTTATTAATACTTTTCCTGCATTAGCATTAGTAAAATAGCTTGTTTTCGTTTCAGCTAAGCAGATGCCATGCACGCGAGTCTTCAAGACTCCATTTTAGTGTCTTCTGCTCATGCGCTAGAATTTCCCTCCAAGCATTACCTCGTCATACTACGTAGATGCAGTTGACGCATGCGCACAACAGTTTCCCCGTTTAAAGCGGTATTAGTCCGTCCTCATTGTTATCCGCATTAGTACACACATAAGCAAGCTTCACTAACCCGCCTGTTCATGTGGTGCGTATTAGTTATTCACAAACCTTATTAATAACTTGTTAATGAGTTAAACGAGTGGATTGCCTCCGAGCAAGTCTCTTTCTTACGAGACCTTGCTCCATCACTAGCTATGCCGGCACCTAGGGAAACCTAGCAAACCTATAAATTTTTTAAAACTAGACACCCAGGGGAATCCAGGATGGGTTGACTTGTCTGGCTCTCACCAGGTTCTGTTACCCAGAATCCCTTGCAAACCTCAAAATTTGTAAAAAAAAAACACATTTTCCTCACATTTCTGTGGTGGAAAGTTCTGGAATCTGCGTGGATCCACAAAATTCCACCCACCCTGCATTCCGCAAAGTCTTCCGAGAAAAATGGTACCTCACTTGTGTGGGTAGGCTATGTGCCCGCGACAGGAAACGGCCCAAAACGCAATGTGGACACAACACATTTTCACAGTGAAAACGGACACTTTTTTTGCAAAGTGCCTAGCTGTAGATTTTGAACCCTAGCTCTGCCGGCACCTAGGGAAACTTGGCAAACCTATACATTTTTTAAAACTAGACACGCAGGGGAATCCAGGATGGGGTGACTTGTCTGGCTCTCAGCAGGTTCTGTTACCCAAAATCCCTTGCAAACCTCAAAATTTGTAAAAAAAAAACACATTTTCCTCACATTTCTGTGGTGGAAAGTTCTGGAATGTGTGTGGATCTACAAACTTCCACACACCCCGCATTCCTCAAAGTCTTCTGAGAAAAATGGTACCTCACTTGTGTGGGTGGGTCAAGTACCCGCGACAGGCAAGGGCCCAAAACCTATTGCAGCGACATCAAAATTACCTATCACAAAACAACCTGGTTTTGCAAGGGGGGTCCCTTGAGTTTTTGGCCCCGGGCTCGGCGGCCATCTTGGGAAACCTACCAAACCCACACATTTCTGAAAACTAGACACCCGGGGGAGTCCAGCAAGTTACGGCTTGCATGGGTCCCCCAACATTTCCCTACCCAGAATCCCCTGCAAACCTCAATTTTAGCTGAAAAAATCACTTTTTCTCAAATTTCTGTGTGGGAAAGTTCTGGAACCTGCGTGGATCCACAAATGTCCTTCTACACAGCATTTCCCCAGGTCTCCCGATAAAAATGGTACCTCACTTGTGTGGGTTGGTCAAGTACCCGCGACAGGCAAGGGCCCAAAACGTATTGAGGAGACATCAAAATGACCTATCACAAAACAACCTGGTTTTGCAAGGGGGGTCACCTGGGTTTTTGGCCCCGGGCTCGGCGGCCATCTAGGAAAACCTACCAAACCCACACATTTCTGAAAACTAGACACCCAGGGGAGTCCAGCAAGGTATGGCTTGCGTGGGTCCCCCAACATCTCCCTACCCAGAATCCCCTGCAAACCTCAAATTTTGTTGAAAGAATCATTTTTTCTCTCACATTCCTGTGTGGGGAAGTTATAGGATCACCGGGCTGACACAAATTTTCTACCACCCAGCGTTCCCCCAGGTCTCCCTATAAAAATGGTATCTCACCTGTGTGCGTAGGCTTAGTGGCTGCAACAGGAAATGGCCCAAATCGTACTGTGGAGACTTCAAAATTACCTATAACAAAACTACCTGGTTTTGGTGGGGGGCACCTGGTTCTTTGGCCCCGGGCTCGCCGCCATCTAGGGAAACCTACCAAACCCACACATTTCTGAAAACTAGACACCCTGGGGAGTCCAATGAGGTATGGCTTGCGTAGATCCCCCAAAGTTTCCCTAACCAGAATCCCCTGCAAACCTCAAATTTAGATGAAAAAAACACATTTTCCACATATTTTTGTGTGGAATCACCATGCCGGCACAAATGTCCTACCCCACAGCGTTCTCCTTACTGTCCCGAGTAAAATGATACCTCACTTGTGTGGGTGTCCAATGCAGAATTGGCTAAAAACGTATTTTTTAAAAAATGTAGTGCTTAGAATTCTCGGTGCTATACCCTTATTCCCTGTGTTTTGGGCTCTTCCCAGTCACAGGCCCTTGCCCCACCTACACAAGTGAGGTATCATTTTACTCGGGAGACTGAGGGGAATGCTGTGGGGTAGGACATTTGTGCCGGCACGGTGATTCCACCCAAAAATATGTGGAAAATGTGGTTTATTCACCTAAATTTGAGGTTTGCAGGGCATTCTGGGTAGGAAAACGTTGGGGGATCCACGCAAGCCATACCTCGCTGGACTCCCCCGGGTGTCTAGTTTTCAGAAATGTGTGGGTTTGGTAGTTTCCCAAGATGGCCACCGAGCCCGGGGCCAAAAACCCAGGTGACACCCCTTGCAAAACCAGGATGTTTTGTGATAGGTCATTTTAATGTCTCCTCAATACGTTTTGGGCCCTTGCCTGTCACGGGTACTTGACCCACCCACGCGAGTGAGGTATCATTTTTATCGGGCGACCTGGGGGAACGCTGGGTGGTAGGAAATTTGTGGATCCACGTAGATTCCAGAACTTTCCCACACAGAAATTTGAGAAAAAAGTGATTTTTTTCAGCTAAATTTGAGGTTTGCAGGGCATTCTGGGTAGGAAAACATTGGGGGATCCACGCAAGCCATACCTCGCTGGACTCCCCCGGGTGTCTAGTTTTTAGAAATGTGTGGGTTTGGTAGTTTCCCAAGATGGCCGCCGAGCCCGGGGCCAAAAACCCAGGTGACCCCCCATGCAAAACCAGGTTGTTTTGTGATAGGTCATTTTGATGTCTCCTCAATACGTTTTGGGCCCTTGCCTGTCGCAGGTACTTGACCCACCCACACAAGTGAGGTATAATTTTTATCAGGAGACCTGGGGGAACGCTGGGTGGTAGGAAATATGTGGATCCATGTAGATTCCAGAACGTTCCCACACAGAAATTTGAGAAAAAAGTGATTATTTTTTCATCAAAAGTTGAGGTTTGCAGGGGATTCTGGGTAGAGAAACGTTGGGGGATCCACGCAAGCCATACCTTCCTGGACTCCCCTGAGTCTCTAAATTTCAGAAATGTGTGGGTTTGGTAGGTTTCCCTGGATGGCTGCCAAGCCCGGGAGCAAAAACTCATGTGACCCCCCTTGCAAAACCAGGTCATTTTCGGATACATAGGGGCATCTGAGTTTTTGGTCCCGGGGTCGGCAGCCATCTAGAGAAACCTACCAACCCCACACATTTCTAAAAACTAAATACCCAGGGGAGTTCAGGGAGGTATGGCTTGCGTGGGTCCCCCAACGTTTTCCTACCCAGAATCCCCTGCAAACGTCAAATTTTGATGAAAAAAATCACTTTTTTCTCAAATTTCTGTGTAGGAAAGTTCTAGAATCTACATGGATCCACAAATTATCTACCACCCAGCGTTCCCCCAGGTCTCCCGATAAATTTGGTACCTCACTCGTGTGGGTGGGTCAAGTACCCGCGACAGGCAAGGGCCCAAAATAACTACCGCCCTATATCCAACATCCCCACTTTGGCAAAATTGCTGGAGAAATGTGTACTAATACAATTATGTAACCACATCGAGAACCACAACATCCTAGACATACACCAATCCGGCTTCCATCAAGGTCACAGCACGGAATCTGCACTCACTCACATAATGGATGACATACTAAAAATGCTAGACCACAACGAATCATGCCTATTGATACTTCTTGACTTATCCTCCGCTTTCGGTACGGTTAAGCATGACAATCTATTGTCCCTACTGGAACGAAGGATGGGCCTTACGGGCCCAGTGTTACAATGGTTCACCTCCTTCCTAAATAACAGAACACAAAGAATCAAGATGAAGCATTCACTCTCTCAACCCTCCATGGTCACCATAGGGGTTCCACAGGGATCAGCACTTTCACCCATTCTTTTTAATCTACTCACGGAGCCCCTGGCAAACGCATTGAACTCAGCGAACATTCTATATCACCTGTATGCGGACGACACCCAGCTGTATATGAAAATCTCCTCACCAGATGACTTCATCTCCTTCAACGCTATTCTACAGAATACTCAAAGTTGGCTCACTGGCAACCACCTCATGCTCAACACCAAAAAAACGGAATTCCTTCTCATCTCCCCTCCCAATCACACACCCAAGATAGACTTATGGTTGAAACATCTAACTTCCTTTGGCTGTGCTCCCCACATCATTGACTCTGCAAAATCCTTGGGAGTCACCATAGACAAACACCTGAACATGCAGGCGCAAATTACTAATGCCTCCAAGGGAGCTAATTACCAGTTGAGTATATTAAGGAAACTTAAACACTTCCTCCCTCAGACCGACTTAAAAATGGCAGTACAAGCCCTTGTGCTTCCAAGACTAGACTATGGATGTACCACTCTATGCGGTCTCCCCAAATACAAGCTGGCCCCGTTGAGGGCATCGCTTAACGCTGCGGCCAGACTGGTATCAGGAACTAAAAGAAATAACCACATTTCTCTGACCTTGAAAGCTCTGAACTGGCTGCCCTACAAGGCAAGAATTCACCTAAAGATCGCTTGCATGACCCATAAAGCACTGTATAGCAATACCCCCAGTTACTTAGCTTTAAAGCTAGAGCGATTGGGAGGATGCAGACAATTGCGAAGTGCGAGTTCACTACTACTGAAGCCACAATCCTTCCACAAAAAGAGAACGGGTTGCAGAGCATTCTCAGGGATTGCACCGAAGATTTGGAACTCCCTACCTCCAATGATACGTGGAATCTCTTCCTTTACCTCCTTCAAAAAAGAACTAAAAATGCTTCTAATGAACAAATTCACGTCCTAAGACTTTTAACTCTATGTTGACATCTAGTCACCTATGTGATCTACATATTACTGCCTACCTCTTTTGTATTGAAAGCGATTATCGAATGTATGTTTACTACTTCAATCACTTAATGTTTGATAACTGTGTATTATGAAGCGTACTGATTCCCTCGTGGATCATTCTTTGTTGACTACTAGTCACCTATGCTATCCATGTACTATTATCTACATCCTTTGTACTGAATTGCGAATACCGAATGTATGTATACTACCTCAACCTTCTAAGGTTAAATAATTGTATATTGTAAAGCGCTCCGATACCCTCGTGGGTCAGGTTTGCGCTATATATGAAACTTTATAAATAAATAAAATAAATAAATTGAGGAGACATCAAAATGACCTATCACAAAACAACCTGGTTTTGCAAGGGGGGTCACATGGGTTTTTGGCCCCGGGCTCCGCGGCCCTCTTGGGAAACTACCAAACCCACACACTTCTGAAAACTAGATACCTGGGGGAGTCCAGCGAGGTATGGCTTGCGTGGATCTCCCAACGTTTTCCTACCCAGAATGCCCTGCAAACCTCAAATTTAGCTGAAAAAAATCACTTTTTTTCTCATATTTCTGTGTGGGAAAGTTCTGGAATCTACGTGGATCCACAAATTTCCTACCACCCAGCGTTCCCCCAGGTCTCCCGATAAAAATGATACCTCACTCACGTGGGTGGGTCAAGTACCCGCGACAGGCAAGGGCTCAAAACGTTTTGAGGAGGCATCAAAATGACCTATCACAAAACAACCTGATTTTGCAAGGGGGGTCTCATGAGATTTTGGCCCCGGGCTCGGCGGCCATCTTGGGAACCTACCAAACCCACATATTTCTGAAAACTAGACACCCGGGGGAGTCCAGCGAGGTATGGCTGGCGTGGATCCCCCAATGTTTTCCTACCCAGAATGCCCTGCAAACCTCAAATTTTGATGAAAAAATCACTTTTTTCTCAAATTTGTGTAGGAAAGTTCTAGAATCTACATGGATCCACAAATTTCCTACCACCCAGCGTTCCCCCAGGTCTCCCGATAAAAATGGTACCTCACTCGCGTGGGTGGGTCAAGTACCCGCGACAGGCAAGGGCCCAAAATGTATTGAGGAGACATCAAAATGACCTATCACAAAACAACTTGGTTTTGCAAGGGGGGTCACCTGGGTTTTTGACCCCGGGCTCGGCGGCTATCTTGGGAAACATACCAAACCCACACATTTCTGAAAACTGGACACCCGGGGGAGTCCAGCGATGTATGGCTTGCGTGGATCCCCCAACGTTTTTCTACCCAGAATGCCCTGCAAACCTCAAATTGAGCTGAAAAAAATCACTTTTTTTCTCATATTTCTGTGTGGGAAAGTTCTGGAATCTACGTGGATCCACAAATTTCCTACCACCTAGCGTTCCCCCAGGTCTCCCGATAAAAATGATACCTCACTTGCGTGGGTGGGTCAAGTACCCACGACAGGCAAGGGCCCAAAACGTATTGAGGAGACATCAAAATGACCTATCACAAAACAACCTGGTTTTGCAAGGGGGGTCTCATGAGATTTTGGCCCGGGCTCGGCGGCCATCTTGGGAAACTACCAAACCCATACATTTCTGAAAACTAGACACCCGGAGGAGTCCAGCGAGGTATGGCTTGAGTTTATCCCCCGACGTTTTTCTACCCAGAATGCCCTGCAAACCTCAAATTTAGCTGAAAAAATCACTTTTTCATCACATTTCTGTGTGGGAAAGTTCTGGAATCTATGTGGATCCACAAATTTCCTACCACCCAGCGTTCCTGCAGGTCTCCCGATAAAAATGATACCTCACTCACGTAGGTGGGTCAAGTACCCACGACAGGCAAGGGCCCAAAACGTATTGAGGAGACATCAAAATTACCTATCACAAAACAACCTGGTTTTGCAAGGGGGGTCACCTGGGTTTTTGGACCCGGGCTCGGCGGCCATCTTGGGAAACTACCAAACCCACACATTTATAAAAACTAGACACCCGGGGGAGTACAGCGAGGTATGGCTTACGTGGATCCCCATATGTTTTCCTACCCAGAATGCCCTGCAAACCTCAAATTTAGGTGATAAAACCACATTTTCCACATATTTTTGGGTGGAATCGTCGTGCCGGCACAAATGTCCTACCCCACAGTGTTCCCCTCAGTCTCTCGAGTAAAATGATACCTCACTTGTGTAGGTGGGGCAAGAGCCTGTGACTAAGAAGATCCCAAAACATAGGGAATAAGGGTTTAGCACAGAGAATTCTAAGCGCTACATTTTTTAAAAATACGTTTTTAGCCAATTTTGCATTGGACACCCACACAAGTGAGGTATCATTTTACTCGGGACACTAAGGAGAACGCTGTGGGGTAGGACATTTGTGCCGGGATGGTGATTCCACACAAAAATATGTGGAAAATGTATTTTGTTCAGGTAATTTTGAGGTTTGCAGGGGATTCTGGGTAGGGAAACGTTGGGGGATCCACGCAAGCCATACCTCATTGGACTCCCCAGGGTGTCTAGTTTTCAGAAATGTGTGGGTATGGTAGGTTTCCCTAGATGGTGGCGAGCCCGGGGCCAAAGAACCAGGTGCCCCCCACCAAAACCAGGTAGTTTTGTTATAGGTAATTTTGAAGTCTCCACAGTACGATTTGGGCCATTTCCTGTTGCAGCCACTAAGCCTACGCACACAGGTGAGGTACCATTTTTATAGAGAGACCTGGGGGAACGCTGGGTGGTAGGAAATTTGTGTCAGCCCGGTAATCCTACAACTTCCCCACGCAGGAATGTGAGAAAAAATTGATTTTTTCAACAACATTTGAGGTTTGCAGGGGATTCCGGGTAGGGAAATGTTGGGGGACCCATGCAAGCCATACCTTGCTGGACTCCCCCGGGTGTCTAGTTTTCAGAAATGTGTGGGTTTGGTAGGTTTCCCTAGATGGCCGCCGAGCCCGGGGCCAAAAACCCAGGTTACCCCCCTTG
This sequence comes from Calotriton arnoldi, assembly GCA_963921515.1. Lineage (NCBI taxonomy): Eukaryota > Metazoa > Chordata > Amphibia > Caudata > Salamandridae > Calotriton > Calotriton arnoldi. The sequence goes on from CAWUFW010006286.1 coordinate 873,795, forward strand.
CAAAACCAGGTTGTTTTGTGATAGGTCATTTTGAAGTCTCCTCAATACGTTTTGGGCCCTTGCCTGTCGCGGGTACTTGACCCACCCACACAAGTGAGGTACCATTTTTATCGGGAGAACTGGGGAAATGCTGTGTAGAAGGAAATTTGTGGATCCACGCAGAATCCAGAACTTTCCCACACAGAAAGTTGAGAAAAAAGTGATTTTTTCAGCTAAATTTGAGGTTTGCAGGGGATTCTGGGTAGGGAAATGTTGGGGGACCTACGCAAGCCGTACCTTGCTGGACTCCCCGGGGTGTCTAGTTTTCAGAAATGTGTGGGTTTGGTAGGTTTCCCTAGATGGCCGCCGAGCCCGGGGCCAAAAACTCATGGGACCCCCGTTGCAAAACCAGGTTGTTTTGTGATAGGTAATTTTGATGTCGCCTCAATAGGTTTTGGGCCCTTGCCTGTCGCGGGTACTTGACCCACCCACACAAGTGAGGTACCATTTTTCTCAGACGACTTTGAGGAATGCGGGGTGGGTGGAATTTTGTAGAACCACACACATTCCAGAACTTTCCACCACAGAAATGTGAGGAAAATGTGTTTTTTTTGACAAATTTTGAGGTTTGCAAGGGATTCTGGGTAACAGAACCTGGAGAGAGCCAGACAAGTCTCCCCATCCTGGATTTCCCTGGGTGTCTAGTTTTCAAAAATGTATAGGTTTGCTAGGTTTCCCTAGGTGCCGGCAGAGCTAGGGTTCAAACTCTACAGCTTGGCACTTTGCAAAAAAAGGGTCCGTTTTCACTGTGAAAATGTGGTGTGTCCACGTTGCGTTTTGGGCCATTTCCTGTTGCTGGCACTTGGCCTACCCACACAAGTGAGGTACCATTTTTCTCTGAAGACTTTGGGGAATGCGGGGTGTGTGGAATTTTGTGGATCGACGCAGATTCCAGAACTTTCCACCACAGAAATATGAGGAAAATGTGTTTTTTAAAAATAAATTTTGAGGTTTGCAAGGGATTCTGGGTAACAGAACCTGGTGAGAGCCAGACAAGTCACCCCATCCTGGATTCCCCAGGGTGTCTAGTTTTCAAAAATGTATAGGTTTGCTAGGTTTCCCTAGGTGCCGGCAGAGCTAGGGTTCAAAATCTACAGCTAGGCACTTTGCAAAATAGTGTCAGCTTTCACTGTAAAATGTGGTTTGTCCATGTTGCATTTTGGGTCGTTTCCTGTCGCGGGCAGTAGGCCTGCCCACACAAGTGAGGTACCATTTTTCTCGGAAGACTTTGGGGAATGCGGGGTGAGTGGAATTTTGTGGATCCAAGCAGATTCCAGAACTTTCCACCACAGAAATATGAGGAAAATGTGTTTTTTTTTACAAATTGTGAGGTTTGCAAGGGATTCTGGGTAACAGAACCTAGTGAGAGCCAGTCAAGTCACCCCATCCTGGATTCCCCTGGGTGTCTAGTTTTCAAAAATGTATAGGTTTGCTAGGTTTCCCTAGGTGCCGGCAGAGCTAGGGTTCAAAATCTACAGCTAGGCACTTTGCAAAATAGTGTCAGCTTTCACTGTAAAATGTGGTTTGTCCATGTTGCGTTTTGGGCCATTTCCTGTCGCGGGCAGTAGGCCTGCCCACACAAGTGAGGTACCATTTTTCTCGGAAGACTTTGGGGAATGCGGGGTGAGTAGAATTTTGTGGATCCAAGCAGATTCCAGAACTTTCCACCACAGAAATATGAGGAAAATGTGTTTTTTTTTTACAAATTGTGAGGTTTGCAAGGGATTCTGGGTAACAGAACCTAGTGAGAGCCAGTCAAGTCACCCCATCCTGGATTCCCCTGGGTGTCTAGTTTTCAAAAATGTATAGGTTTGCTAGGTTTCCCTAGGTGCCGGAAGAGCTGGGGTTCAAAATCTACAGCTAGGCACTTTGCCAAAAAAGGGTCCGTTTTCACTGTGAAAATGTGGCGTGTCCACGTTGCGTTTTGGGCCGTTTCCTGTTGCGACACTAGGCCTACCCACACAAGTGAGGTACCATTTTTCTCGGAAGACTTTGGGGAACGCGGGGTGGGTGGAATTTTGTGGATCCACGCAGATTCCAGAACTTTCCACCACAGAAATATGAGGAAAATGTGTTTTTTTTTACAAATTTTTAGGTTTGCAAGGGATTCTGGGTAACAGAACCTGGTGAGAGCCAGTCAAGTCACCCCATCATGGATTCCCCTGGGTGTCTAATTTTCAAAAATGTATAGGTTTTCTAGGTTTCCCTAGGTGCTGGCAGAGTTAGGGTTCAAAATCTACAGCTAGGCACTTTGCAAAAAATGGGTCCGTTTTCACTCTGAAAATGTGGTGTGTCCACGTTGCGTTTTGGGCCGTTTCCTGTTGCGGGCACTATGCTTACCCACACAAGTGAGGTACCATTTTTCTCGGAAGACTTTGGGGAATGCGTGGTGGGTGGAAGTTTGTGGATCCATGCAGATCCCAGAACTTTCCATCATAGAAATGTGAGGAAAATGTGTTTTTTTTAACTAAGTTCGAGGTTTGCAAGGGATTCTGGGTAACAGAACCTAGTGAGAGCCACACAAGTCACCCCATCCTGGATTCTCCTCAGTGTTCAGTTTTCAAAAATATATAGGTTTGCTATATTTCCCTAGGTGCCGGCTGCGCTAGGAACCAAAATCCACAGGTAGGCACATTCCGAAAAAGAAATCAGTGCCTAGTGGGTTTTCTGCCGCCCTGGGGAGGGGGGAAATCAGGGGCTATTGCCCCTATATGCCCCCGACGGGGGCAGAAAGACTGTGGCTATTCTTTTGGGGGGTCAGGGGCATTGGGATGCCCATTCTGGTCAGCCCCCACCCCTGCGTATAAAAAAGCCAGCATATTCGCTAGTGCATAGTGGGCTTTCTGCCCCCCCGGGGGACAGATCAGGGGCTACTGCCCCCATCTGCCTCCTGGGAGGGGCAGAAAGACTGTGGCATCTTTTTTGGGGTGGGTGGGGGCATTGGCATGTCCATTCTTGGCAGCCCCCACCCCGAACTTTGGAGAAAAAAAAATCCCTGGTGGCTAGTGGGCTTTTTTCCCCCCGGGGGGGGTGCAGATAAGGTGCTATTGCCCCATCTGCCTCCCAGGGGGGTGCAGAAAAACTGTAGCATTTTTTTTGTGGGTGGGGGCATTGACATGCCCATTCTGGGCAGCCCCCACCTCTACCTATATATAAAAAAAAATCCCTGGCACTTAGTGGGCTCTCTGCCCCCCCCGGGGGCAGATCAGGGGCTATTGCCCCCATCTGCCTCCTGGGGGGGCAGAAAGTCTTTTTTTTTCTTTGGGGGGTAGGGTGGGGGCATTTGCATGCCCATTCTGGGCAGCCCCCACCCCGGGCCTATAAAAAAAATAATCCCTGGCATCTAGGGTGCTTTCTGTCCCCCCGGGGGGCAGAAGACTGGAATTTTGTAGGGGGGAGGGGTGGGGGCATTGGCATGCCCATCTTGGGCAACCCTCACCCCTAAATTCATCGGGGGGAAAAAAACCTGGTGTCTAATGGGCTTTCTGCCCCCTCGGGGGGGCAGAAAGACTGTACCTTTGCAGCGGGGTGGGGGCATTGGGATGCCCATATTGGGCAGCCCCCACCCCTAATTATAATATTTTTTTTTTAAATCCCTGGTATCTAGTGGGCTTTCTGCCCCCGGGGGGCCAGATTGGGAGCTACTGCCCCCATCTGCCCCCCAGAGGGGCAGAAAGACTGTACCTTTGCGGCAGGGGGGTGGGGGCATTGGCATGCCCATATTGGTTAGCCCCCACCCCTAATTATATATTTTTTTTAAATCCCTGGTATCTAGTGGGCTTTCTGCCCCCTCGGGGGCTACTGCCCCATCTGCACCCCAGGGGGGGCAGAAAGACTAAATATGCCCAAATTAATATGGGGGAGCAAAGGCCCTTGCCCAAGGAGCTGCTCCCCCCCTCCCTGGTGCCTAGTGGGTGGATCCCTGCTTGGTGATCGCCCTCCTGGGGCGATCATCAAGCAGGGATCCACTAGGGAGATTCTCCCCTTTCCAACGATACCTCTCCTGACTTTCTATGTGCTCAGGGGGCTGAGATAGCCCCCTGAGCACGTAGAAAGGGAAACTGAAATGAGCCTCTTGGCTCATTTCAGTTTCGGATTCACTGAAATGACGTCAAATGACGTCAGCGCGACATGCGCGCTGATCGTCATCTAAGGGAAACCAGGGGGGGCCTCGGGAGCTGGGGAGGCTCTTCCCCAGCTCCCGAGGCTCTTGGGGGTAAAGGGAATCCCTCTGGTGCCCGCACCAGAGGGATTCCCTGGGTCATGGCGTCGGACGCGCGGGAGCCGTCCGACGCACAGGACCACTTATGCGTCGGACGGCTCCCGCGCGTCCGATGCACAGAAGGGGTTAAGGCACACATATTACAGACAAGTGCAAACAACACCATAAATAACACATCATGTAGACTAAAAACAAACCATAGTATCAAGTATCTAAAGACAGAATCTATACTAATTGTAGTTGGTGAAGCAACAGAAAAAGTGCAAATACTTTCAAAGTGCATAATAAAACAATCACCAGTCCACCAATATACAAAATCAAGTGGGTTTTGTAAAACAATCCCCTTTTCTTCTTGCATCAGGGTGAAAATACTTACAAAGTGTATGATAAAACCAAGTCCTGCAGTATGCAAAAATAAAGCAAGGCTAATCAAACAATACCCCATTTGAGTTGTGCATGAAGGCACAAATATTTCAAAATGTTCTATCAAACAAAAACAGGTACAACAGCTTCCAAAAATTAAACCAGTTTAATCAAACGATGGCGCTTTGGTTTGTGCATTAGGGTGCAAATATTTCAAAGTGACTGTTAATAACAAGCACAGCAGGCTGCAGCATACAAAAATAAATCTAGTTTAGTCAACCCATGCCCCTTTGATTTGTGCATGAAGTGCAAATATTTCAAAGTGATTTGAAACACAATACCAAGTTCAGCAGCATAGAAATCAAACCCGTAAGCAAACAATTCCCTTTTTGAAGGCACAAATATTTCAAAGTAACTGGTGAGAGAATAACAAGTTCAGCAACATAAAAATCAAACCAGTTTAAGCAAAGAATTCCCTTTTTGAAGGCACTAATATTTCAAAGTGACTAATGAAACAACAAGGTTAGCAACATAAAAATCAAACCATTTTAAACAAACAATTCCCTTTCTGAAGGTGCAAAAATGTTAAAGTGACTGGTGAAACAACAACATGTTCAGCAGCATATAAAACAAAGCAGCATATGTGAGGTCCTGTTTTGATCTAAAAGAAACTTTTATGGATGTTGCATGAAACATAAAGACAAAATTTCTCTTCAAAATGCATGTAAGAAACTCTCACACATCATCCACATTAAGAATAAATTCCAGGAAACTGTATTTAAAACTATCTGTTTATGATTCAAGGTCATCAGGGTAAGACTCTGTGACTCTGCAGAACAGAGCTGGCTCTATCGGGGGTCCCCTGGAAGGCTGGAGCCTTGGGCTGAAGCCCACTTTGCCCATACCTTAAAACGTCTCTGAGTTTCGTGCCTTAAAGGAAGACTCGCCCTCTCCCTGCAGCACATTTCTGCCCTGTGGCCAGTAACTGGGCCCTGCACAGGAAAAGCAGCCTGCTTGTGCCGCTATGTTTTCATGATATTAATTGGGGAGGCCAGAGGGGCGGGAAATGAGGCATCAATAATACCGCTGCTGGCCCGGTACACTCCCCCAGATAACCTGCAGTGCCACCAGCACCATTCAATGGGTCTTAGTTGTGACAGCAGGGTGTAATGTTGTTAAGGTGGTGGAAGCCACCACGTCTCTCACTGTGTTGGGGGTGGTCCCGTCAGGCCCCCCTACAGGCGTAAGTGATAATGAGCCAGGCCGGCGTACGCCGGCAGAACGTAACATATACGAATAAATAGCCCAGGGCTCTGGGCGTGGCTCAGTTCAGATCTGGCCACCACCACTAACGTGTCTCCAGGTCTCCCTTTTGTCAGTGGCCTCACGGCCTAGGTCACAACACTGGTGACGAGGTGGTCAAGCGGCCCACTGCACCGCCTCTCACCCACCATGTCGGCCACTGTCGCCTCTTCTGGAGCGCTCCTGCCGCGCCTCCGGTGCCCTCAACCCGGCGCGCCCCTGCCGCGTGTCCAGCCTACCTTGCACCAGTGAGCGGTGCCGAGCTCCTGTCCGCCCAGCGAGCTCACCCACCTGCACCCTGGCCTGGGATCTCCTCGCAGCTCAGCCAACGAGCGCGCGTGCACGTGCGGTCTCTGCCTCTGACCCCACGTGGCGCTGCGGCGCTCCATGAACTGTGCCAGTGCGCTCGCGGACACCGCGCACCGACATCCGCTCCCGGTAAGCCGCTCTGATTGGCCCCCGCTGCCTCACCGCTACCCAGCCAACCTTTGCCAGCACAGCGCTGCAGGCGCTGCTACTCGCGTTACTGCGCCCACGGGACATAGCTACCAGCCGCCTCCTCTGCCCACATGGCCCCCTGGCAGCCTGTGCCCTGCCTGTCTGCGCCTGCATCCAAGGCCGCAGTTGGACTTCAACAAACGCTCCTTTCCAGCAAGAGTCTCTGGTGACTACAGTGCGCACCCTTCCTCCACGCTCTGCCTCCAGGATTCCAACCGCCTGTCCCTCAGGCCTTCTCGATGCTGCACGCACTTGGGCGCCCACTCCTCGCCTGGCGTGACTCAAGGCCCAGCCCCCGCCCCTCCTGCTGGTGCCCGCGCCCACCTGCGCCCACAGTCTGTGAACGTCACCTTCCTGGCAGCTACCCACCTTCTTGCCCACATGACGTCTGTCCCACCGTTGGAGCCCTTCGCCATCACTGGGCCCCACCCTCCCAGGCAGCGCGCTGGAAAGCATGGGTAGAGCGCCTGGAAACGTACTTTGATGCCGCAGACATCCCGGCCCCACGGAGGAGGCCCATGCTCCTTCACCTAGGGGGGCGGACATTCACAAAATCTCGAAAACAGTTCGCGAAGCTGGGCCCCCGAGGAACTATGCCACGATGCGCAACGCCATTACTGCTCACTTTGAGCCTTACGCCAACCCCGACTATGTGCGCTTCCTTCTCCGCCAAGTGCAGCAACAGCTGGATGAGTCTGTCGACGTATTCTATGGAAGACTTAAAGAGCTGGCGAGCACCTGCACCCTCCCCGATGTGGATGATGAAGTCCGGGCGCAATTCATTCAAGGCTGTGCCTCTTCCAAACTGCGTGAACGCATCCTGCAGGAGCACAACATGCCGATGAGGGACATCCTGACACTAGGGCACTCCAAGGAACTGTCCAAAGCCAGAGCGGCCCACATGGAACTCAAGACCACTGCTGCAGTCAAGGAAGAACCAGTCTGCGCCATTCGCACTGACGCCCGGGACGCCCAGCCTAGGTCCAGGAACCCATCCACACAAGCATCCAGACAGGGCCCAAGGAATCGCCCGTGCGGGTGGTGTGGCGGCCCGCTCCCTCACGACGGCGCCTGCCCAGCCCAAGGAAAGTCCTGCAGTGCGTGTGAATAATTTTTCCAAAGTGTGCAGCTCGACGCCAAGAAGAAAACCGAAAGGCCCGCCACGCCAGGTGAGAGCCCTCGAACCTCTCCCGGACGATTCCTCGAGCGGCGACATGGACGAAGATGAAGCGGCGACAGTCCACGTCGTGCGCATGCTGAATGCCCTCACAGCCACCCCGCAAGCGGCACCCATGTGCACAGTTAAGGTGCAGGACCACTCTGTCGCAGCGCTAATCGGCACGGGCGCGACCATCAACCTCATGGCTGCCAGCGTCTACCAGAGCCTACCCAACCCGCCGGCCCTCCGCAACACCAAAGTCCAGGTGTATGCGTTCGGCACTCACTCTCCACTCAAACTGTGCGGTGTCTTCCAAGCGGACCTCTCCCATGACCATGCTCACCAGCGGTCCAAAGTCTACTGTTGTAGGGATTCTGCACATACACAGAGCTATGCACAGGATAATAGGACCTCGGAATATAGTGGTGAGTCAACCATAAACCTTAGCACCTAAAACCCCAACCCGACTAGCAGTAGCGTCTCATTAGCAACAATGCTACCAATGATTAGACAACCCAGAACACGGTATCTCTCTCTCAGGACTCGCAGTAGCAAGAACACCCTTTCATCACTCACTCATACCTGTCCACAACGTGCGTAAGAAGAGACACTGTGTAGTTTAAAATGTTTATTTCCACTACCGTGCTCTAAGATACAGTACAGGTGCCAGTACTATCAGCATAATGCATAAGGATAATATAAACAGCATAGTTACAACTCCATAGAATGCAAACGGGGAAAGCATTTCATAAAGCAGTGGATATATGGCTAAATGACAATACCACCCTCCCCGTGCTAGTTGCTAGTTTATTATAAAAATAGAAGACCTCTGGGCATTGTCAGGCGAACCCTCATACCTCAATATCTAGATGCAAGTTTTACATCATCAGACAAGCACAGCTCTTCTCTCTGGAAAGATTTTTCTCCAAGTGTGTCCAACAGTGAAAAACACAATATTAAAAGCACACAAATTTCTCCAGGGCAGCTGTACATAGAGTGTTATGTCTAAGTGCGAGGGACTGGCCAAATCAGCAGGAACAAGGGACGCTGTTTTTCGACCTTGTACATGGTGTACAGACGTAGCCCAAAAGGGAACAGGAGAAAAGGTGAAAGATAGAAATGCAGACAGTGCTAAAATAACCGGGCAGAAGCAGAGGCTTGAAAAACAACGGCACAAAGTAACGTGCGCAAAAAGGCCTCATGGCAGCCAGGCCTAAGTCAACGTAGCAAGGCAGACCAGGAGGCCACAAACCACACGACACCCTCCCCTGGTCAGTCCATCGTCCTAGAAGATGACACAGTTCAAATAAATGGAGCAGAACAGAAACGTACGTCGTGAAGCGATCCCCAGGAAGGACAACGAAGGGGAGATGGTTAAAAAAATATATATATCTCCAGCGAGGCAGGTTGCAGAAAGCGAAGGCCCTCTCAATCCAATAGAGTGTAAGTGCAGAAAAACGCCACACCTTCCAAGAGGACATCATTGGAATCGTCGGAAAAAAGCGACACCATCCAGTCTAGTAATTCAAAGCTGCAGTCATGTTCCTCGCAAGAGGGAGCAGCGAACAGCATTGCGGGACAACTTGCGTGGTACTCAATATAACTTTGTTGTAGGAGATTCCGAGCAGCCACCCAGATATCCCATTGTGCCAAAATCCCCAGTGCAGCCGCACGCGCCATGTAGCCTGCAGCGGAAGAGTCCCGTTCATGGGCCTCTAGGGGACCCACCAACTGAACAAAATCCGGAACAGACAAAGACGTATTGGAGAGGCAATAATCCATGGTCCACGAGAAAGGACATCTGATGCAAGACATCACAGGTTGCACACAAGTGAAATACGCAAAGCGAAAAGAAAGTGTATAGGACACACTCAGTGTCGCCAACGGCAGGACGCCAAAGCCAGCGAGGATGCGTTCACGGAGCATCTGGAGCCGACCTGGGTCGAGAAGGGCCCATGGTGGTGCAGCCATTGCATAGTAAACAGACCAACAGCAGGACACCAGCTGCTAAGGCGAGGATCAGTGGAAAGCCACCAAAGACGCTGGAAAAGATGGAATGAATAAAAGCCGGTATTACACCAAAAATAGTTTGAAAAGAGGTCACAAGGCCAGAGCCCACAACTTTAAAAAAGTGCACCAGACCTTCAGTGCGGGACGCATTAAAAACACGGTGAATCAGTTCACCGAAATGTTGTGGGAGGTTAGTGTTCAAAAGGGCCTGTATTTCACTGTGGGTACTTGCCACCTGGAGAATGAACGTCTCCCGGGCAGATGTGAGCATAACCTCCTGGTTCAATAATAGTGCCTTTATTCTGCTCAATTTATTGAAATCCGCCTTCAGAGTAGGAATGGAAGGCCAAACAGAATTATCTATGATGTCGTGCGGGGGAGGAAAAAGCACATTTTTGCAGCAGACAACCCTGTGTGAAACTGTAACAATATAGGGTATGCCGGCCAGCATGCCACAGCAGTCTTGGTTATTCAAAAGCAGATAGCTACCATTTGCAAGCACAGTGAAAGTAGGAGAAATAGCAGGAGCAGGAATGCCCTTCAATACACAAGCAAGATTCGGAGCCGAAACGTTACAAGCCCCGTGCAATTGAATGTGTTTACAAACAAGGGAATGACCCACAGTTGAATCGCATGACTCCCCCGTGAGAATAACTTCCCTTCCGTCTCTAAGGCATTTAAACATGAAAGGCAGGGACCAAAGTTCATGCAGGAAGGCACCGCCCAAAGGCTGGAAACGGCCTACAGGATAATGCTTCATGCACGAACTAAATTCAAACAATGAAAAAGGCAAAGCGATAACCCCGTGTACTAGCCACACAGCAGAATCCAATTCTGCAACAGAGAATGGTAAGGGCTCTATTTTCTCGATATGTAACAGAGTGTATGCTGCATCTTTCATGGACATGAACCGCTGTTTCTCAGTTAAATTAAAAGGTAAGAATAAGGCAGAGGTGTTCAAAAATTGCCAAGGAACTTTCCCCATTTTAAGTGTTTGCAAAGTCCATGCAAACTGCATTACTGAACGCAATTGATTTTGACCATGATATAACACAGAAACATCATCTTGTACAATATCAACAACAGAGAAAATAATATTCTCTAATGTGTAAATGCGGGAAGACAGGGTATTAATACTATTGTCAACAACAGCAAGCACCTTTTCCAAATTTGCTTGATCGATTTCCCGCAGACGGGAAGCAGCTTCAATTTGCGAAAGCTTCCAGAGTTCATTGTAAGTTTCATAAATGAATCTCTTAGGTCGAGGGCCACGAGGCCCCAGAACAAAATCGGACAGATCAATGTTGCCTGATAGGAGCGATAAATGGTGTTTAACAGAATCTAAGGAAGAGTGCTGCAACCACTGTTTACATAATTTACCAACAGAATATGTTGTAACAGTACGAGAGTCAGAAAACCTTGGATCCGGCCTCACTTGTTTGTAGCCAAGATCTGTGTTATGAAAACGCAGTTGGCAGGCATTAGATGCAATGGGCGAAGCCAACCAGGGTGACTGAACAAACGTAGAGAAATTAAACGAATTGTTCTGAAACAAAACCTGCAATTCGGTCCAAAAGGAGAGATTGCACCCCAAAAGGAGAAGTGACAAGATGAACAGTTTGTAACAATGGGACATTAACATCAACATATTGGGCGGGAGTGATGTTTCCCTGTCATGCATAATTTCAACTATGGAGTAGAGCTTTATTGAGCAACTGACTTTTTTATAAAGTTAACCTTCTAATTACAATGTTTCGTGAAACACACTTTAAGCACAGCAGTAATTTTGCCGTTTTTAGCATTGTTAACTTTAGTTTTGCATACTGCCTTGTTCAGAATACTAATACTGTAGAGTGACCAGGGTGGGGAGGGTTAGTCCCAGTTTTCGTTTTAGAAATATTGGTGTATTCTGGGTAATGTAGTTTAACAAACTGGCAGCATCAGCGTGAACTGATGAGTTTTCTGGGTTAGCCGGTGCAGAGATGAGTGCGGGCTGGCTGCCACGTGACAATTCACCTGAGGGGAGTTTAGATAATAAAGGTGAGGTGAAGCTGGTAACATTCAAGCTGTTTTTGTTGCTGGAACAAGCGTTAGCATTTCGCGGTTTTTTCCGCGAGATGGAAAGAAAGAGGGTGAAATGTGAACGGAGAATTTGATAAGTGTTTTATTCAGAAACAGATCAGCACATGTCACGGTAAGCTCGTTGTAGAAAGTGTTAACATGTGAAGATGAACGGCAGGCCGGCGGGTAAACAATGTGCTATGAATTAATTAGAACAGCATTGATTTTTAGATCTTAGAAACGCGAGTTGGTTGGGTTACAGGGGTATTGAAGAGAGGTTAATGGCTAACTGATGAAAGTATAAATAGACATACAGCATGAATTGAACATAGGAGCGTCTAAAAAGTAAACAGTGTTGTATAATATGAGTGCACGTAGCATGTTTATCGCATTATAAACAGAATAATTGTAACAGCAGGTGATGAATTTTTTTGTATTATAGATATACCCCTGAAGAAGGGTTATTCCCGAAATGCATTGGGTGATCTCCAATAAAGTGTGACATGCGGAAACATTCACCATTCCTGTGCCTATTTGAACAATACTGAATGGAAATGAAAATGAGTAAAATGAATTGAAGCAAACAAAGGATTAAAGAGGACAAATTATAATGGATAAAATTGTGGAATAAGTGAAGAGTTTTATGAATTTAATTCATTGGATTCGTTTTTGGCTGTGCAGCTTGATGGGGATCGTAATGCGGTGCCCGTGTGTTTCTATTATATTGCAGCGCAATTGGTCGGAGCGCAGAGCAAGCGAGCACGCCTACCATGTTAAAATGAGAGAGTACGTTTATTAAGGTATACATTGAAAATGGAAATTCATAGGTTTGCATCTCACCATCGTGTATTTGTTATTGAATGACCTTTCCGTCCAAAAGGAGAGATTGCACCCCAAAAGGAGAAGTGACAAGATGAACAGTTTGTAACAATGGGACATTAACATCAACATATTGGGCGGGAGTGATGTTTCCCTGTCATGCATAATTTCAACTATGGAGTAGAGCTTTATTGAGCAACTGACTTTTTTATAAAGTTAATCTACTAATTACAATGTTTCGTGAAACACACTTTAAGCACAGCAGTAATTTTGCCGTTTTTAGCATTGTTAACTTTAGTTTTGCATACTGCCTTGTTCAGAATACTAATACTGTAGAGTGACCAGGGTGGGGAGGATTAGTCCCAGTTTTCGTTTTAGAAATATTGGTGTATTCTGGGTAATGTAGTTTAACAAACTGGCAGCATCAGAGTGAACTGATGAGTTTTCTGGGTTAGCCGGTGCAGAGATGAGTGCGGGCTGGCTGCCACATGACAATTCACCTGAGGGGAGTTTAGATAATAAAGGTGAGGTGAAGCTGGTAACATTCAAGCTGTTTTTGTTGCTGGAACAAGCGTTAGCATTTCGTGGTTTTTTCCGCGAGATGGAAAGAAAGAGGGTGAAATGTGAACGGAGATTTTGATAAGTGTTTTATTCAGAAACAGATCAGCACATGTCACGGTAAGCTCGTTGTAGAAAGTGTTAACATGTGAAGATGAACGGCAGGCTGGAGGGGTAAACAATGTGCTATGAATTAATTAGAACAGCATTGATTTTTAGATCTTAGAAACGCGAGTTGGTTGGGTAAGGGACATATTAAAGTACAAGCTTTTGTTGGGAGTGGAAGACAAGACAGGAAAGGATGGGGCATTCAATTGTTTGGACGTAGCCAAACCCCAACATGTCGTTTGATAGATGGTCTGATTTAAAAATAGAATTTGGGCCGGGATGAGGCAAGCACGGTGCAATGCTTCTGTGCCCTGCACCTGCCATGCTTTGGAGCCCCAAATAGATTTCAAATCTATGGTGTCACGCCAGTGCTCATACCCACCCACAGCCAAGGCGCTTAAAAAGGAGCCTGAATATAGCAATTTTGTATGGGTCAACATGATTTTCTGAGTAGATGAACTGTTTAATTTAAAGAAATAGGACCCTGGGTTCGATCTGTTAAAATCGGTAAAATAAGTAAACTTATTTCTAAGAGTTTGGGAGCTACCTGGCAAAGGAGTCGGACAATGTTCCCATTGGGTGTAGTTAAAAAGACCCCGAAGGGTACTGGGTTTATGGAGAAAATGGTTGCCCCAATGCTGGTAACAATACAAATCAGCATAACTTGCAGAATTCATGTACAGATCTTCAGCATGAAAAGCAGCATAATATTTCAAATCAGTAAATAATGCTTCAACTGCATGCACATCCCAATCGTCAGAATGAATATTACTTTTTACGACATCACCCATTGAAACACGAAGGACATTTGGTACATTAATAATTTCGGTTGGTCCATGAATTTGGAAGTTTACCGCATCCCAAACGATGCCATCAGCGACTGGAAAAGCTGAAATGTTGACAAATGTGTGGTCCTGCTTCATGATGTGAGATGAAGAATGTGGAGCCAAAGTTCCAGCGACAGAGTTCACCGCAGAGCGTTCCGGCAAATAGTGTCCATTGATGAGCAGAAAAAACACGTGACAAAGCCAATAGACATGAACAAAAAAATCAGGAAAAGTACCAACCAGATATATGTCCATGGGGGGATCAAAAAATTGTCTCTGAACCAGGATACAAGAATGCTGAATTTGGACGGGACAAGTGACGAGGTGGAATCCGAGTCAAAGGAATAACCTGTTGGGCTCAGTGGCGTTGTTGGTAGGTGTGCCACCGACTCGTTAGCGGGATAGGTATACTCAGACTCGTCGTTGCAGGGGGAGTCCGGGTAGTCGAGTAAGCGATCAGGCAAATCTACCATCTCGATGGCAACATCAGTGACCGTTCGGGCAGGAGAGCCACAAACATTCGTCCGGGAAATGACAGGACAAGAGACCGCTTGTGTAACACTATTCAGGATCGGCCAGATGTTGTAGCTTGACATTTTCCACTGAGATGTATCTGTTCTCTTTGCGACCAGGAAGCGGAGGTAAGATGACTGTACGAGTTCCCTTCAAGCCAAGGACTGGAACCGGTGCACGATAAGAGGGGCCGAATTCTTTTTTGTTCTCCACCTTCTCTCGAACCAGATCTCCAATCTTCGGAAGCCAGCCGGCAACCGGAATCTGCAGTGCAGCGTCTGTGGCTGAAGGTAAATGTGCGATTGCAAGTTTGTCTCGGGCTTCTTGTAAGTCCTGTAACATAGTAGAATGGTTATCTACATCAAAGATGGCGGATTGCGCCGCCATGTCTAGACCATCAAGGTCAGGCACAAACATTCTTATGCCAAAGAGCATTTCGTATGGGGTCCGCCCACCCAGAGGTCTTCTAGGGAGATTATTAAGTGCACGTTGTACGGTATACAAGTGGGCCAGCCAGTTCCTGCCAGTACCTAAGACTCTAGCTGTCAAGGATTGCTTTAAGTCACGGTTCATTCGTTCAACAATCGAGTTGCCCTCAGGCCGATATGGAGACGAAAATTTCACCCGCACTCCCAGTGAACCCATTGCGTCCTTGTAAGCCTTAGAGGCGAACGCTGGACCTTGGTCAGAATGGAAGGTGCCACAGGCGAAAATTCCCACAAAGACACGCAAATCCCTTATGACATTTCGAGCGTCAGCACTTCGTTGTGGCCAAACCCAGATGAAACATGTGCACGAATCCACTGCCACAAAGATATATTTATAGGCAGTGTCTGATGAAAATGGACCGCAGTGATCCAGGTAAACACACCCGAAAGGGTCTGTTAGAAATGCAGAGCTGTGTCGGTGGTGGCCGTGTAACCGTGGAAGGCTTAATCTTAATCTGCTGACAAACATCACAAGAAAGCACATAAGTACGGGTTTGTTTGTATAAGCCACGCCACCAGTAACGCTGCTGCAAGATGGAAACTGTCGCAGACACCCCAGCATGAGCCGAAGCCATGCCTTCGTGTGCTGCAGTAATCAAGGAAAGTCTGCGGTCCGCGTTGGGAATCAGCCGATCCCCAACGTCTGGAATTCTTACGTAAGGAGCCTGTTCGGGACCTAATTGATAAGAGTATTTTGAAGGGAAACCCCTAGGGTAATTAGCACCTTCCTTTGTTGCAGCAATAGCTGCTAGAATATCAGAATCTATTTTAGACATGGATCTGGTAACTGCTGCGACTGAGCACGTGGCTACTGCTGATTTGGCAGCTTCGTCTGCCAAACCGTTACCGACAGCGTGTGCGCCCACACGCTGGTGGCCAAGGGTGTGAACCACCTGTGTGAGGGGCAGACGCTGTTGCAAATCTGCCACTCGAACCCAAAGCATTTTATGCTTGATTGTGCTGCCTTTTGCATCTCTATAGTCATTTTGTGACCAAAAGAATAGATTGTCATTGTAAGACTGGACACAGTAGTAAGAATCGCATACAATAAGAGTGGTCACATCCGGATTAGCGAACTCAAGTGCTAGCATCAATGCGCGCAGCTCGGCCAATTGTGCAGTACTGTCCCCTAGTGCCTGTGTATGCACTACAGTTGATTTGAACTTTCCGTTCACAAAGGTACCTGCAACAATAGCACATGCGGCTGAATAAGCATGCTTGGAACCCGTGGCCGGTTGTGCCGAACCATCGGTATAAATAACACATTCGTATTCCTCAAGCGGTAGCAAGGACAGAGGAGGAGGATGAATGAATTCATACTGTAAAAACTCCTGAGTCTGAAGAGAAGAATCAAAGATAAAAGTGACATCCGGAGACGTCAAAGATGTTGCCCATTGTATTCAACGGGGGTGCAAAGCTTTAGAGTTCGGAACACTTGCTTTCGTCACTGCCTCTAGGGCAGGATAGGGTGTTACCACCAAAATGCGTTTTCCCTGTGCCAGTGCGCGTTCCTTCAGAATCGCCATCTGCACTGCAGTTAAAACTTTCTCCACAGAGGAAAAGCGCATTTCTGCAGAAGTGTACAGATGTGACTTGTATGCAATCGGTACTGTGTCACCTTCGTTAAAGGTCAAGTACGTGAAACCCACTGCCTCTGGAATGATTCTAATCACCAGGTTTGTGTGGTTGTCACGAGTCAACAAGAATTTAGACTCAAGTAGGTCTGTCTGCAAAGACTGCAGAATGGACGAATGCTCCGGAAGCCAACATGACTTCGAAAAGTTAGGTTGTATCAAGGCATACAGTGGCTTGATACGCTGGGCATATTCGGGAATGTAAGTACGCCCGAAGTTCAGAAAACCCAGTAAAGACTGAAGTTTCTTCAGAGTAGTAGGAGGGCACAGAAGTGCATATTTCTCCAGAAAATGGGGGGCTAAGCCCTTACCTTCATTGTTGAGCTCATAGCCCAAGAACAACACGGTAAATTCAGCAATGTGTGATTTGGCAAAGTTAAACTTATAACCTAAAACCGCAAATTCGAGAATAATGCGGTCCACTCGGGAAAGATGCGGGAATAATTAGTCGTCTGTCAGATAGATATCATCGACGTACGAACATGCATCTGGGTCTATGCCGTCTAACAAAGAGACAACACGGGCAGCGAATACGCCTGGACTGTTCTCGTTGCCCATAGGTAAACGCCGGAATTTGAATAATTTACCACCGGAGGTAAAAGCGCTCCATTGGCTACTCTCCGGGGCCAAGTTGTGCGTGTAGAATCCATTGGATAGGTCAAGTGTAGTTTTATATTTTTTATGAACAAGACTGTCTACTAGCGCAGAACTATGTGTGTTTTGCACCGCAAAGGTCCAACAATGAGAGTTCAAATGCCAGTAATCCAAAATTAAGCGGTACGATCCATCGGGTTTAGAAACCGCGAAAAGGGGATTATTCATCGGTGACACGCATGTTTCAATCACTCCCTGATATTCTAACTGGGTCAGAATTTCGGAAACGGGACCTTTAGCTTCCCGTTTGATGGGATATTGGGGTTGTGGCTGTGGTAGGGACCGCAGAGGTATTTCATGGGGTGGAGAATCTTCATCCGAGCCCACGTGGTTGCGGTATAACGCTGGAGCCAGGGACACAGCCCACTCAGCTGCAAGAGCCTCCGCTTTGTCCTTTGGGACATGACGAGAAAAGCTCGGAAGGATTACCTCCTCCCTTTATGCGCAGCAAGTACGAATGGGGGCGGCCAATCCGCCTCCGCTAACAAAATGTCAAATGAAGAGGTCAGATTTTCCCAAAAAATCCCTTTAATAACACGCTGTATGTCACCTTCAATTTGAAGGACAATATTATATAGTCTGTCAGGGGGTGCCACTCTGGTGTCTGCCGTCTCGACAGTAATGAGTGTTTCAGTTGCTGTCGCCTCCACATGAGGACGTAGCGCCTCCCGCACTATGGTAACTTCCACGGCGCTGTCCAGGAGGGTCACTGCCCACGTCCAATTCAGGAGCCTCGTTCTCACCGTCTGTGGCATATCTCGCTGTTACAGTGGCAACCTTCTTCTTCTGAAACTGTGGGCGAGAACGGTGAAATTCTTCAGCCTTCCCTCTGACCTGTTGTCGAGGTTGGTCTCGTCCCTGTGGAGTCTCTAGACCCCTTCCTCTATCCTGGCGATCTCCTCCACCAGCCTGCGAAGATGTTGGTGCCTGTGAAGAACGAGGAGAACGCGAATCAGGGACTTAAAATCTCTCTGGAGATTTAATTCTCGCCCTATCGCGCAAATCATATGTGCATTCAGAAGAGACAGAAACAGGGGATGCGCCTCGTGACCCCGGCTTCTTCTGTTGCTTACCCGGTTTTTTCAACCTCCAGCTCTTTTTAGTAAAAACTGGTTTCTCATCTTTCTCAGATTGAGTTTTTGGTTGTTGTTGCGATTGTGTTTGCGATTTAGCAAAAGGCTTAACTCCCAGGCTATTGCGACCAATGGTTTTGTAAGCCTGAGCAATAATTTTCGGTAATTCGCGCGGTTTGTCCGGATCTGGGACCAAAGCCAAAGCATTAGCTACTTGAAAGTTAACTGCATCGCCCTTGACATTCGCAAGGATCAAATCAGCCACTACGTTGAACACTCCCACCAGTCTCATCCCTAATTCCACAGCCGCCTCAGGGCCATGCTCATCCTGCACACGTTTAATTACAGAGGGGAGAACCGTCATGGAAAGAGTGCCGAAACACTTCGCATATACTGCTGCGAATACCCTACCCCAGTTGTTGCAGTCTGCCAACTCGGGGATTAAAGTATTTTGGTAAACTAATCGTCAAAATTCTGTGTTTTTCCACTGGAGAGGTATTTGGAAAAACTGCCTCCAGCTGGTCAAATTTTTATGCAAGCCAATAAGGAAAATCATCCTTATTTTGTGGGCGCTTGCCCATCACCGAATTCACCATGTCAGGACTTATGGTTACACCGCCTGCACCAGCTGGATGGGCCGCAACTCCAGGCGGGGCTCCCTGGATGTTGCCTGTAACATATTGTACTAAAGCTCTATGTACTCGTATCAAAGACGAATGCATATTACGCAGTTCAGCGACTGCCACCGTCATATAACGCGGATGTGGGGTATACCCGGCCAAAACAGGCCAAGTGGCCCCATCAATTGATAAGGGGCCTAAACGAACCACGGTAACCGGTTGGGGGAGGGCGCCATCAAACCAAACACGGTGTTGCCAAGCCGTGAGCGGTACTTCAAGATTCCTATACGGTCTATAGTGATTAGGAACAACGGTGGCTTCATATTCATGGAACATATTATCAGTCCCATCCACCGCTGGAAAGGTGACCCAAGAGTAAAACACCTCAAAGTGGTAAGCTGGATCTGCTTGTACCACAAAGATCAGATCGACACCCGCGTCAGGCACTCCATACACTGTTAAGTGAGCCCGGAGCGCTGCGCGGCTCTGTGCCGCAATTTGAACAGCCATTTCAGGCTAAAAGTTCTCGACAACCTATTGTGAGGCAGCACAATAGAGGGTATTCTGTAAAAAACCTTTTAACAACTTCAAGCTTGAATGAACCTATAAAAACGTCAATATAGGAGGTATCACCGTCACACACGCTTCCGGAAGCATCTGCGACAGGAGTTGTGGACAAGCACAAGTACTACTCAAGCGTCTCGCAGATAAGCAGCCCACTCGTTGGTTGCGCCATGTTGTAGGGATTCTGCACATACACAGAGCTATGCACAGGATAATAGGACCTCGGAATATAGTGGTGAGCCAACCATAAACCTTAGCACCTAAAACCCCAACCCGACTAGCTGTAGCGTCTCATTAGCAACAATGCTACCAATGATTAGACAACCCAGAACACGGTATCTCTCTCTCAGGACTCGCAGTAGCAAGAACACCCTTTCATCACTCACTCATACCTGTCCACAACATGCGTAAGAAGAGACACTGTGTAGTTTAAAATGTTTATTTCCACTACAGTGCTCTAAGATACAGTACAGGTGCCAGTACTATCAGCATAATGCATAAGGATAATATAAACAGCATAGTTACAACTCCATAGAATACAAACGGGGAAAGCATTTCATAAAGCAGTGGATATATGGCTAAATGACAATACCACCCTCCCCGTGCTAGTTGCTAGTTTATTATAAAAATAGAAGACCTCTGGGCATTGTCAGGCGAACCCTCATACCTCAATATCTAGATGCAAGTTTTACATCATCAGACAAGCACAGCTCTTCTCTCTGGAAAGGTTTTTCTCCAAGTGTGTCCAACAGTGAAAAACACAATATTAAAAGAACACAAATTTCTCCAGGGCAGCTGTACATAGAGTGTTATGTCTAAGTGCGAGGGACTGGCCAAATCAGCAGGAACAAGGGACGTTGTTTTTCGACCTTGTACATGGTGTGCAGACGTAGCCCAAAAGGGAACAGGAGAAAAGGTGAAAGATAGAAATGCAGACAGTGCTAAAATAGCCGGGCAGAAGCAGAGGCTTGAAAAACAACGGCACAAAGTAACGTGCGCAAAAAGGCCTCATGGCAGCCAGGCCTAAGTCAACGTAGCAAGGCAGACCAGGAGGCCACAAACCACACGACACTACGTATCACAAGAAGGGTCAGGGTTCTTGCTCAGCTGTCGCACCGCGCAAGATCTTCACCTCATCCAATTCGCCTTCACCGTGCATGCCCACGACCTCGACCGCCTGCTGAACGAGTTCACACCTCTCTTTGAGGGGATCGGATGCCTAAAAGGCCCGGCTGTACAGCTGCACATAGACAAGTCCGTAGCTCCCATAGCCCTCAGGCACAGGAGGATTGCTTTTCACCTCCGACCGAAGGTTGAAGCGGAGCTCCGCCTCTTGGAGAATGCTGGGATCATCGAACGGGTGCGAGGCCCCACTCCGTGGGTGTCCCCCATCGTCGTCGCGAAGAAACCGAAACAGCCTGATGCAGTCCGCATCTGCATGGACATGAGGGTCCCAAACCTCGCCATCAAACGAGAGCGCCACCTGACCCCCTCGGTCAACGACATCATTGGCGAGCTCGCGGGGTCCAAATGGTTCTCGAAGATGGACCTCCGCTCAGGGTACCACCAGGTCCCACTACACCCTGACTCCCGTCCGATCACCACGTTCTCCACCCACGCCAGACTCTGGCGCTACACCCGCCTCAACTTCGGAATTTCAAGTGCAGCCAAGGTGTTCCAGAACATCGTCAAGAACGTCCTCCAGGGGCTAGAGGGAGTGCTCAATGTGAGCGACGACATCTTGGTGCATGCTCCCTCCTTAGAAGAACATCTCCTTCGGCTTCATGCGGTATTCGTTCGCCTCCGAGACAGCGGGCTAACCCTACACAAGGAGAAGTGCGAGTTCCTACGCCGAGAAATCAACTTCTATGGGTATCGGTTCTCTGACAAAGGCATCGGACTTGATCTGGATAAAGTGAAGGATGATCAGGAGGCGCCCGCCCCAACGTCAGTATCAGGAGTCAGCAGCTTCCTGGGCATGGTTACATACTGTGGGCGTTTCATCAGAAACCTCTCCGACCTAACCGGCCCCCTCTGGGACCTCACCAAAGCCACGAGCCACTGGACATGGGGTCCAGAACAAGAGACGACGTTCCAACAAATGAAAGCTGCACTGTCTGCAGATACCACGCTAGTATACTTCGATCCACAGCGCGACTCCCAACTAGTGGTTGACGCCAGCCCTATAGGCCTGGGCGCTGTCCTAGCGCAACGGCAGGACTGCGGAGAATGGGCCCCTGTTGCCTACGCCAGCCGGACCCTCACGCCCACCGAACAATGATATTCTCAAATCGAGAAGGAAGCTATCGCGATCCTATAGGGGTGCCGCCACTTTCACATCTACCTGTACGGCCACCCGTTTACAGTCATCACAGACCATAAGCCTTTGATCCCGCTATTCCAAGGCTCCTCGTCTCGCCCTCCCCCCACGGATCGAGAAGTGGGTCCTATAGCTGCAGGAATTCCAGTTCACAGTGGAATACAGACCGGGCACCCGAAACCCAGCGGACTTCCTGTCACGGCACGCCCGGCCGGTCACCCCTCCGGAAGCTGCCGAAGCAGCAGCCACGGAAGACTACGTAAGGCTGGTAGTGGAAAGGTCCAGACATCTCCCGATGTCCCTGAAGGAAGTCATAGAAGCCACGCAAGATGACGACTGCCTCCAGATCGCCATCCGAGCTGTCGCCTCAGGAGACTGGAAGCCCCTACAGAGCCCTTCACCGCTCCGGACAGCATTCGCCCAGGCTATCTTGAAGTCTTTGTACCTAGTCCGCCATGAACTGTCTGTGTCAGCCGACGGCTGCCTTCTGAGAGGCCCACGCCTTGTCCTACCAGAGAGTTTGGCTCGACAAGCAGCCCTCCTTGCACATGGCGCTCACCAAGGGATCGTCAAATCGAAAAACCGCCTCCGGAGCAAGGTCTGGTTCCCTGGCCTGGACCAACAGATAGAGTCAGTGGTGCAGCATTGCCCTGTATGTCTAGCGACGAGCCTGCCAAGCAAACCAGCACCGGTCATCACGGAAGCAGCTCCGAACGCACCATGGGAGAGAGTGAGTGCTGATTTTGGTAGCCTGCCTGGAGGGAAGTACATGTTGGTAGTGGTGGACGACTTCTCACGGTACCCCGAAGTGGAGTTTGTCCTCTCCACAGCCGCGGCAGAAGTGATTCCCAAACTAGAGAAGCTCATGGCGACCCATGGACTCTTTGGTGAGCTCCGCACCGACAATGGACCACCGTTCACCAGTGCAGAAGTAGCCGAGTATCTAGCCTCCCACAAAGTGAAGCACCGCAAGATAACGCCAAGGTGGCCCCAGGCCAACGGGGAGGTGGAACGCCTGATGCGGACCCTGAACAAAACAATCCAAATTGCCCTAGCTGACGGACACAATATAGAGCAAGCTGTGTATCGGTTCCTCCGAGAGTATCGGCTCACTCCTCACTGCACCACGGGCATCATCCCGAGCCGGCTGTGTTTTGGTCGGGCGGTGACAGACACCATCCCGCATCATCCGGCGTGGGCCGAAGCGCCCAATCCCCCGAACCAGTCACTCTCCAGGCGAGAAAAGAATAACAATGAAGCATCCCAGAGGAGACACGCCAAAGAAAGCCCAATTGTCGTTGGTGACCGAGTACTGGTACGAGACTGCCACCTCGGAGGGAAGTTCCGGTTGCCCTTTGAACTAAACCCCTGGACTGTGACCGCGATAAAAGGCACTATGGTAACTGCCCAAAGAGGGCATGAGAGTGTGACCTGCAACATATCATTCTTCAAGAAAGTCCCCGTTGACGAAGTGGACGAATTCCCGATGCCCGAAGGACACAACAAGACTTTCTCAGATGGACTCCTGGGCAACAGCGGTGAAGCCTGTGAGCCCGCATCATCAGCCGTGGAAGGCCCGCCCCCCAGTCCAGCTCTCAGGGCGACCCCAGACCCGGAGCCTGAGAGCAACCAGAGGCCCGGAGTCTGAAGCGACCCACTCGAGTTGTCGCCAACGCCTCCAATGCGAAGCAGCCAGAGTCGGTACAACCTGCGGCCTTGTCCAAGGCCGTCCCGAGGCCAGTCGGCGACAGCAGAGCGAGTCGCAGCCAGTGAGAACAGCCGCACATGAAGTAAGACTGTTTCATGAGTGCCCCGAGCCAGGGGTTGTGTTTTATGGACTGTATGTTTTATTCGGTTTTGCCCCTGCACACCCGTTGGTGTCTTTCATTCAGTTGACATTTTCTCATGGTAAAGGAGGAATGTAATGTTGTTAAGGTGGTGGAAGCCACCACGTCTCTCACTGTGTTGGGGGTGGTCCCGTCAGGCCCCCCTACAGGCGTAAGTGATAATGAGCCAGGCCGCCATACGCCGGCAGAACGTAACATATACGAATAAATAGCCCAGGGCTCTGGGTGTGGCTCAGTTCAGATCTGGCCACCACCACTAACGTGTCTCCAGGTCTCCCTTTTGTCAGTGGCCTCACGGCCTAGGCCACAACACCACACAGGGTGAGGTGACTGAAAATATACTGAACATCTGCACCTTTGAGTCAGGCGCCGGTTTCGTAGTACCAATTACATTTCAGGCTGTGGTGCTTCGCTACGCTTACTTCATACTTACTACCGTGGCATTGGCAGCAGAGTGGCAGGGCAAGGCTCAGAGTAGACGCGTAGCTCGTTCAGGCCGGTCCAGTTTCGAATTCTACTGTGAGGTGTGCGCAGCCGCAACCGGCGCATGACTGACCCACCCTGAAGACCACGGTGCGCGGGTGCGTGTTGTCACCATCACCGCACAGCAGAGGCGCAGTGCACTAATGTGAACGTGCGGCTGGCACTTCATGGCTGCACGAGCCGAACCTTCATCTCCAGGCAGGCCCAGAGGCACGCATATCAAATTAATAATGGCCTGCCGCCCAGGCCCATGGCCATAATACAGCAAGAACGGTGCACGGGCGTGGCGGCAAGCAATTAAAACGCAGTGTAGAGACTGTGCGCGGAGGCTGAGCTTCAGACAGTTCTTGCGTCACTTAGTGACACTGCTGCAGCTAATTAAACTAATTGGCCCCGCCCCGTCAACCGCAGTCGGGGTCGTTCCCAAAACCCAGTCCTGCTCTCAGCTGAGTATCAGAGCCAGCTTGTACTTGTTGTGAGAGGGCCCCCTGGACCTCGGGGGCCCCCCGCACTGCAGGGGCTGCCAGGGCTATTGTTACGCCAGTGGTGGTCACAAATGTTCAGAGGGCTCGCACCCTGGAACTCCCACTACCCACCCACAAGTGGAGATTTACTCACAAAGAAATCTCTGTGAATATATCTTTTTATTAGAGCAAATCTGACTTTTGAGAATTACAATGGTGCCTTTCTACTCACAAAAAGGCTATTTGCTTTGCGAATTTGGCCCCCAATCTCTCCAAGTCAAAAATGCAGGCAGGAAGCAGACACAGGAAAATGAATGAGAAATACAGGTTGGTAGGAGGCAGACGGCACAGGTGGAAGGCAAGTGCCAGAATGGAAAAAGGTGTGAATCTGTCTATTTTTACAAAACCTACAGAGGAGCAAGAAAAGAGTGGCCCTTTGTGCCAGTCTGGACTTTGTACATTGTGGGACACAGAGCAGCGCCTCTCTCAGTATCAGTGAGGGCTTAAAATCATGAGCATGCAAAGCGCTGGTGGCTAAAAAATCAGGCCAGGCAACTGAAAGAAGGACTGGGGAATCCTGAACGTCCAGCTGGGCACCACTGGGGAAATACACAGGATTAACGTTTCATTCTAAGCTTTCATTTATGCTTCGGGAACATCTTTTATGCACAAAGCTTTTTTTATTGTTTTAATGTGCAACTTGAAACAATTTCAATCAACAACCGAGTTATCCCGTGTTTATCAAATGTGCCCACTATAGAGCTAAGCACAAAACATATTTCACAACAATTTCTGACAAAGTCTTTATCCAGTGGATAAATATATGAACAGCTGCAAATTGAAACACAGAAAATACCAAATGAACCAAACAATATAGAATCAGAAAGCAGTCATACAAACATACAAACACTGTCTCCTCCCCTATGGCAAATAGACTGTGCGTCCTTTACTTCTGTACCTCTGAACATAATGTTAATACATCTTGACATGATGTAAGTAAATATCTCTGATAACCAACACCAGCCCTTTACAAACACAAAACAACACTAACTATGAAATATACAGAGGGGGTTCTGTGCAATGACCTTCAGGTACAAAACTGTCTGAACCACCAGCAGAAACCATCAATAAAATGTATTTAGGGCCGAAAGGTGTTTTTAAACTTTGTATGTTAAATTCTAAAGAACATCAGAAAAAAGGACAACAGGAGTGTAATGATTTCCCTTGAAGTACAAACTGTTGTAATAGTCAGTACAGGAGAGCACACTTGGGGTGGTGGGGCTATGACCTTATGACGAAATACCTTGGGTGGAAACAGGAGAATCTTCACCCGGAAGCAAACTGCATGAAAACAATACGATGAGACAGAGTTAAAAGGGACGCTCACCCAAAAGGAGACCAAAGGATGACACACTGACTGCTGGCTTAGGAGGGTCTCCTACCACACGGGGCCAAAAGCGGTGTTTTGGTCCTCAGAAAAAAAGTAATTGGGTTCATTACCATTCATTTACAGGACAAGCACACTCATCCGTGATTGGATACCTGCCAGGCTTTCCTTCAATGAGATAGGTTAGATCTTGCATATGTTATTGTCCTTGCACACTGTGTCCAATGCTTGCTGCTTGAGATAGTGAGTACCGACACAGATGGGCAACATCCTTTCCCGGGGTGAAGGATGCAACATCTGAAGAGTTCTGTCCTTTTTAAAAAGCAGATCAGTAAGGTGTTGCACTGAGCCGCCACAACAAAAAGGTGGGCCTATTTACAATGTATTAGGTCATTTTGAAAAAAGGGATCCTAACTTAGGGGGTCATTATGATAGCGGGCGGATCGCCACCGCCCGTATGGCGGTGGCGATCCGCCAGCTATTTTACACCGCC
Source organism: Calotriton arnoldi (assembly GCA_963921515.1). Classification (NCBI taxonomy): domain Eukaryota; kingdom Metazoa; phylum Chordata; class Amphibia; order Caudata; family Salamandridae; genus Calotriton; species Calotriton arnoldi. Next base: position 900,301 of record CAWUFW010006286.1, read on the forward strand.
CGCCTAACATTTCCCCCCACCAAATTACGATGGCGGTGGGGACCCAGGCGGACGGAAAGACCGTCCGCCAGTTTTCCGCCGGTAGGCAATCCGCCCGATTGCCTACCGGGCGGAAAAGGCCTGCAATATGGTGGCGGTGCCTTGCAGGCACCGCCATCCATATTACGATGATGGCGGTTTCATGCCTTTCCATGGCGGAGACTCCGCCATGGAAGGGCATGAGGAGAATGCCTTTGGGGGCCCGTTGCGGGCCCCCAGGTGGTTGGGGGGGTGGGTGGCTGCACTTGTACTGTACCCCCCGACATTTGCATGCACAAGGTGGCAGGCACCGCACGGTGCCTGTCACGTTGTGCATGCAAATGCACAACATGCTTTATTTACATTGCGGCGGGTGCTGCTCACAGCACCGCCCGCCGCAATGTAAATGATGCAGGATGCCACCGCCACCGTGGCGGTGGCATCCTAATACACATGGCGGGACCGCCGCACCTCTTGCGGGCGGTCCCATTTGCCATTGCCATTGCGGCAATGGACAGGGAGGTGCGCCCGCGAGCCTCAGAGGACGGCTGAAATGCAGTAGCGGCTGGTGATCTTTGAAACTGGTGAGGCATAACACAAGCACTGAATGCCAGCCAGTGCTTAATTTGTGAAAAAAAAATAAGTGCTAGGGCTCTCGTCAGGAGGCCACTGCAGCTTGCACCACACAGTGCCCTTGCCATGCTGCCAATGACAGAAACAACACAACTACAAACCATCACACAAGTGTGACAATTCGGACTATTTCAGGTCTCCAATGCTATAAGAATGGCTTGGGTGTCAGGTAATAGTCCTCTGTAATGTATATTGAATTAATACTTAATAATTTACTGTTGTTGTGCACGTCTCTAAATTAGCCAGAAAGTGCCACCTTGTGGCAGGCTGCCACAAGCACAGGTGTTGACAATTAAGTGCCAGTGCTGAGCACCAGAACCATCGGCTCAAATTAAGCACTGATGCCAGCAGGCGCGTAGCTCCAGGGGGATGTTTGGGGTGTTTCTCCCTCTTAACTAATGTATTCTGTAGTAAATAGTTGGATACAGGTGCTTTCAGTGGGACAATGTGAAGTGTCTGCCAGAATTCACCTGGGATTTTTACACGTCCACACTGACAAAAACACACACACTCTCTAGCGTCGATGTTTTGGAGGCCTTGAAAAAGGTTGATTAGTTTGAAAAATATTACATTCTAACTACCCCCAACAACCCTCACACCTCTCACTTTTCACTGCCTCTTAAGCCTCCCTCTGTGTGCTGCTTCTCATATGATGTGTTTTAACAAGATGTCCCAGCATGATTATTGGGAAATCTGAAGCTCACCCCCACCCCTCTCCCCTCCCCCCCCAAACATACTGACCAGGCTTCGCCCCTGGATGCCAGCCAAGCAAGTGAGCCTAAATTATTCTAGATTCTTATTATCACTCACGACATTCATTCTCAATCACTCACTGTTATTCTCACTCACGCATTACTTACTCTCACTCTTTGCTCTCACACATAAGCACCCACTCTCCTTATCTGTGAGCACAGCAGTTTATTTTCCTTAGTGGCTGTCAATATTGTAAATGCTGTGTATTCCTCCTTTCCACTTGCACAGATGGTGGGAATTACAACCAGCACATACGTGAGAATCGCTCTGTGTGCTCAGCAGAGAGGTCCCACCAGGGACTGGGTGAGCCTCTTCAGACCCTTATGATCCATAGACAGGCAATGTGAGAATCCAAACTGACTCCAGCCTCAGATCTAGCGCTCTCAGCTGTGTCCCGTCATGGACACCTCTCCACAACCTGACACACCCGGTCTACAGTAAGCACCATACAAGAGTTATATGTTACATGGAAAAACCTACAGAAGCACAACATACTGAAAAAACAAATACTCTCACTGAGGTTGCTGGGAGGTAGTTTCACTTTCCCATTAGTCATTCAATCAATCAAATGGTATTTATATAGCGTGGCTTATCACCCTGGGGGTATCCAGGCGCTGAGGAATGGTGAGCCTTAGTGGAAGAGCCAAGTTTGAGTCCCTTCCTGGAGTCGACGAGGGAAGGGGACATTCGGAGGTGGAGTGGGAGCCCGTTCCAGGACTTAGCAGTGAGGTAGGAGAAAGAACGACCTCCACTGCGGCTACGCCGGATGCAGGGGATGTGTGTGAGAGCGAGGAAGGTGGAACGGAGTCGTCTGGACGGCTGGTGAAAGGTCAGGCAGTGGTTGATGTAGGAGGGTCCGGCGTTGTGGAGGGCCTTGTAGGCGTGAGCCTGCAGCTTGTGTTGTCGAGCTGAAAGTAACTGCCTCAACACAGGATTAGCTGGCGACTATGTATGAGCAATAAATGGGCATGTAGGTCAAAATTTCGGGAGGGCTGACACTGGGTTTCATCCCTTTAAGAATCATCTCAGTAATTTGGGTTAATATTGTGACTTGCTGAAAAAGGCACATGTATTTTTTGTTGAAACTAGGAAAATCAGTTAAATAATAGTTTCTTTAGCCATTGCTGTCTTTCAAACTATTCCAACCATATGAAAAATACCACAATGAAGGGAGCGTCGTGTTCAGTAATCAGTTTGCAAATACTGATTACTGAACACGACGCTCCCTTCATTGTGGTATTTTGCATTGGAGGTAGTCCTGCAGCGGTGGGCTACAGAAGGTTGAGCGTGATTGATTGGATTAATAACATTGAATTGATATAGCAATGATCCTGTCCTGTGCACACCAGTTGGAAGCCCTCACTGCTAGGGATTATTATTGATATTCCAACCATATCATGTATAAAACAACCACATACACTACATTAAACAGCTGTACATTTTCAGGGAAGCTTAAAAGCAACCAAGACAAATGTTTCATTGCAGATCATGAATGGGACATAACATTACATTTAATAAATAAAGAAAGTCTAATCACAGCATCCACGTGTGACCAGACTGTGTGATCCTGGGCAGACCCCCTCATCTCTTGCGGCTCGGAACGTTTAGAAATAAGCTGAATAGCACTATTAAGGCTTCTTAAAAACGATCACTTCCTGATTCAAGGACAAAGGTAGAGAGATGATGGAAGGAGGGGAAGCCCTCCGATATCACCTAAAAATTGAAGAAGATGCTGGTGATGGGGCCCGGCTTGTACAGGTCTCTGAAGCTAAGCCCATGGCAGATCGCTCTTTGGAACAGCAGGCATAGGGCAAAAAGGCTTGTCAATGGCTTACACTTGCCTGAAGGCTACTTTGCTGTTGTGGGTGGACGTGCTAGTGGCTTGGCTGCTCCCTCACTAATTCAGTGTGTCTCACTGACCAAGGTGTGCCATCTATTCCATTTCCATACTCCGGTTCTTTGTTTTTGTGTAAAGTAAAATTCATTACATTCCCAGGGAATAAATACATTTATGAGTGCTTTCGACCCTTGCAGGACTTTTCTGCACACTCATTTGAAACAAAACACCCTTTGGATTTAATTTAAAAAAAAAGAAAACACACGCACACATATATTAAAAGTGACGTGCGTTCATTGACATTCCTAGTCAATAGACCACACAAAGTTTTTGTGCAAAGGGGAAGGAAAGAACTTAAGGGGCTACATGTCATAAATAACCTAAAATATACAATTGCTGCCCTTCTGAAGAGCGCCTTCAAGATTTTGCTCTCCTGGTCTTTTTTAGATTGAGCCTAATCTGTGCACATGCGCTGTCTGCAAGACCTTCTGTATTCACTATACGGAGTGTAATCCCACCTGCTGCTTACAATAGGTCCACTCCAGCGTCACTCTTCTTTGCTACCTTCTCATTGGTTCACACTCCCGATACATCACTTCTGTTTGGAGCTCAGAAGCACCAGTGAACTACATATTAATTCCTCTTAATTAGTGGCCGTCCGCTTTGATACAGGTACTATTTCTTCTTTGCAAAGTCCCCTTATATTGTCGTTTCGAAGAACTTTTTTTAAAAATTGTTGCTTTTTCGCTAATTGCTGCTTGTTTTGTTTCGCTTCAGCGGCCACTTCGGCTGCCGTGCTTCATCTTCGCGTCTTTCCAATGCGAACGTATGTTGTGTTTTGCTGGTTTCTTGGCTTAGCGCGGTGTTCAATTGTTTGCTTCATGGTGTCAGCGTTTTATCTATATGCATTGCATTATCGCCCGCTCTGGTGGTAGCTTTATGTTTCTGCATTGCATTATTGGCTGCTCTGGTGGTAGCGTGTTTTTATTTTTAACTTTATATTATATTGAATTACGCCTTTTTCATGGTGGGTGCGTTTTTTTTTTTCTATATTTGGGCAGCTCTCACCCTCCCTTAGACCGTTCCCCACCTGTGCAGCACACACAATACTGCCTCTCCTCCGGTTGCAGTCAGTGCTCCTGCAGCTATCCAAGACCCGCCTTTGCCACTTTCACGCTCGCAGCCCAGCCATGGACGAAGGGGAGGAGGAAGAGGAAGGATCCGTGAACTTCCCCAGGGCACGGGTAAGTAATGGCACCGTGCTCCCATCGCCTGGTCTCCCCTCTCTGTGTACCCCTTGCCTTCAGCACCCTCCACCACCCTTGGGACCTCTTCTTGCCCATCACCATGTTACCCATGCTCATTGCTCAGGTAGCGGACCCTCCTCCCTAGGGGCAGTAGTGCCACACTCCATTTTAAAGCACTTGCCCCACCGGGTGTGGGACACTGGAAGTCGCTCATGGAATCGGTCACTCATCTGTGGCTTCCAATCCTTTGGTCGCCAAAGCCCATTATCTATTCAAAATGCACTCTGAGCCCCTCACTAAGAAATGTACCCCTAACCTCTAAGACAGTAGAACACCCAACCACTCTGAAGGTACCCAGGTCCACTTGAGAGGTGCACCTCTGCCCTTAAGCCCCTTTGCCATTTGTCAGTGCAGAGACAACTCAGCCTTTTTTGTGCCCCGGCTGCAGCGCCCAAATGTAATTATGTATCTGTTTACCCTAGCACCTACAACTGGAGGCTAAACTTCTTCCAAATATTGTGTACTGCGACACATAAGGGAGCAGGGGTACTGGGAAGTAAACATTTTTTGCCGGAGCAGATACTGTGGTCAGTCATCAAGCGTCCCAGCCTAGCTGTGAAATACTTAGGCTTGGGATAGGAACGTGACCGTTTCATAGGCACACTTTTTTTCGAAATTACAAGAGATGGCCCCTCGCCCTCCTTTCACATCCCAGGCATTTTCTACGGTATCTATTTTAATCGCACATGCCAACACCCTTATTGCTTTCTGAGAGTACAAAAGTAACCAATGGCAACGTTTAGAAACTCATTTAGACTTCGCGGTTTGCAAGTGGCAGTTAATATTATCACTTTTCCCTGCATACCATCGGTATACTTTACCCTTTCTTTTGTGCCTCTTCCCTTGGCGATCCACCCATGAGTAATGCACGTGCCAGCGTCCCTAACCTTAAAGGCAGATAGTTTGCCTTCAACAATGCACGTTATAAAGGTCACTTCGCCGTATGACAGTCATGGTTTATATAAATGGCAGCAAACAGCTGTGTTAAGAGATATATTGTTTGAATTAAGAGGTACATTATGTGCAACTACTGATTACAAATTATGCAGCCCTCCTTATGCTATCATGGAACATAATTCCACTCCACAAATCCACTCCACACCACACAATTCCACAACTACCAATTCCAATCCAACACACATTATTTCAATGCACACCACATACATCCACTCCATTCCAAACCAAAATACATGGGTAAAAAGTATTATCATTTACGCCAATAGCTCTAACTCTTGCAAATGCGAGACCTATTGCATTGCAAATGCTTGTTTAATTTCTCAGTGAGATGTTAGTAAATGTGAGTAAGCACTAAAATGAATTATGTGAGGAAAAGCCTCTCCTCAGCCCACCCTCGCCTGTCATCATTTTGGACATACTGAAGGCCGAAAAGCATGGGTAGAAACCTGCCACTGTAATGTGCAGTGGTGTTTTAGAAAATATGTGCTCCCCTGATGTTATGTACTCAGTTCACAACAGCTCATCGGCTGCAGGACTGCAAGGCCGCTGTGGGATGAGTGGAGCTGGTAGCGTGAGTGGGTGATGCGACTCAACCATAGACCCTCACAAATTTTGGGTGTGTCTGTGCTGCACGAGACAGCAATAAAGCAAGTGGTAAAATAAAACAACACATGCTGCAGCGAAACAAAAAACATTTTAAATAAACAAAAAAGTTTAACACCTTACACTGCAGAACGTCCTCTGTGTTCTTGGCTCCAAACTCCTCCAAGGCTGAGCGCAAGGTCCCACAGCCAACTCCATTATCCAATCCAGGCGCTGCACTCATGCTGTTAGCAATGGTAGCAGCATGAGTGAAGCGTCTGGATTGGTTGGAGCGGGCTGCCTCAGCGCTCCAAAAGGCACTCGAGCCCTGTGCCTGCTCTCCACTCAGCTGTCTAAGACAGCTGGGTTGGAGTAGTTTGAATTGCACATGTCAGGCTCGCCATAGTAAGATACCTGGCCAAACCTACATGCGCACTTCAAACTGAAGGGGCACTCCTCATTGCTGCCAATCAGCAGCAATGACGCACTGGCCCCGCCCCTATACTCTGTTCTGCAGAGAGTCAAAAATAAAATGGTAATAAATTCATTTATTACTGCTTTATTTTTCACTCTTTCTGCAGCAGTGTGTGGGGGAGGGAGGTGTCGACACTGCTGAAATGTTGGTTCAACATCACAACTTCAGTAACTTTTGCCTGACAATGTCTATGCTTTGTCATTTCACCCACTTATTCAGGTGTACTTTGGCCTGCCTTAGAGCCTCTCTCTGTTCCCTCAAAACTTTGCGTATGTAAACAAACCCCCCCTAATGAGATGAAGGCAGTACAGAGATGCTCCCACGCCCCTGATTTTGGTATCTGGGGGGCCCGTAGTCATGTGGCCCGGATGCTGCCCCTCCACTCTTGCAATGTTCTCGAACGCCCTAACCGACTTGATTGCCAGGCCTTATATTCTGCTACTGCTGCACTGTGTGATGCTGTTTTTCTGTTGTTTACTGTGTATATGTGAGTCCCGATGTGATACTGGGGAGGGCTTAGGAGGAGGTAATGGGATGAGGAGCCGGGGTTATTCCAACCAGAGTTATTGGGTACAAAAGAAATTCATGACTGAGTTAAGCAATGAGAAGAAGGATGTAGTCTTGGGAAGTGACGTGTGTACAATGCATTTCAGAGGTAGTGAAAGGAGCTATCCAAAGCCATCTAATTAATGATATCAAAATGATAAATGTGCAAAGGCCTAAACCTCCCTGATAGTGAGGTGAACAATACTAAAATTCCTGCGTGACAAAGAATTTGATATAGCTTTTGTAGCAAAATGAGTTCTGCCCATTTAGTTCACTAGGATTTTTCACTTTTGTTCACCCGGTTTTTGGAACTTTACTGTGGGTGAGTTTCACTACCTGAGTCTCACTATGATAATTTCATGGTAATTCGATTGAGCATGTTTGCCGCCTAGTCTGCATTTTAAGAGAAGTCGACTGTAGTGCAGCTAGGGAAAGGGACACTGGGCTGGTTACATATAAACACATGTGCACATGCATGTGCGCACGTGTGCTGACTGCACGTGTGAGACTACTATTGTCCGCAGCCTGGTAATTGCAGACATGTTGCCTGGTTCAGATGGGACTCTACCAGGATAGGTACTGACCTGGTAGGCCTTATAATATTAGTGGGCATTCATAGATAAGTCAGTAGCGTTTATTGGACAATCTGTAGTTCTTCACTGTATTAAACACATAAGTGAAATCTACCTTAAGGTGCCGTTTCGCTTTAAAAAGATCTACACAGTCAAGCGAGATGTCAAAGTAGGGTAAAACATGAATGCTGAGTTTGAATATACAGGTCCCAATAACATACGGATATATCTTATGAGTTGTCAAGAACAGTCATATTTCTATGGCTCAGCTCATAATCAGATTTCAGGCCTTTTGTCTCCCTGCTGGGTGAAGTTACTCAGATCCCCAGCAAAAGGAACAAAAGGTCTTCCCACACAAAAGGAACAATTATTGTTGACTAATTCAGCTCCTGAGTTGGAAGGAGTGGGGAGGAAATTCTCCATCTGATAATTAGCTATCACACTGCACCTAGGTTTGGACAACACAGGCCAACTGAACAAAGGAGGAAGCCCAGACATCTAGAGCCAACACAGGAGATGGTTCCTTTTGCAGTTTTGGTGGGAAGGTACCTGGCAGTGATGACAGCTAGGGGTGGGGCTGAGGCCCTCAGAGGAGCTCTTCACAGAGAAAACATGACAACGTCATTTTGTAATGTCCTAGAATGCTGTGCAGGAGTGTTGGGATGGGGTGGGGGGATTATGTGGTATCCCAGGATTGGCCAGGGGTGCCTGACATCTAGAGCTTTCCTCCCAAACGTTTAAGTCTCTGCACAAAGGAGAGAAAGTGAACAAGACCTTGAACCAGGAAGGTGACGACAGCAGCATCATGGACAACTGGAAGGAGAAGCAGTCTGATGCCCTGCTAAGGATCCTGTCCTCCATGACTAGATGGGTCTCTCAAGGGCCAGTGGCACTGGCTCCTTTATGCCCCCTGGGGGAAAGTTGGGGGAAGATCTGGACTAACACCCCAAGTGCTCTTCAAGACAGCTAGAAGGTTCTGGGGCTTGGGAGTGTGGGGTGACGGGTGCTCTGCCTGGCTAGTAGTGGAGGGGCTGTGCAAGACCCCCACCCCAATCAGGAGAGGAGCACCAAGAGCCAGGAGAGCAGAAGACCAGCACATGGAGTCAGTAAAACCAGCTCCCAGTGAAGTGCACCTTTTAGAGGCCAAGAGGCCCATTGAAAATCATCCTGGAGGCTAGAGCTCACCAGTAGGGGTAAAATGAGCCCAGGATCATAAAAATCAGCTCATCGGAGAAGAGTTGTGGATCAGCAAAGATGTGACCTTTGATCCCTTTTCAGAACAATGGAGCATGCAGTGCTCCGCTGCGATTCATTTAGATTACCCTCAAGGTGGGTCAGTGCCAAGGTGTTGACGTGATCAACAATTTTAGGAAGGGGGCATGCATAGGGATCCCTCCCCATAGGCTTGTATGGCCCTGTGAACCCCATCTCCCTGGGTCTGCCACACAGCCGCGGCCCATGCACGTAAGATCGGTAAGGTGGTGGGGCCGGGTGGGGGGATTTCGACAGATGACGACAAGGGAAAATTAATTATTTATTTAATTTTCCATTGTGGCCGTCTGTCGAATTCACTCCCCCAACCCGGCCCCACCGCTCTTACCTGCACGGGTTGCGGCTGCCGCCACAAGAAAATTACATCCTGGGGATAGCTTTTTATATTTGTAAATCAATAATTGGTGCCTGAATATGATATTGTTATATATAGGTCTCATAGAGAGCCTCTATTGTTTATTTCAGTTTCTGAATCTCATAACCCACTGCTATGACATAGCAACAATTGATTACAAAACTGCTTACTCACTGTTGTGATGTCATAAAAGCCTTGACTGAAAGTAGAAAGCGCAGCTGCAGGAGGGGGAAGGAAAGAAGGGAAGGTGGTCGGGGTTGGTCAAGGATGGCAGGTACATTTTTTTTAAAAATCTTTGGGACAGGGATACATAATAGAGGCCATGTTATGTATGGCTCTCCCATTACTCCTCTATCACTGCGTAGAGGCAGATGATTTTGGGGCCATACATAAATACATAATATAAAATAATTGATGGGTAGAACGTGACTTACAAGGATATTTTTCACCTAGGGGCTCTGAGTGACATCATAGACAACTCGAGCTTCGCTCTCGTTGTCTATTTGATGTTGCTCAGAACCACTCAGAGAAAAACTCCACCGTAATTTACTGTTACCCGTTTATAATTATATATGTGATTTTCATCAAGTTTCACCTCAAGCCATGGATATTTACACTATGTGGCAATCATCATGCTATGTTTGCCCATAATATGCAGTGATTTGCCAGCAGTAAGGCATCGCCCATAAAATATTAGGGGTGAACACCAACATGTCATAGACACCTGCAATGCATCGGAAATACCACAATTCCACCAGGGTCATCAATATATGATTACATCATTAAATCCATGCTATCATGGCATGGATGACCACAATACACCAATGCTTATGCCCATTAAGCCAAGGACATAATTATGCCAATGGTAGGAACATCATGCCTTGGATGCCCACAATATGTTAAGTACTGTTATGTCAGAATCAACATAAGTGGTGTTTCATGGCATCCAACATAGCAGTCGTCTCAGCCCTACAACCTTAGTCAGGCACACAGCACATACTTAGATTATTGACATGCACTTCAAGAAAGGACACAGTTCATTGGGCCATTCTCTCGTACAGTACAAGAAACCCAAAGGGGTTACTTGTATTTTAAGTTTTTCAGTGTTTTTATGGTACAGAGGTATGCAGCCTGAGGTATTGAGTATAGCCAAGAATGTTCATATTTCTCAGTTTGCAAATATCACTGCCAGGTGTGAATTTGAATCGCGCAGCAATCATTGAAGCACTTGAACTACTTTTCCCAGAATCCTGAGTTCGGGACATGCACTCCACGGGCAGGACGTGCGGTGGTTAGAGAGGACGTGCTCGCTTGGCTTCACGTTGGTACTAATCACACAAGCATGCTCTTGATTAACACCCATCCCCTCCTGCGGATACATTCCTGACACAGCTGGCTCTCGTTGCTTTAATCAGTTACCACACGGGCCACCTTCAATAACTTACAGACAGCTGTAACAGATACGCTAATGGGTGCAAGGAATTAAGCACAGGTGCAACCCCATTGGGGTATATAAGGGAAACACACAGTGACTCCCACGATCATCAGGGAAAAGAGCCAGTACAAGTAGGTGGACGGCGAGGAACATACCTTGGTGTAGTAAGTGGGTAATGGTGGGAAGAAAGACTTTCAACAGCAGTTTTCGACTAGACAATCCTTTCCTCTCCCATTTAGAGTGTGACTACAGGGGTTTCTGGGGCCTTTCTCCATGGAGCCCAGATTACCTTTAATTAGAGTTATAGTGTGTGAACTGGTTCTCACAGCATGACACTACACAATATGGTGTGGGTGTGATACACTGGGGCATTGTCACATTTACACTGCATGCAATGTTCCTAAATGAGATAGAGTGACCTCAGATCAAGTTTCATCAGTCAGTATAAATATTTGTAACACACATATGTTATTATTGTTTTCCAGGTAACCAGGGGACCTATGAACTGTAGGTGGTGGCAAGTATTAGGCCACTATTGGATTAGTGTATACAAAGGGCATATACTTTGAGTTGATCCGGCATCTGTCCTGATGAATGCCTTGGACTTGGTTGAGCCTCTAGGCAGAAACATGTTGACATCATAGTGGGGCTGGGGTACTTATTCCCTGATACTCCACACCTCATTTTTAATACCAAGTGGTACCCTACATAATATAATTATACTGGGCTATCACATTGGATTTTAATCTATTTTCACAGGTCCTAGGCTAGAATCGAGTGTCTCCCTGATCCCAGGGCGTAGGTCCACTCTCCATCAAACCAAAAGTTTTGGAGAGTGTGGGGATATCCAATGATGAAGCATGACACCTGTTAAGTGTGTGAGGAAATCCCTTTAAACATTTTGTGTGTGTTTAGGAATAGGCTGGAAATCATGCAATAACAAAATGTTGTAAAAACGTTAAATAATAAAATCTCACTCGAGTGGCTTTTTGTGTGAAATAGTGAATTTGACCCAGTTGCCTTAAAGAGGTTTTTAGCCACTTATATGACAGACATCCAACACAGGGGAGTGGGACACAGCATACCCTGTTGTGGAGGCACTTATTATTACATACTTCTTTATTACTCTTCAATCCAGGTCTTCTACTTCTCACTGGTACTGTTACGTGTCTTCTTTTGTGGTAGGTAAACAAACAACACTACAGGCATTTTTCTGTTTTAAGCGTTATGATGCTTCTGTTCATGCCATATCCAATTGTATTTCAGTTAGTTTATGCTCTGCAGCTGTAATGCATTACAGGACTCCCTCTACCTGATAGATATCAATTGCTAGATAGAAATGATGGAAGGAACGAACAAAAGTCCTCTAAAGTCTGCAAGGTCACATAAACCTCAGCAGACACCATTTCTATTACACTTAATGTGCTTTTTATCTCTCTTCACATGCTGGCTTTTGATCACATCCCTTTTTCTCTCGTGGATACCTTATTAGTGTAACTAGTTGATGGCTCTGCAGAGAGACCTTTCAGAATTATGGATTGCAGTAAAACAGAAGTGATGAAGAGAATGTGATGCTGCATTGTGCTGCAGAGCAAGGGTCTTGGCATTAAATGGTTAAAGGTGTCTAGCAGCATAAAACACTTTGATGTGTCATTGTGACCTTGCCCCAGCTTCCTGCTCTGTGATGTAGCTAGCCTTCTCATGGGAGAGATCTAAGAGGCCCAGCAAGTGTGGACAGGAAGACCAGAAGCCTGAGCAGAGAAGCATCAAAGCTCCAGGAGGGGCACATGCAGTTATATGGAATTGAAATAAACAGCATTTCAAGCTATTTGTGTATCTCCAGACATATTTGTAAGTATGCTGACTTCAATGCAACAGGTTGGAACTCACATAATGTATGGCAGTCTCCCCTGGTGAGCCAGAGCTCTATCTCTCCAAAAAAGATAGGAGTATTGATTCATGTTATGTGGTAATCGTAGGTGCAGAACTACCTCGGTACAAATATTTTTGGTGCTCAGTACTATGTGTATTTTTGCACATACATGCAAATTTTGCATCACATTTAATGCACAGTATGCACAGGACTGCACACACAAGTAGGATCTAGTGAAAATTACTTGAGTGAAAATCAATAGCAGTGCAGGAAATGATGGGTCCCGCATGCGGAAGCTATTATTGAGTCGAATCCGGGATTCGGGTTGGACCCTGTGAAATATGCTGAATTTGTCCAAGTGTAATTTACTGACACTGGGACACATTCGGCAGTACCTGCACATTGTCTGCTTTCAGTTCCAAGCAGAAACATTCAGGAGGCGAGGGAGCTTCCTTGTTTCACTTCCAGCTGAGCCTAAAGCAAAGGCCTCATTTAAAGGGCCATCAAGCCACCTTGTGTTCAAGTACCACGCTAGCTGGGAGTATGTGGAGCCTAAATATTGGGTGCCAATGTAGTGGAGGGAAATAAAGCACACAGGGGCATATTAACAAGACCGGCGATAAAATTATCGCCGTTTTAGCGGCAGGAAACTGCCGCTAAAATGGCGATAATGGGCTTGCTAATATGCGTTATAGAATTCCAATAGAAGCCCAGGTTAGATGTGCAGGACATCTAACCTGGGCTTCTATTGGAATTCTATAACGCATATTAGCAAGCCCATTATCGCCGTTTTAGCGGCAGTTTCCTGCCGCTAAAACGGCGATAATTTTATCGCCGGTCTTGCTAATATGCCCCACAGTTTGTTAAGATTGCAATGCGGGGAAAACCACAAAGTCAAGATTTAAGACACAGCGCAGTGGTTGGGTTTGTCTTTACTAGTAAGACTTTATTACTATCCACAAAAACTCCTTTTTAACAACCTTAGAATAATGACAAATTGAGAAAAACAATATCGTTCTAAACCCATGCATTGCAGTTTTCATGCAGCTCTGTGATGCCAGTTCATAGTGCACTGCGCTGTGTAGAATGTTTGCAATTTATGAACTGCAAGTAACAAATGGATCTCTGTGTCAAAAGCAGTAACCCACTTACCTATCTACACACAAGTTCTGTGCAGGAGGCACATTAACATTTTATGCTACTTTTTGAGTTGACGCTGTAACTAGAAAAACACAGATCTCTCCAGCAAGTGTTTTAACCAGCAGAGTTATGTTACCATTACCCCCAGGTTCCCCCAGTCCTCGTTCCATTCCTTACTTATGAAGATGACCATCTCCCTGACAGAAAAAGAACAGAGGAACGCTCGGACCCCTAACCCCACACCCTCCCACTGGGAGGGTGCTGACAGACTAGGACATGATCTGCTGTTGCTGCTCCTGCCGGGCGGGAGTGGCGTCTTTTCTGGTGCCATCGGTCTGCTGTGTTTTCCTTGACGGCTTGGTTGTGCCTCCCGACCTGCCGGGCTAGCCGGGAGGCAGGTTGGTCAGTTGCCAGTCCTTGGCGGCTCGTACGCCGGGTCTTCTGTTGAGTTCCGGGTCGTGGCTGCTCGACTTCCTGAGGCTGGGCAGGGTGGAAGTCGTGTTGCCATGGTGTGTGCTGGCTGCCCCGGCTCCTTCTCCCGGCTTGTGGAGGGCTTTTTTGGGCCTCTCCCTTGGCCGCCTCTCGCTTGCAAGCTGTGCCGGTCCTGTCCCAATCGGCAGTTGCAGTTGCTGCCTGGCAGGTCGCTGCTGTCTTGGGGTGCTCTGGATATGCCTGACTTCTGGGTGTCTCAGAGCTGTTCTGACTCTGTCCAGGCGAGTCAGTCTTGGTGGGCATGCCTGAGTGTCCTGGGGCCATTTTTTTCAGTTCCTGCTGCGTCTAACTGCCTCATCCTGTGTCCCGGATAGCGGTTTCTCTTTTATTTTATTTTCTACTGTGTACCCAGGCACTTTGGCTGGTGGTACTCACCTGGGCTGGCTGGTGGGGGCTTTGTTGGGGCAAAAATGTATTTGGTGCAGTCTTGGGGGTGCTCCAGATCTGCCTGGCTGCGGGGTGTCTCAGAGCTGTTATGACGGACTATGTCCAGGCGAGCCAGTCTTGGTGGGCGTGTCTGAGTGTCCTGGGGGCATTTTTTCGGTTTCTGTTGCATATTAATACCCTATGGTGAGTACCACATAGCGGTTTCTCTTTTATTTTAATTTCCACTGTGTTGTACCCATGTGCTTTGGCTGGTGGTACACACCTGGGCTGGAGACTGCCGGCCCCGGGGGTGAGTACCACATTGCAGTTGTCCTTCTCCCTGCCTTTGACTGGGCGCTTTGACAGTTGTGCCCGGGTGTCAAGAATCCCTGGCATTGCAATATAATTGAGTCCATCAGAAAAGCAAGGAAACCCAAATACCGCCTCGTTCAACATTATCCCCTATGGAGAAGACGATATCCTTGCAACAAGTGGTGGATCAGCTCACTACGTAAAAATGTACAGAGAACACATCACGAGAATTCCAAGATGGCAGCCACGCTGGAAGGAAAAAATTCTGAGCGGTCTAGTTGTTTGATCCAGTCCGACATAAGGAGCGCGCGTGTGCAGAGCACGGCACACTTCAACTGTATTCCTGAGGAGATCGGTAGCATTTCACCTCTGTGCCTGTTCTGAAGAGAATTAGTGTCTCCACAGCGCGCCGGTTCAAAAAGAAAAAATTCAAGTCAGAATCTATTGAAAGTATCACCAGTTATCCTGAAGTTGCCTTTGGAGAGAGAGTATAGTGTTTTCTTGAATCTGTGAGGCGAGACGTGAGTAGTGTCTCATGACACAACCAGAACTGAAGTTGGGAAATGTTTGAACAGTATTTTTTCTAGGCAGTTCATTCTTGTTAAATTCTGAGTGTTGAGCTTTGAGTATACAGACTATAGAAATACTGATCTGCATAAGGCTATTCTGTGAGAAAAAATACACATGCATAAGAGACTACTAGTCAATACAGTTATAGCTGGAATTAAAAGTGAGAGCAAATACTACTGAGCAAAAACTAAAATACTGTGAGGAGAAAATATCAACCTAGAGAGATCTCATTATCGTTTACCTTCAACTACTAAGATATGGATGTTTGAATCTATGTATATATATATATATGTAACCAAAAACGCCCAGAAGCTTGAGGCCGCACACAGCTGCAGGTGAGTTACAAACTCCATTTGAACCAAGCAGGCAGCTTAACATCCCTTTGAAGTCCATGGCCTGACGCGTTTCGATGCCGCTGTTTGCATCTCCTCAGAGGCCTTCTGGGCGTTTTTGGTTACATATATATATATATGTATAGCTACAACCAAGACAACAAAATCGTTATGCAAGAGCAGAGACTGAGACTGTAAAGGTGTCAAGCCTTCTAAAGAACTATTACACCTTTCCTCTGCAAATAACCTAAGAGAGAAGCACTTCCTCAATAGTTAGCAGGTATGACGATACACTTAGTCTAAATAGAATTCATCGAGTCGAGTTATTTAAGCACTGGAGCAAATGTAAGACTCATTGTCCCTAGTAATTGTTATAACCTGTTTGTTAGGCTCAACTTCAGACGCTTGCAGAAGTAGCAGAATTCCATAGTGAAGTAGACAAATACCTACTGAGGAGTCTCTCCTTTTTGTCCCATTCCCCTTTCCCCTTCACTGGTATTGGAGATAGATATTATATTTGTCTGTCTCTGGTAGTTGTGGGTGGTATTGAGGACTTCTCTTCTGCACCTGTGGAAAATATATATCTGATTGTGACAGATTGAAGTGCCACCCTTAATTGGGATAAGAATTCCACCCGAGCAGAATGGCTGAAGGAATAGATCTAAAAACCTTAACCACCATTTTAGAAGGAATGCAAAAACAATTAAATGAGACAATTGAGGAGAATAAAGTTTTGAGAGATGAGTTGAGGAGATCTAGTCAAGAGTCCCTTCAGATTAGACAAAATATGGAAGAATTAGTTGCGGGTGTAGGGTCTTTGGGACAAAGGAGTCAAGATTTACCTAGCACTTCACAGACATCTGGGCTATCTATCCAAGTTATTCATGCAATCTCTCCTATAATTCCCTTGGCGCATCCAGAACGATTTGGGGGAGACCCACACAAAGCGCAAATTTTCTTAACTGAATGTTCATTACATTTCTTATGTCGACCAGTCACCTTTTCAGAAGACCAATCCAAGGTGGCATTCATATTGTCTTATTTGACAGTAGATGCGGCTTCATGGTCTATGTCGATTGTCACTAGGAACGAACCAATCCTCTATGACTTCCAAGAATTTAAGACTGAATTTTTGTGAATGTTTGATCGTAGAACTGCCTCGCAAGCTACGGACAACGAATTGTTGGAGCTGCAGCAAGGAAGTCGAGATCTGTTGGCTTACATAGCCCACTTTAACAAGCTCATTGTGGAAACTGTCCAGAAACAAAAAGAGCAGCCATATTTTACAGGGGGCTCAAGTACGAGCTGAAAGATGCCCTAGCACAGGTTCCTAAAAGGCCCAATGAAATCTCGGAATTGATAGATTTGGTACTGCAAATCAATCATCGTTTGTGTGAGCTGAAATCTGAGAAAAGACGAGATTTTTGTCCTCTTCCTCCCAGATTCGATAGAGTCAGAAGCGAAAGTAATAAGGCTCCAGAAAACACCGTGGCTGAAGAACCCATGCAAATAGGTTCAATTCGAGGCCTCTTACTAAAGAAGAAAAGGAGAAGCGAAGACAGAATCAACTATGTTTGTACTGTGGAGCCTCAGGACACTTCATTAGAGAGTGTCCGAAAAAGCCCAAAATTGGACCGTCGGGAAAAGACAAGCTTCATCAGTAAAGGGAGTTGCCCTGATGGAAGCCGATTCGAAGACAACTCCAGTAATGCAGCATGTGGCTAACACCTTGCAGTCAGCCGCACCCCATCGAGTTCTATCATTTACAGCAAGGTTTCTGAGTACAGAAATTACAGGAGTTTCTGTAATGATCGATTCAGGACCCACAGGGAACGTTTGTGACTTCAGATATGGGGGGGTGGCGATATTGTATAACAAACAGCTGACAATAGAAAAATCAGCTGGAGAAAATCCAGAAGGAGCCGATATTTTAGTGGCCAAAGACTGCACCAACACCTCAAGCATGGCAATAATGGTGGTGTACCGACCCCCGCGAGCGCCCCCACGGTTCATTTACCACCTCACCGAAAGTGTCACAGATCTTCGCTCACGGTTTCAACAACTCCTGGTGGTAGGGGACTTTAACTACCACTGGGACTAGCAACCGAGAGAGGAATAGGCCCAACAGCTAGAGGAAACTATGTCCACACTGGGGCTACAGCAGCTTGTGGTCACCCCCACCCACGAGAAATGCCACACCTTAGACCTCATCTGGTCCACTCAGCCACAGGGTAATCTGGTGGACACTACTCCCTGTGGGTGGTCAGACCACTACTTGATTAGCCTCCAGATCGCCCTAGCTAGCCGCTCCACGCGCCCTCCCCCCAAATGGAAAATGGTGCGGAGCTGGAACAAAATTGAGGAAAAGAGCCTGTGGTACACTCTGCGAGGTAACTCACCTAGGAATACTTGGACAGAGGATCTCGAAGAGAGGAATGAATCTATCTCCAACCAACTGGTAGCAATCATTAACAAGCTGGCGCCAGCCCGGAAAATAAGAGTGGAAAACAAGGGGAAGGGAGCCCCCTGGTTCACGGAAGAGCTAAGGGGACTGAAACGGACCCTCCGTCAGTACAAAAGACAGTGGCGCAAAGCCTATGAGCCGCAGGCGCTCACAGAGTATAGGTCCAGACTTACCACCTACAAAAAAGCCATCCTTAGAAGAAAGGCCGAATTCTATGAATCTAGGATTATGGAGGCAGACAATAAACAAAAAGAAAGCTTCAAAATGCTGAAGGAGCTTAGCCAAAAGCAAATGCAAGAAGCTCCCACTAGCCAGGAACACTGTAACAAGTTCCTGACCTTCTTCCTAGACAAAGTAAAAGACATCCTAGCAGACATACACAATACCCCCATTAACCAGCACGCCCTAGCCAGGGCAGAGACACACAGAGACAGGGTAGAATCGATCACCCCCTTGATCACCTCCTTCCCAAAACTGGACAATGAGTCTCTGCTCCACACCACGACCAGAATCAAGTCAGGCTCACCCACTGACCCGTGCCCACCAAGGATTTTCAAACTAGCCCTTCCTGCGATTGAGGGAGAAGTCCACTCCCTGATTAACCTCTCACTAGAAACAGGGAAGGTCCCCAGGAATTTTAAAGAAGCCAGAGTAATCCCCGTACTCAAAAAGATGGGAGCAGACTCCACCAACATGAAAAACTACAGGCCCATCTCCCAACTTCCTTTTCTGGCTAAAATTATGGAACAACACATCCTCAAAACTTTAGCGATGTTTACGGAAGAACATCAACTACTTGGGGACAGGCAGGCAGGCTTTAGAGCCCACCACAGCACCGAGCTGGTGATGCTGTCAGTACTGGACGAAATCAGGCTCACAGCTGACTAGACCTGTCGGCGGCGTTCGACACGGTCAACCACGGTCAACTTTTGACAAGAATCCGGGACATTGGCATCTGTGGGACGATACATCAGTGGATTACCTCATTCCTGACAGATCGCACCCTAAAAATTCAGATTGGTGATTACGTGTCCGACAGGGGGTCTATAACCTGTGGAGTCCCTCAAGGGTCTGCACTGTCCCCACTTCTGTTTAACATCTATCTCAGACCGCTAGTGAGGGACCTGGCCCTGATGGACTGCCAGGTGTTTAACTACGCTGACGACACTCAAATTATTTTGCAAATTGACAACACCCCACAAGCCCACACTCGGGTGCAAGACACACTGAGATATGTGGTAAACTGGATGGCAGCTAACTCACTTAAGGTTAACCCAGACAAAACGGAGGTATTGGCCATCATGACGGACAGCAACCTGTGGACCGACCAATTCTGGCCACAGGAGCTGGGAGACACACCTTCTCCAGCCCCTGTGGTAAAAAGCCTGGGTATTAAAATAGATGCCAAACTCTCCCTGACCAACCAAGTATTGACCGTGTTCGGGACCTGTGTGGGCCTGCTAAGACAGTTGAGGAAACTTTCACCCCTCCTCTCATTTTCCACCATGCGGACAGTGGTGACCGCATTGATCATGTCACGACTAGATTACGGTAATGCACTCTACATTGGGCTACCAGACAAGTTGCTAGGCAAACTTCAGGTTGTGATGAATGTTGCTGCCAGGCTGATCTTCAAGCTCCCCAGACGCACATGGGCCACTCCCCTGCTGCAAAATCTTCACTGGCTCCCTGTCAAACAGAGGGCTAGATTCAAGGGCCTTTGTATCGCCCACAAAGCCCTGCATGGACAGGCCCCAAGATACATCAAAGAGCGCCTGGGGAAATACGCCCCCAGCCGCACCCTAAGGTCATCCATGGGTGGCCAGCTAACCTGCCCACGGTTTAACTACACGACTAAAGGAGGACAAGCCTTTTCTGTCCTCATCCCGCAACTTTGGAATAAGCTGCCGGGCCACCTCCGGTCCGAAAAAGCCCTCCTTCCGTTCAGGAAGAAACTAAAGACCCTCCTCTTCACTGAGGCCTGGGCATAACGCATACCATTCAGGGGTTAACATTAACATTCACTCAGGGGGACTGTGGCTACTCTCTCTCAGCGCTTAGAGATCTGCCGGTATTAAGCGCTCTATAAATCGCAATTAACATTAACATTAACATATGCACAACGGATTGGAGTAAGATTTGTAAAGAAGACAGTTTTAGAGTCTGTAAGAGCCGTGGATGGCACCAATTTATCCTCTGGTCCAATCATGCATGAGACAGAACCGATTCGTTTGTAAGGACTAAATGGTCATCGGGAGCAAATCATTTTCAATCTCATTGATGCTCCACAATTTAAACTGATTTTAGGCTTACCTTGGCTCATGGAGCATAATCCGCGAATTGACTGGAGTCGAAGATCGGTCGTCATGGATGCAGGGTATTGTAAAGAACATTGTTTCCATGAAAATTCAAAGAAATTCCAGGATTCACCAGCAGTATGTTTAGCCACTAATTCAGCTACCATCTGTGCGTTGGAAACTAAAGAAATCCCCATTGACTATCAAGACCTAGCAAGAGTGTTTGACAAGAAGGAAGCAGAGAGGCTGCCTCCTCACAGGTCTTATGATTGCAAAATAGATCTGGAACCCAGAGCGGTGTTACCCTGCAGTCGAATTTATGCCTTAACAGAAGCGGAGAATTGTTATTTGAAGGAATATTTGGACCAGTATTTAGCCAATGGGTTCATACGCCCCTCTCAATCCCCAGTTTCGTCTCCTTTATTTTGTATTCCTAAGAAGAACGGAGAGCTCCGCTCTTGTATTGACTATCGAGCGATCAACCAAGTAGCCATCAAGAATCGATACCCATTGCCCCTGGTGTCTGTACTATTGGACCAAGTAAAAAGTGCCACTATCTATACAAAATTGGATTTGAGAGGAGCGTATCACTTAATTCGCATCGCTCAAGGTGATGGTGGAAAACCGCCTTTAGAACGCGATTTAGCTTGTTTGAGTACCAAGTGATGCCATATGGTTTAAGCAATGCTCCTGCTGCATTTCAACACTTTGTAAATGATGTCTTGCGAGAGTTTTTGGATAGAATCGCCTTGGTTTATATTCATGACATCTTGATTTACTCAAACAATGAAAAACAGCATGTGTCTCATGTCAGAGCAATCCTAAGAAAATTATTGGACAACCACCTCTATGTAAAACTGAAGAAATGTGCTTTTCATGTGAAGAAGGTGGAGTTTTTGGGTTTCATATTATCTCCAGATGGTGTCAGTATGGATATGGGCAAGGTAAAAGCTGTGCAGAATTGGCCCCCTCCGCGAAGTGTCAAGGAAATCCAAAGCTTCCTCGGATTCACGAATTTCTATTGAAGATTTATTGCCAACTTTTCACAAAAGGTCAGCCCCATTACTTGGCTACTAGAAAAAGGAGTCAAATTTCATTGGAACCAAGAAGCTGAATCAGCCTTCCAGTCCTTGAAAGAATCTTTCATCACAGCACCTATTTTATTACATCCGGACACAGAGGAGCCATTTTATGTTGAGGCTGACGCTTCTGATTTGGCAATTGGAGGAATCCTTTCACAGCTTCATAAGAAAACCGGTCAGTTACACCCAGTGGCCTTTTGCTCCAGAAACCCTAAAATCTTACAACAAGATATTCCCCCCTCTCAGCGTCTCTGTAATAACATAGCAGAATTCTTTGAACAGAAAGTTCGGATATTACAAAAAGATTTTCCCCCTCCAATTCTTTCTGTCACTAATAATGAAGTTTCTGCAGACATGGACAGAGCCTGCATGCAAATCTTTAAGCCAATAACTTTGGAAGAATCACGTCAGGCAATCCTGTGTATCAAATCAGGCTCCCCTTTTGATCCCTGTCCCCCCATGTTATTACATGCTCTTATCGATATCGTTAACCCCAATATAAATAATATAATAAACTCTTCTTTATCAACAGCCAAGATTCCGGCAGATTGGAAACTTGCAGCTGTAAAGCCACTCCAAAAGAAACAACTTGCGGATCCTGCTACTCTTTTCAATCTGCGCCCTATCTCTCTCTTACCAAGTCTGTGTAAGATAACAGAAAAATTTGTCAATATTCAACTCACAACATATCTGGAGGAAGCAAATCTGCTCCACTCCAATCAATCCGGTTTCAGAGCTCAACACTCTACAGAATCTGCCCTATTGTATACGGCCGAAACCCTTAGAGCAGCCCTGGATCAGGGAAAAAGAGCAGTCCTGGTGTTGTTAGACCTGTCGTCTGCTTTCGACACGGTCTCACACGCCATTCTTCTAGACCGTCTAGCATCCTTTGGCATTTCTGGTATTGTCCTAGCTTGGATAAAGAACTTCCTGCAAGATCGCAGATAAGTGATCACACTAGGCCAATACACCTCACAAGAAAATACACTGCTCTCAGGGGTACCCCAGGGTTCGAGTCTTAGCCCTACTCTCTTCAATGCCAATATGGCTCCACTGATCAGGCTGATATCGTCCTTTAATATAGAGACTATCTCATATGCGGACGATACGCAGCTCATTCTGGTCTTGGATAACAACACCACTCAGGAGGAAGAAAATCTCCGCCAGTGCCATACCACGACTTTCAGTTGGATGAAGACTAACCATCTTAAGTGTAATTCCGAAAAAACGGAAATTCTACCTTTAGGCCAAGAAAACTCTTTTTCTCCCAAACTCTGGTGGCCAGCAAACATCACCCCTCCTCCAAACACAGTAAACGTGGTCAGGAACCTGGGAATAAAATTTGATACCACTCTATCTTTTAAACAGCAATCTTTGGCAGTTGCCGGCACCTGTTTTCACATCATAAAAAGCCTAAAGAAATTCTTCGATCTGATTCCCATCTCAGCAAGGCAAACAGTTGCCGTCGCCCTAATTGCTTCCAGGTTAGACTATTGTAATAGCCTCTATGCAAGTACTAACAAGTCGGTCCTACACAAACTACAGATGGTCCAGCATGCTGCAGCACGGTTAGTGCTGAAGTGGCCTAGGAGGTCATCTGCTTCTGCGGCGCTAGATATACTCCACTGGCTGCCAATCCACAAACGCGTCCTGTTCAAGGTCCTTATCATCACTTTTAGGGCTATCCATTCCTTGGGACCTCAATATCTTCGAACAAGATTCAAGCGCTACACTCCCTCCCGAAGTCTAAGATCATCAAATGCCAATCTGCTGAAAATGCCAGCTTTCAGACTGGCATCGAAGGGAGGAAAATCGCTCACAGTGATAGGCTCAAAGGCATGGAATAAACTTCCTCTACAGCTCCGCCAGATCACATCCGAGTCCCTTTTCAGGAAGGCCCTAAAAACCTGGATTTTCAGTGCATCTGACACTCTCTGCAAAACTCTGATCTGATTCCCTGTTTCTTACCGTCAGCAGTTAACCAGGCCTTTTGCTTTCATCTCTGGGTTCCGTTTAGCGCCATGATGCTCCTTGGAGTGACAGTTGCGCTCTATAAATGTGCCATTATATTACATTACATTACATTACAGAAAACTCACCTCTCCAGAACAAAATTTCTCAATTGCCGACAAGGAGCTGTTAGCAGTCAAGGAGGCCTTTCTTGAATGGAGACATCATTTAATGGGAGCCCGGCATAAGGTCACAGTTTATACCGATCATCGAAATTTGCAATTTTTGAAATCTGCACGAACATTAACAGCTAGACAACTGCGTTGGTCTTTATACTTCGCAGATTATGATTTTGTTATCACATACTGACCTGGAGCGACTGACGGGAAAGCAGATGCCTTGTCTCGAATCATTCAAAAAAGGAGGGAGTTACCCCAATGCTACGCAGAGGGACGGGGTAGACACAAAAGGAAACAAAAAGGTCCCTGCAGAATCAAATAGGAAGGGCAGATGCCGCACTAAGGATCAAGTGTCACTATATATATACAACCAAACTAGCACAATAAGTGTACAAGAAAAACTTTCATTTTATCAATATTAAAAAGCGAAATTTATATAAATAAAAAGAATTTATTATTTGTCAACGTATATTTATAAACATACAAATTTGATCACATATTTATCCAGTTGATATAATAATGCTCCTCCTAATTGAGGTTACAATCTAAATGATACACAAATAGTTCATAGATGAATTAAAAACTTTTAAAAAACAGTCGACGCGGCGTTTCGGTGAGACCTTGAATTTTTTCACCTTCCTCAGGACTAAAAGTTTTCATCAAATCCACTATAATAAATGGAATGTCGGGGGAATATATGTTCTCCCCTATGGAGTCTTCTCTCACATGAGCCTCCAAGTATCGATATGTTAGCGATACGGATTTTCTCAAACTCCCTTTAACAAGTGTTCTTCTGTTCACTTCAAACTGAGTTAAAAACGTCTATCTGTAGGAATAGGGACCAATCTTCCCTTTAATCCTTTCATTAAAAACTCGTTTTTATATAGCCACTGGAGCTGTGGCTCAAAATCCGATAACTTCTTATTTCAAATGAACTCCCAAATCACTGGTCCCTCATTAGTGGGTAGGAATGAAGGACTGATCCAAATCGCCAATATCGGGACTGAAGAATCTCCTGGCGTGCTCCTGCTGGAGTTGCAGTAACGATGGTACATTTTGAGTGAGTTTATTAAGAACTGATAAAAAGAAACTTTTGGTGGCCAAAGATGGAAGCTCAAATAAGGCAATATGTGTCAACCTGTGAGATATGCTTAAAGGGAAAACCAAGTCGTTCTGCGCCTCAGGGGTTATTAGTACCCTTGCCAACAGCCCCCCATCCTTGGCACACAGTCACTATGGACCTAATAGTAGACCTTCCTCCCAGCCAGGGTTACAATACAATCATGGTGTTTGTAGACACCTTCTCTAAGATGGCACACTTTCTTCCATTAAAGAGCGTCCACAAGACCTCTCAAGTAGCTCAACTATTCACTCACCATGTAGTTAAACACCATGGAATTCCAAAGATACTGATTTCAGATCGTGGGTCTCAGTTTTTATCACACTTTTGGAGAGCCTTCACAAAGAGGTTAGGGATAGATGCACGCTATTCTACAAGTTATAACCCCAAGACAGATGGGCAGACAGAGAGGGTCGATCAGGAACTCGAGCAGTATTTACGACTCTGTCTTGTAGATCAAAATCAGGAGTGGGTGGATTGTGTATGGGTGGCAGAATTTGCATATAACAATGCCATTTATAGCTCTACAGGATATACCCCTTTCTATCTTGACCATGGCAGGTACCCTAACATGCTCCTAGGCAAAGAAGAGAAGTTGGTCCCAGCAGTAGAGGAGTTTGTGAAAGAAATTCAAGAGTCTTATTTGAGGGCAAAGAAAAATCTAGAGGTAGGTAAAAGATCATACAAGATGCAGGCAGATAAAAAAAGAAAGGAAGGTCCAATCTTTGAAAAAGGAGACAAGGTTTGGCTATCCACTTGCCATTTGCACTTAAAAGGGAATCGTAAGTTTCAACCAAGGTACATAGGTCCATTTAAAGTAGACCACATAATAAATCCAGTGGCTGTGAAAATACACTTACCATTCTATTTAAAAGTGCTCCCCGTCTTTCATGTTTCCCTATTAAAAATTAGCCCTCTAGACTTGAGAATAACTGCTCTACCAGCACCAATCCAGGTGAACTCTGCAGAAGAGTTCGAAGTGAATCAAATTTTAGACTCTAAGATTCAAAGAGGAAAACTGCTTTACCTAGTTGACTGGAAAGGATGTGGCCCAGAAGAAAGATCGTGGGAACCATCCTCGAATGTTCATGCACCCAGATTGGTAAAGACCTTCCACAAAAAAAATCCCAACAAACCAAAGGTGGGGGATCAGTCTTTGAGGGGGGTACTGTCAAGAATCCCTGGCATTTCAATATAATTGAGTCCATCAGAGAAGCAAGGAAAGCCAAATACCTCCTTGTTCAACATTATCCCCTATGGAGGAGAAGATCTCCTTGCAACAAGTTGTGGATCAGCTCACTACTTAAAAATGTACAGAGACCACATCGCGAGAATTCGAAGATGGCAGCCGAGCTGGCAGGAGAAAATTCTGAGAGGTCTAGTTGTTTGATCCAGTCCGAGCTAAGGAGCGTGCATGTGTAGAGCACGGCACATTTCAACTATATTCCTGAGGAGATCGGTAGCATTTCACCTCCGTGCCTGTTCTGAGGAGAATTAGTGTCTCCACTGTCAGAAAAAATTAAAGTCAGAATCTATTGAAAGTATCACCAGTTATCCTGAAGTCGCCTTTGGAGAGAGAGTATAGTGTTTTCCTAAATCTGTGAGAGACGGCGAGTCGTGAGTAGTGTCTCACGACACAACCAGAACTGAAGTTGGGAAATGTTTGAACAGCATTTTTTCTGGGCAGTTCGTTCTTGTTAAATTCTTAGTGTTGCGCTTCGAGTATACAGACTATAGAAATACTGATCTGCATAAGATTATTCTGTGAGAAAAAATACACACGCATAAGAGACTACTAGTTAATACAGTTATAGCTGGAATTGAAAGTGAGAGCAAATACTACTGAGCAAAAACTAAAGTACTGTGAGGAGAAAATATCAACCTAGAGAGATCTCATAGTTTTCCTTCAACTACTAAGATATGGATGTTTGAATATATATATATATATATATATATATATATATATATATATATATATATATATATAGCTACAACCAAGACAACAAAATCGTTATGCAAGAGCAGAGACTAAGAATGTAAAGGTGTCAAGCCTTCTAAAGAACTATAACACCTTTCTTCTGCAAATAACCTAAGAGAGAAGCACTTCCTCAATAGCTAGCAGGTATGACGATACACTTAGTTATTTAAGCACTGGAGAGAATTTAAGACAGATTGTCCCTAGTAATTGTTTTTACCTGTTTTTTAGGTGCAACTTCAGACGCTTGCAGAAGTAGCAGAATTCCATAGTGAAGTAGACAATACCTATTGAGGATTCTCTCTTTTTGTCCCATTCCCCTTTCCCCCTCACTGCTATTGGAGATAGATGTTATATTCGTCTGTCTCTGGTAGTTGTGGGTGGTATTGAGGACTTCTCTTCTGCTCCTGTGGAAAGGATACATCTGATTCTGACACCGGGTTCTTTTCGCATTCTGTGCTCTGTCTTCTCTCTGCCTTGCTTTGTGACTTGGGATTGAGTAGGTCCCCTGCGCCATGTTTGTTCGCTCCTTTGCCTCGTGTTCGGTTCTTGTTGTGGGCTATGGGTGCTGGTTGTCCTGTCTCTTGTTGGAGTCCGGACTCGGTTGGTGGTGTCTGGGTTCGGTCGCTGCCGGGGTGGGTGGCTTGGTGCTCTTCCCGGGTGTTTTGTTGCCCTACTATGGTTGTGTTGGGTTGGGTGTGCTTGTGGGCTGTGCCTCTGCCTGTCAGCTCAATGGGTCATGCGGCCTCGATCTTCCTTGGCGGCTCTTCTGGTCGGCTTGGTGGGGACTTTAGCTTTGGCCTCTGTATCTGGGGCCTCGCTGTCTTATTGTGGTTGCGCATGTCTCCTGGTTGCGGTGCTTTCTGGGTTCAGGGGCTGGCTCTCCAGGGGGGGTTCCGGTCCTGGCCTTTGGGGGTCACCTTTTGGTTGTCTGTTTTCAGTGTCAGGGTCTCAGCCTGCTGGGTCACAAGTGTCGCTGTGGCCAGTTTTGGGTCCCTGCGGTGGTGGCTGGTCCGGGTTTTTTTCAGCTTGGGGCTTGGTTTTGGTGTTTGGGCTTGGTCCGTTGGGGTTCCTGCCCGCCTTTCTGATGGTTTTCTCCACGCAGTGTGTTGTGTTTGGAGGCGGGTTTTTGTGCCTCTGGTGTCTCTGGTTCCTGTTCAGCTTGGTCTTCTGGTGTGCCCTGCTGTTGCTGTTTCTTCTTGGGTCTGGTTCTGCCCGGTCCATCTTTCGGTCTCTGCTCCCTTGGTGGGTTGTGCACCTCTATGCCCTCCGGGCTTGTTCTTCCTTGGTTCTGGTGTTGCCACCGGTCTTCCAGTCTGGTTGTGGGGCCTTGGCTCTGCGTCTGTTTGTCGTGGCCTCGCTGTTCCCTTGTTGGGACCTCGTGGGCCTGGACCGGTTGGGTTGGCGGTCCCTTCTTGGCCCTTGTGTCTTGGTTGTGGGGAGGGCTTGCCTCTGGGAGGTGTCCAGCTCCATCCGTTGGGACCTTGGAGCTTTGGGGTTCGCATTTGGGATTCTGTCTGTGGGTCTTTCTGGCTTCCCTTTCCCTGGTCACATTGCACCTTGCTTGGGTATGGGCCCTCTGGTGGTCCGGCGGTTCTGTGTCTGGCATGGCAGGTGCATGGTCCGGCCCTCTTGCACTTTCCTTTGGCCTCTCCTCGGTACCCGCCTTCTCCTGGTGTGGGTTGGGATATGGCTTTGGCGTGCCGGTGCAGGATGCTTGGCTTCTGCCCTAGCTTCCAGCAGCTTCCTGTTCCCTCCGTGACCTGGTTGCGGTTGGTTCAGGTGGCTTTCTCTCTTCCCTCGTGGTTGGGGGTTTCGGGGTTGTGGCTGTTGGCCCTATGCCGCTCTTTTTCCGGCCTGTGGGTGCGCGGTATTGGTGGCCTCCTGTCTTTGCTGGCATGTCTGTGGTTTGGTTGGCTGGCTTCTCGGGGCCTGTGGGGATGTCTGCGGGTTGGGCTGTGAGCTGCTCTGTTTGTCTCTCCAATACCTGTGCTCCTGGCGTGGTTATTTATCCTGCCATTTTGGCTCTCGGGTCGGTGGTTGTCTGCGTCTCCCTGTGCTCTGGTGCTGTCATGGGGTTTGGTCTTGGCCCTTCTGTGGCTGATCTTGGGACTCGCTTGGGGTGTTTCCTCTGTGTTTTCCTTTGCCCTCTGAGCTGGTTGGTCGGCTGGTTGTTGGGTTGGGGGTTTCCTCCTTTCTGGGTTCCATTCTTTCCTCTTTTTGAGGCCGTTGACTTAATCTTCTCTGGTCCTGTTTTGTTGCTTTTGGTTGACCCGGGGTTTGTGGTTGTGGGTGTCATCCTTGGTGTGTGTTGTTTGGGGTGGGGTCTTCCCTGTTGGCCCTGTCATCTTTGGGTTCTCCTGGTCTCGGTGGCCTTGGGGGTTTTGCCTCGCCCCACTCTTAGTGAGCTGCCCTGGTCTGGTTCAGGGTCTGCTCCTTGGTTTTTCTTGGATGGGGTTCTGTTGTTGGCCTTGTTCTTGGTGGGGGGTTGTGCTTCATGGGGTTCTGGCCTCTGGTTCTCCCCCTGTCATTTCTGTCACAGTGGGCTATGTGTTTTTGGCTGCCTGGTCCTTCGGGTTGATATTCGGGTGGCTGGTGTTCTTGTGCTCGTTGGGCCTGCTTCCTTTTGGCAGCGGCCTTCCCTTTGTTGGGCAGGGTTCCAGGTTTGTGTCCTGGTGTCCCCTGCATGCTTGTGGTTGTGCTGTTGGCCTGCCCCTGTGCCCCGGCTCCTTCTCCCGGTTTGGGTGTTTGACGGTTGTCCTATGTCGGCACTGGTGGTTGGTGCTGAGCGTTCCTGCCCTGGGGCCTGTTTCTCCGCTGGGGGTTGCTTGGTGGCAGTGACCTCTGGGCTCTCTGGTGGTTGAGTCATTCTGGTTGGTGATCCTGGCTCTTGGTCGGTGGTTCCTCCTTTCCTGGTTTGGTCTGTGTGGCCCTGCCCTTGGTTGCTCCTCAAGGTCTGTACCTTGGCCATGTTGGCTGGCCCTGTCCTCTTTTTTCTGTGCTGGTCTGCTGTGGAATTCTCCGGTGCTGTTGGGGTTGGTCCTGTTGTTGGCCCTGTCACCCTTCATTTCCTGGTTGTGGTTGGGCCTGTGGGATCTTTCCTTGGTCACTTCGCACTCTGTTGGGTTCGTTGTTGGTCTTTTCAGCCTTACTAGGTTTTCTCT
Organism: Calotriton arnoldi; assembly: GCA_963921515.1. Taxonomy (NCBI): domain Eukaryota; kingdom Metazoa; phylum Chordata; class Amphibia; order Caudata; family Salamandridae; genus Calotriton; species Calotriton arnoldi. The sequence continues at coordinate 930,359 of CAWUFW010006286.1, forward strand.
CTCTTCTGATCCTCCTTGTCCTGATTGTTTCCGGGGGAGTGTTTGCTCAGCCCCTCTGGGGCTTCGCCTTTGGGATTAGGGTACCTGTGGTTTGCCTCCTTTCCTGCTTTGGCTTTGTTGCTCTTTGCCTTCGTGGCTGGCTCCCTTGCACTTGGCAGTTTTAGGGGTTGCAGTCGGTGGGGCCTGGGTGTCCTGCTTGTCCTGTTTTTCTGTGGTCGGCTGCTTCTGCTTCTGGTGCCTTCTGTGTTCAGGGTGCTGGTTCTTCCCGTCCTTGGTTGTGTCCCTGTTGGCCTGGCCCTGGCTTGCTGGTGTGTCTGGTCGCCTTGGGTCTTCCTCTGTGTGTGGCCTCCTAGCTGTCCTTCTGTTGTGGGCGGTCTCTGGTGCTTCCTCAGCGGGTGCTCCTCCTTCTTTGTTGCTTCAGGGGCTTTTCCTGGTGTGGTTTGACTGCCCTCTGGTTAGGCGCTGTGGGTTGGCTGCCTTTTGTTCGCCTTGGTCATCTCCTGCTTGTTCTGAGGGGTGCGGCCCTGTTCTTTGGTTGGGTGCTTCGGGGTCTGTGTGCTCCTGCCTGTGTTTCCTATGGTTTTCCCGTTTGCTTCACTTGGCATGCTGCTTTTTGGTGTGGTGCCCTGGGTGTTCTTTGGGGGTTTGGAAGGCCGGGTTTCTGGATTTGGTATGCTCCATAAGTAAGGAATGGGACGAGGACTGAAGGGACCTGGGGGTAATGCCCTATTACTTACCGGTAATCTTCATTACTCCTTGTCCCTTTGTCCTCGTCCCATTCCTTACGCCCCTCCCTCCTGGATGGCTGGCCTTCCTGTTGGTGACTTGGTAGTTCATGCAGAATGCTGGCTAAGTGCTGGTTAAGTACTCCCAGTTGGAGGGGGTAGGGTTAGGGGTCCCAGTATTCCTCTGTTCTTTTTTATGCCTGGGAGATGATCATCTCCATAAGTAAGGAATTGGACGAGGACAACGGGACTAGGAGTTATGAAGATTACTGGTAAGTAATAGGGCATTATTAACTACTAAACTTTGCTGGGCACACCAAGATCTCGGCAGCTTGTGCCTTAACCCCGTAAGATATTTTTAAATGCAGCCTCTTTGTGACCAGTTAGGTAAGGCAGAACAGATATAATGCCACAATTGTCCTTGTTGTCAATTTCTTTGCAGCAGAGTATTGAAAAATAAAAGAATATATTGACTATTAGACTCTGCGTTTCTTGACTGCTCCCCTCGTGACTCCACCCCTTTTTCCCGCTGCCACAACTTGATCCCCAACTTATGGGCTCTGGAAGTAAATTTTTTCTAAATTCTAGCTTGCTGTCATGTCGTAATGGGTGCAGATTTTCACACAATTTCTCACCTTGTGCCCAACTCATGATCATGAGAAGGTCTTAGTTCTTTTATTTACAGGAAGAAAAGCGGGCAAGTTAAAACTAGGAACAATCCAAAAAACAGAAGGTCTTTGTGCTTTTAGAGATACAAGATAAAAAGTAAGACAATATGAATCAAATAATATTATGGCTTGTGACTAATGCTGTTCTCCGGGGAAGGCTTCACGCATGCTTGCAGACAGCATGCTGGGGATCATGAAGCTTGCTATGACACATCTGCCTGCTTCCGTTGCTTCTCTGTCCTCTCTTCCCCCTCTTACTGGGGTTAGACCCGCACGTAGGTCGTGGGTTTGACCTGCAGATAGGTCTGTGGGTTTGATCCGCAGGTGGGTCGGTGGGTCTGACCTCCAGGTGGGTCGGTGGGTTTGACCCCCAGGTGGGTCAGTGGGTTTGACCCCCAGGTAGGTCGGTGGGTTTGACCCCCAGGTGTGTCGGTGGGTTTGACCCCCAGGTGAGTCAGGGGGTTTGACCCCCAGGTGGGTCGTTGGGTTTGACCTGCAGGTGGGTCGGTGGCTTTGATCCCCAGGTGGGTCGGTGGCTTTGATCCCCAGGTGGGTCTGTGGGTGTGACCCCCTGATGGCTCTAATTAGTCTCAAAGGACTAACTTGACACATCAACTAATATGAAAACAGAGGATGAAGATTTTATCCTTTCAAAGTGTAATTCACAAAACTCACTGTCTTGGTATCTACAGCATTAAATGGTTCTGCGAGAAATACCACCATTTCACCAGGGCAATCCTTATATGATTACATCATTATATCCATGCTATAATTGCATTGTATATTTGGTGTTCATACTATAGGACATATTTCTCTTAGGGGTCAATCTGGCTTAAAGGAAAAAAAATGAATATTGAGGTGATGATGTATACTGGTGATGGGAAGCCAACCAAAGTAAGTCCCCCAAGGGTGCCAACATTTCAAGGGTCCATATTTCAAAACTGGCAAGCTATTTTAATAAGCTTTGACTTGACTGAGGGACTGTAAGAACTACCAGCATGGTTTACAGAGCCCAGGAACCAGAGCGACTGGACACAGACAATATGGCACTGCCCTGAGAACTACTGTGAAGGGTGAACATTTTGAGCTCATCAGAACATCTTAGTGGGGTTATACAGACTCCACAAAGCCATGGATTTACTGTTGTAAACAACACTGGTTCTGGGGAAACAGGCTCTACAATGACCAGCCTATACAATGATCAATACCCCGCATGCAACGTTACCATGCGTTACTTTGTCACGCAAGTCGTTATAGTGACTTACTGTAGGGGGCGTGTTGCTGGGCTGGTGTTGGATTTTTAAGTCCAACACCTTCCCTGCTGTTGTGTAGACTGGAGTTGGAATAGTAATTTATACTATTCCAAAGTGCAGCGGCCCCTAAAGCAAGTCGGTTTAACGATTTGCGTGCTAAAGTAACTCGTGATAACGTCGCAGGTGGGGTAGTGACTGCGTTGTAAACACATGCGGGGTAAATAACTGCGGGGTTCCGTCATACAACACAGGTTCTGAGTACTCACTGTCCTGGGAAGCTCTCTGCAATTACTCAACCCTACAGCTGGCCATGCAAGGCCCTTGAGACTCCTCTCTGACTCACTCCCTCAAAGCATCTTCCATTAGGGGGCCACCTCAACCCTTTGTGGACTTTCCTGTCATGGCGCTTCTTCTGACTATGGGTACACATAAGCCGGCCTTTCTTGCACATCCTAGGCTTGGGCCCACCCTTCAGGGAGAAATGCATCACGCAGAGATGTCTAACTTATCAAAATCTCTATTTGCAGCTACACAGGTATAGAAAAAGTACAAGGACTGGTTGTAGCATTTGTGTATTACAATGATGGCACTGGCAGGATAGAGATAGGGTGAACCACACATCAAGGCATCTTCGGCCTGCACATAATGCGTCTTCCTTTATTTCTGGATAGGCAGAGCTGTGAAATGGATCTGTTCACATGTCTACTTGAAGCCTGAAAATGTATATTAGCAAAGAAGAAAAAGAAATGTGCAAACCACATGACAAATTTATAGTTTTTCATACACAGAGCTTCCACAAAATCCATGTGATCGAAACCAAAACAAAGACAGCAATCACAGGTGCTAATGCCACAGAGAGAACATAGGTGTCAGCTGGTCAAGCTATTTGACTTGGCATGGCCAAAACCACGCAGGCGCTGCCAATGCCTCTTGTTTGACAGAAGACTCCCTACAAATAGGGGGAAAGGAGAGCTCAGGTATCAGCTGCTGATGCAGAGCGGATGGTGGCAGGATGTGGATGTGAATTCCTAAACTCTCCTAACATCCTTCACTTTGTTTTCCAGTCACAGAAAACATGCATAACTTTCTCAGGGTCATACTGGACAGAAGGTAGGCCTGGGCACCAAGGTATACGTGGCACTCCTTAATGAATGAAAGAGTTGAAAAAGTGGGCCACATTATCAAAGTGGGGCACTTTTGAACTTGTAAAGACCTGCTGGTATGTGTTTTCCAAGGTTTGGGAGACCGCATGCTTTTGTGCTTGCTGAGGCAATGTTTGTGTTAATATCAGGGAAATAAACATGAAACACCGGCCCACCAGACCATAAAACAGGCCCACAAGCAGCAAAACTGTGGCCCACACACTGATCTGTCAGACCAGCTTTCTGTCACTGCCCAATTGCCCCATAGCTAGTCACAACCTGAACTTAAGCCACAGAAAGTAAGCACCCTGAAGTGGGAAGCAAGAACCACTGGGATTTTACAAGAGAGGCTGCCTCCTAAATGGAGTGAAAGATCAAAGGCCTGCAGTCAGCAGCCACAAGCCATCAATCTGGACATAGCCCAGCATGAGGGGATGAAGCCATGCTCAGCTGTCAGTGGGGCAATACATAGGGTACCTCCTGCTGGGCAGAGGAGCTTATAAACCGCACCAAAACCATGGAGCACTTGCATTGGTCTCACAGGTTATTGAATCTTCTGTAGAGAAACTCCAGTGCAGGGCTTCACAGCTGGTGATCCGACATGGCCTTCAATATGTCCCAGGCATGCCAGGCCTTTCATCCCTACTCATTAGCTGCTGTGAGACCGTCGGATTCTTTGTATCTGAGTACATCTGTGTGGAGAGTAGAATGCCCTCGTCAGCTTACAGGTTTATTTGCATGATTAAAAGAGCAGATATGTATAGCCTGTCGACTGGATGTAAAGACAAATGTCCCTGCAACGCTGTGCAGCTGAGCTATCTAGGGCTGAAGTAAAATAGCCCTTGAGAAGTCTGACATATGTTTATGTATTCTGTGGAGTCTCAGAATAGAGCAAGAGAGTTGCCTTCCAATAAGTATTAGTAATGCTACATTTATTAACTCATGTGGCTAGTTTATGGTATTTCTATTAAAAACATTGGACAAGCATGTGCTACTGTGTTGCAAAATGACCCTCGAGAAGATGGAAGCAAACCGGAGAAAGGACACTTTGGCTTTCAAAAGTGTTACAAGCAACACATATTACAATAGTGAATATGTCGTGTCTGGATTCACACTTACTACTGCCAACACTGTGCACATAATACAGTGATGCACAATAATACAAGAATATTTAAAATGGCACTTGTAATCACAATAGTATTAACAAAGAAATTGTTATTTCATTTTTTCGTTCACCTCAGGACATTTTTTCTTTGTCCTGAAAGTTCCACTGCCTTGTGTTTTATTTTGGCAGCAGATGAGTGTGTGTGGGGAGGGGGATGCCGAGACTGAGAGACCCCTTCAATCCCACTTGCGGTGTCTTGAAATGGGGCACTCGATAGTCTCAGGAAGGTAGTCGTATTTGAAATCCTCTGCAAAGGTCTGATTTGTGGCAGCTGCACTCCGGGGCCACGCCTACTACTCTCCCCATATACACGAGGTCCAGTCACTTGATGCAGATGGGGACATGTGGCAGGTGGGAAGCAGGAATCGAGTCTGCGCAGACTCGACCACCTCAGGCGTCCCCCGCATGAGCCTGCTGACGTGACGTTGTCTGAACTAACTCGGGTCAGTTCAGGAGCCCAGGTAAGGCCCAGGCGGGCATTTTTATTAACTTTCAGTAATATCACCAGTAGGACGCTCGGTTTTGGGGACCCCAGACACTCTGTGAGACTCCAGTGAGTGAGCAGGCATTGGGTAATCTAGACACTCAGTAAGTCTCACTATCACAAGTGCTGTCGCCCCGTTAAGTGTTGTTACCGCTCGTTACAAGAACACCAGCTCTGTGGGGAAGTGCAGGTACTGCCAAGGCTGCCCGGGGGGCCCCGTAGGGGACCCTCCAACAGGGCGGCCGCCTTAGTGCCACAGGAAGGCACAAGTATGCATTTTGGCTCCCTGGGCTAGTGACCAGGGGGGGGGATCGGCGGGCCGCGTCACTTCCGGCCGAGGGAGGGGGATAGGGTACATAAGCCTTCCCCGCCCACGTGAGGGTCTCTTGACCGCTGCCCGTCTCGCTGTTTGGTCGCCTGTGTTGTCGCCGGCCACAGGAACGCTTTCTGGTGAGTTGTATCCCCCCCCCCAGCCTCCCTAGGCAGGGGTGCCTGGCCGGGCTCGCCTCGGCAACGGTGCCCGCTCTAGGGGGGGGAGGACAGCTCCTCGAGGGCTCAGGCGACTACGGGGGTTTCGGGGGGTTGTGCGGCCATTGTGGCCCTGGGCACGCCGTATCTTTTACGGTATGGGCATGATGGTTGCGGGTCCCCTCCGGGCCGTGCGCTCCAGGAACGCTGCTTAAGAGAGTTCTTGCCCGGACCGGGGGGCCTCGCCAGGGTCCCGTCGTCGGTGCACATCCCGCTGGGCCGCTATGCCCTCCCCAATCCCCCGGGCAGTTTTCTCCTTCCAGCCTGTGCATCGCCTCCATCTCTCTCCCTCCTCATGGCTTACTGTGGGGGGAAGGTGGCCCATCTGGCTTGGGGGGGTCTCTGCTCCATGCAGTCTCTCGACTCCTGGTTGCGCTGAGCTCTGGGGCCGGGGTCATCTGGCCACATCGGCGAGCGTGCTCCGGGCGTTGGGGTCCTCCGTGGTGTGGCGGAGCATCTGGGGCCACGCCGTGCCGCATCTTCCCCTACCCTCCCTGCGGGTCACGGAGGGGAGGCTGGTGGGAAAAGTTGGACGCTGTCGTTATCCGGTCCGGGGGCCGCCCCCAGGGGAGAGGGGAGGGGCCTCCCGCCTCAGCTTGGGCATGCGCTCTTCTCCTAAGGCGATCCGCAGGCTGGACCGCTGACCCGGCTTTAGAGTTTCTTCACGGGTTGCGCTTACTCGCGTGCAGACTGGTTCTGCTGTCGCTACCAGGCTTGGTTGCAGCCAGATTTCGAGGTTTACAGCCCGCGAAGGCTTGGGGTGTGTGGCGACTAGTTTGTTGGTATCGCCGTGCACACACTATGGCACAAGTCAATATGACACATTCACCGGGAGCCTCCGCAACTCGCTTGTCCCGCGTGGTGCTTAGCATCCCGGTGCTTGCGCAGGCTCTTCAGTCTCTATAGTCTGGCTCGCGCTTTCGCCAAGTGCCTCTACCTTGCCTCCCTGCTCGCGTTTTCCGCCCCGCCCCCCCCCACCAAGCGCGGGTGGCTCCGTGCGGGGAGGGTCGCGCCGGCTTCTGGTCCTCGGCTTGCTGGACGGCCGCAGGCTCTTGGGAGCGGCGGGGCGGGTTGCGCCCAGCGAACACGTTTCGTCATTGTGGGAAGGAAGGTCGGCACCCCTGCTGCCATGTTTGGAGGAGGTTGGGCCTGGCAAGTCTTACGTGTGGCACTGCCGCTCACCCCTGGCGTCTCCTGGTTGGCGGCGCCTCCTGTGCCCGGGGAGCGCGGTTTTCGCGGTGGCTTCTGGCGCCTGTGTGCGGGGACGGGTCTCTTCTAGGGGCCTGCTTGTGCTTGCTGTTCCCTGCGGGTGTGCTCCCCGACGTGCGGCATGCTGGCGGCGCGCCCTGGCGTCGGCACCTGGCTCCTCGACCCGGGGAGAGGGGGGAGCGTTGGGCGCGCCGCGGACAGCACTGGGGCGTGTGTGGGGCGGGGGGTTCAGGCTGGTGCCTGGATTACTCCCGTGTACGGTGGTGGGCCTGGCTTGCTGCTCCGCTTTCGCTGGCCGGGGCGCGGCGTCCCCGCGTGGCCCGTGGGGTGTGCGTCGGCTAGGGGTGGAGGGAGCGCCGCACCACGTCTGGGGTGTGGCCTCTCCTGCGCTGTCTTAGGCTCCTGCAGTTTCTGGATGCATGGCCTGGGACCGTGTGGATCTCGGCGCTTTGGGGGGGGTTGTGCCGGATATGATGGCATGTGCTGCCCGGATGGACACATCGGGGTTTTCACGCGTTCCAGTGATCCTCTTCAGTCACGCACTCCGTCTTCGCAAGGGTTGCCGCGGTAGGCATGGACACGGGGGTGCAGCATGAAACAGATGTTGCAGTTTGTCCGCTGCCGCCATGGGGTAGGGTATGGGGTATCTGGCTGGCTTGTTACCTACCGGGGAGCAGGCTGGGTACTTTCAGTCCCTTTAACGTTCTTTATTGTTTGCCACCCCCAGGTCAAGACGGAGCTGCCACCCGGCGCAGGTTCACGCTGCCCCACACTCCCCCGACCCCCCCCCCCGAAACCCCACCCGATCTGGCAGGGAAGCAGGTCAGTTGCGCTGAGGGAAGCGCTGAGCCGCTTCCTCTGAGTACGATTACTCATTCTCAGGAGAGTAAGTACAGACGCTGGGTGTGTGTGCATTTGGGACCTTTGGAGGAAGTGTGGGCTAACCCACGGTTGGGGGGTAACCTAACGTATCTCTGCTTCATCTCCACCCAGTTTCTGTGGAGACTTCCAACGACCGTCACCCCCTTCGACACATCGCTCTCCCTTGTTGAGTAAGTACAGGCGCAGCTCGCTGTGTAACGGAAGGGACATTAGGAGATCTTGGGAGTGCCTGATCGCTGTTTGGGTGTTAGCTCATTGCTGTCTTTTCTTTCAGGTTGAGTCCACCACATCTGGATATAATGGATAGCCAGGGATCCCAGTCGCTTTTCTCGGTGACGTCCCAGGTGGAGGAAACTCAGCAAAGCACTTCACAAGACACTCAGCTAGCTGCCATCGTGGAACTGGCCAAGACCAAGGGATTGGCTTGGGCCGCAGAACTTTTGAAGGCTAGCAACCCAGCGGATTCTGGGGTCATCTGTGGGGGTTCGAGCACTGATCAGGAGCCTAGTGAAGAGGCAGGCCCCTCCCGGTCCAAGCGGACACGCAGGGCAACTAACAAGGACTTCCCGGCAGACCCGCCGCCACCTAAGAGTCGGGCAGTGGCCATCACCCAAAGTGCCCTGCTGCCCGTTCCCCCGCCCGTGACGCAGGGAATAGCCCCTCCCCCGGCGGACGGCACTCCCCAAGGGACCTTCGCTACTATTGAGGACTTGGGTAAGCTCTCGGACACTTTAAAGAGCTTCATGTCAGAGGTCAGAGCTGGTCTTGCTGGGGCTAGTGCGACGGTTGCGCCCATCGCAGTGAACAACGGGGTTGGAGGGGTAGCAACGGCGGCAAACGTGTGGGCCCTCCAAGGGGGACACACCCAAGGGCATCAGTTGCTCCACCCTGTGGGGGAGCTCGGTTCAAGAGTTCTGACAGGGCCTGGGTTAGCGGGGTCTGCTAAGGAGACAGTGGCCGCCGAGAAAGTTGGTGGCCTTGGCCCAGGTACGCAGACCCCGTCTCTCCCGGGCCCGTTAAGTACAGCAGGTAATAGCGGAGTGCCTCTCGGCGAGGTAGTCGGTCTTCCCGCAGCGGGGGCCACGGCTAACTCCACACAGGCCACACCTAGCCCTCCCCTAGTTGTGCTCTCCACAGCTATACAGCCGGTCTCGGCAGCCATTGCCCTTACGGTGCCTCCTCCGGCAGCGCAACCAGGACATTTGCTGGTATCTCACGCGCCACTCCTGTCAGGCCGCAGCTCCCTGTCCTGGGAGGTGCCCCTTGCGGTTAAGGAATTCATATGGAGGCGTGAATTTCTGGACATCTTTTCCTTACTCCTGCTTTGCCAGCACGGCCAGGACGCCCGGAGGGTTGGGGGCAAAGAGGAGGATAAGAAAGTCAGGTTTCAGGCATGGCCGGAGAAGTCGATTGATAACTGGCTATCGGCCTTCTCCATTTTTCAGTCAGTGATCTTGGAAAAATTCCCTGAGCAAGGGCAGGCACTGGTGCAATATCAACGGCTGATCCACACTGAAGCACAAAAGTGGGGGGTCAGGGTGGGTCAACTATGACCGCGAATTTAGAAAAAAGATGGCAGTATGCCCTGAGATGGGGTGGGATCAAAAGGAGGTCCAGTTGTGGATGGACCATATGGGGTCCCGCGGGGCGCAGAACACTGTGACGCAGCCTAAGGCGCAGGGGGTGGTTCATCTAGATTCTGAGTCCTCCCAGACTGGCATTAAGGCTTCCAAGCAATCCTTTCGAGGGTCACGCAGGGGGGGCCAAAGAGGGGGGTTCAAGCGAGTGTCCCCGGGTACCTGCAACCTCTTCAATGCAGGGTCCTGCTCCTGGGGGATCAAGTGTAGGTTCCAACATGCCTGCAGTAAATGCGTTGGCGGACACCCCGTGAACTCTTGCCCGGCCAAGCAGGACAAGTCTCCGCCTGCTGCCAGTAAATAGGACAACTGAGGCAGCACCGAAGGATACTGTTAGATCCATCTTTTCCGCACAAGACCCTCCGTGCAGCGCCTCAACCTTTCCTCCCAGTCCACTGTTGCGTAGTGCATCCCTTGCCCCCCCCTGCTCGGTTGCTCCCCTCGCTCAGAAAGGGCCGTCTCCCATCATCCTAAACAACATCCTCCCCCTTCTCAGACGGTACCCCATCAAGGACGATGGGGCTCTATTACTGGGAGGGTTCTCAGAAGGATTCGTGATCCCTTATGTGGGCACTTTGACTTATAGGGAGGCAGACAACCTCAGGTCTGCCAGGGACCTTCCTTCTGTGGTGCAGGCAAAAGTCAAGAAGGAACTGGAGCTAGGTAGGGTAGCAGGGCCCTTCAGGGAGCCCCCACTTGTCAACTTTGTAGTTTCCCCTCTGGGGGTGGTACCGAAGAAGGAGCCGGGGACCTATAGACTCATTCATCACCTGTCTTACCCAGAAGGCGACTCGGTCAACCATGGGCTGCAGGAAGGAACTTGCTCAGTGTCATACTGTACACTAGATGTGGCTCTGGACTTAGTCAGGAGGGCGGGCAAGGGGGCCTGGTTAGCAAAGGCGGACATTGAGTCGGCATTTCGCTTGCTACCAGTGCACCCGAGCAGCCAACACCTGCTGGGTTTCAGGCTAGATGGCTGGTACTTTTTTGACAAATGCATGCCCATGGGGTGCGCAGTCTCCTGTGCCTTCTTTGAGGCTTTCAGTTCCTTCTTGCAATGGGCGTTACAGGAAACCTTCGGGGTGGAAGGGGTCTCCCATTACCTGGACGACTTCCTTTTCATTGGGTGGGATGGCACACAGGAATGCAGAGCGGCTCTTTCGGACTTTCAGACCCTGGCAAACCACCTGGGGGTCCCACTAGCAACTAGGAAAACTGAAGGGCCGGCGCAAGTACTTACGTTCCTAGGAATTGAACTGGACACGGTGCTTGGTGAATCCAGACTGCCTCCAGAGAAGGTCAGGGACCTGGAACAACAGATCAGACTAGCCGTGGGGAAGGACAAGGCCCCTCTGGCCTTTGTGCAGAGCCTCCTGGGGAAACTTAACTTTGCTGCCAGGGTTATTCCCGCGGGGAGGGTCTTTGCGCGCAGGTTGGCCAGAGCGACCGCTTCGGTCACAAAGAAGCACCACTTAGTCAAACTGTGCAGGGGCATGAGGGAGGATTTGCTAATGTGGGCGGACTTTTTGGAGAACTTTAATGGGTCAGTCATCTGGCGCGCTCCCTGGGCCAACAGCACAGAATTATCTCTGTTTACAGATGCGTCTGGAAGGGAAGGGTTCGGGGTCATCTTAGACCGGGAGTGGTGTGCCGAGAGGTGGCCCAACTCTTGGCATAAGAGAAAGATCACTTCCAAGATCACTGTGTTGGAACTCTTCCCCATAGTTTTAGCTCTTCACCTCTGGCCGGGGGTGCTTACAGCGAAAAAGGTCCTGTTCTGGTCCGACAACCTAGCAGTTGTCCAGGCAATAAACTCACATTCGGCTAGCTGCCCCTTGGTTTTGAGTCTGTTGAGAGAACTGGTGAGGGCATGCTTAAAAAACAATGTTGAATACAGGGCTCGCCATATTCAAGGGGTTCAGAATGTGGCCGCTGACGCTCTCTCTCGTTTTCAGTGGCGCCGTTTCCGAGAGGCGTGGCCGAGAGCGAGAGAGGAGATGACCCCTTTCCCACAACACCTGTGGCTTCTTCTGAGGTGGAACAGCGGATGAGGAGTTTAGGTGAGCTGTCACTGGCACCTAGGATGGTGAAGCGCTACAGGACTTGTGTGGACACCTTTTGTGCGAAGATGGGAGCGTGGGACGATGCAGGGTCCCCACTGGAACTTAGAGTGCAAACATTTATTTTGTGGGCCAAGGATGGTGGGAAATCCCACCCCTGGATCTCGGGGCATTTGTCAGCCATTAGTTATCACGCCCGGTCGAGAGGACTTCCTGACCCGACCAAATCCTTTGTCATCAGGGCTGCACTTAAGGGATGGGCTAGGAGTGAACCCTGTTCCCCTGACAACAGGTCTCCCATCAGTTACTCGATCCTGCAGGGGATGCTAGACAGCATGCCCAAGGCCACCCGTTCGGGGTACGAGGCAATTTTATTCTCTACTAGTTTTGCGCTGGCCTTCTTTGGGACCTTCAGGATTGGGGAGCTAGTTGCGCGATCCAAGCAGGACACCTCGGGGGTGGCTTTGAATATCAGGGACGTTACCATTAGCTCTTCTTGTCTCAGGATAGTGGTGAGACAATCTAAAACGGATCAAGCAGGAAAAGGGAGAGTAGTCCTGTTACAGGGGCTGGGGGACGCTAGGTATTGCCCCCTGCTTTTGGGCAAGGCTTATTTGGCCCTCCGCCCGGGGTTTGCGGGGTACTTCCTGGTTCACGAAGACGGGTCTCCAGTTACCAAGTTCCAGGTAGACCACATCATGCAGATTTGCATGCAATTGTCAGGACAAGCAGGGGGAGACAAGAGATTTAGCAGTCACTCCTTCAGGATTGGGGCGGCTACCACTGCCTTCCTATCAGGGATGCCGCCAGAGCGAATTAAGCAAGTAGGGCGGTGGGAATCGCAATGCTACAAACGTTATATAAGGCCTTGAACGGAAGGTTAGGGGAGAAGCCCCTTGGGTTTAGGCGAATCTGTCCGGTGCTGACAGGTGTACGGTTTCGGCCCGGTTGGCCAAATGAGGTTGCAGTGCTGTGTTTTGTTTATTGTACAAATGTAGATCATAGAATATAAACGTTTAATAAAGTTGATTTCAAATACAACATCTCTTTATTTACCAGGTACCAAGGTCTGGGTAATTGGCCACTCAAGCATCGTTAGAGTGGCACAGTGGGCTGAAATAAGGAAGTGGCGACATGGCTTCTCCGCTACAGAGATCACGTGGCTAGGTTACCCGGGCATGCGTTGGAATGAGCTGAAGAGGAAGCTACAGCAGAGACTGGGGGGAGGGAGCGGTCCACCTCACATTCTGATCATACACTTGGGAGGGAATGACCTGACGGCGCTAGGGAAGAGAGGGCTGCTCCAGGACATGAGGGACATCATGTGTCAATTGAGTATTCAGCTGGGGGCTTGTGAATTGTGGTGGTCCGAAATTATACCTCGCCAAGTTTGGCAAGGAGCCCGTTCGGGAGAGGCAATTGAGATTTCACGCAGGAGAGTGAACAGCGCCATGCGTAAATTCACCCATCAAAGGGGATTTGGCTTCATCAGGCATGGTTTACTTAATGTCAAGTCTACTGGATGTTGGGAAGTGGATGGGTGTCACCTCTCAAGGGTAGGCATGGACCTATTTTTGCTGGACCTGAGGGAGGCCTTGGAAGCAACAGGCTGTAAGTAGGAATAGCTGCCTTGGTGGGGGCACTGGTGGTGACGGGGCCACCTCCAGAGCTGTGGAGGAGTTACAGGGCGATCCAGAGTCTGCAAGGTACAGAAGGGTACTATATTGCAGCAGCACAACAGGGTGCTAAGCCAAGGATACCCAGGGATGTATTAGCGGGTCCCCTGGAAGAACTACGGCGCCCCGTTAGCCTACAGGTGGTTGTGGGTCTGAGCAACCGGGGGCTGCCTGGAACGCTCCACCCACCTGTCTGGGGGGGCGTGAGTAATGGAGTGGACTGGCGGTCCACTGAGGGCAGAGGTGGCCTCTCCCAAGAATTGGTAACCACCGGTTGGCGATGGCCACGGTGCAAGTTGGCTCATCAGACGGGCAGGCGGCATAGGGGCTAGCCTGCCCTGGGATCGCCCGTAAGATAACCCACCATGTTGGCATATTGGTTATGCAAATAAACCTGCAGCAAAATTTCTCCACTAAAAAGGTGTTGTGTGGTTTATTTATGTATATCACGTTATGATAACTGAGTGTTGCCGATATTGGCACTATGCCAAGGCTGCCCGGGGGGCCCCGTAGGGGACCCTCCAACAGGGCGGCCGCCTTAGTGCCACAGGAAGGCACAAGTATGCATTTTGGCTCCCTGGGCTAATGACCAGGGGGTCGGCGGGCCGCGTCACTTCCGGCCGAGGGAGGGGGATAGGGTACATAAGCCTTCCCCGCCCAAGTGAGGGTCTCTTGACCGCTGCCCGTCTCGCTGTTTCCCGCCCTACCGCTTACCCTGCGAACGGACAAAGGAGGGTACGGGGGGGAAGAAATAACTTATTGTTTTGTGTTGCAGGAGGAGTTACAGGGCGATCCAGAGTCTGCAAGGTACAGAAGGGTACTATATTGCAGCAGCACAACAGGGTGCTAAGCCAAGGAAGGTGTTGTGTGGTTAATTTATGTATATCACGTTATGATAACTGAGTGTTGCCGATATTGGCACTATAAGCTTTGCAAGTACAACCGACCTGACTGAGGCAAAGTGCTGGTACGGGGCTGAGCTCATTGAAGAGCTTCGAACGGATTGTGTGGGGGCGGAGGGTTCACAGGGAGGGGGGTATGCCCACTGAAGAGCATCGGGCACAAGAGGAGAGGGGGGTCTGAGCCCACTGAAAGAGCATCGGGCAGGAGGGAGGGTCTGAGCCCACTGAAGAACATCGGGCACAAGGCTGCGTTTGTCTGAGCCACTGAAGCACAGGTAACGGACCGAGGTGAAGACTTTGGACTCGGACCTGGGGAAGCAAGTTCGAGTGTCGGCGTCGGCTCAAAATGCTGCGATTCTGGGCAAATCATTTATTCTGCCAAACAAAAATATGAATGCGCCTTGTTTAATGTAACTGCTGCTAGTGTAAAGCGCTCCGTTACCTGAGGGTCGAGTGTGCGTTATAGACGTCCGGCGGTGCGTGTTATGTACAGGATCAGGGCACGACATAGGCACTGCTCCATGTTGTGGTGCAGTACAACAACGTGTACTAAGTCTGCACCGCTCCATGTTGTGTATTCTGCACATATTTTTGTTCCAAGCATGCAACGCTTCATGCTGTTATGTGCACCTGCACACTACTGTTCTCTACATTATATACAGCAGATATGCTATTAGTTATGTACAGCATGTGTGTACTACGGATTGACATGTACGGCACTCCTATGCCCGATACGCCATACATTTTAACATGCACAATTTTTGCACTCCACATGCACTACAATGTACAGCACCACACCCAAGCCACACATGTGCTCTATTTGTGGTAAGTACAGTTCCGTGTACCACGTGTGCATTGCTACATACATTCTTATATACAGTATTAACGCACTACTCCATGCACTGATTTGCACATATGTGAACCATGCTTGTAATAACTCAGTACAGCTGTGCACCATACATGCACAGCTCCATTCATTATTTTACTTACAGCAGCTTTCTTAAACCACACACACTTCATTGCGCCTCTATTCACTGCCCCGTACTCACTGGGACATACAGCGGAGCAGTTGCAACATTTATATAAGCATGCCTGTACGTGATGCACAACACGTGTTCAGGATGAGCATGCCTGAAAGCAGATGGCGCGTCAGGTCTCCCTGCTTGATATTACGTAGCTTGCATTACTTTATGCGTCATAAAAGTCAGGCACAATTTATCCTCTAGAGAAAGTACCCTGATGCACACCTGGTAGAAGCCATGCTCCTCGGAACAAAATCATTTTGAAAATCGCATGTCAAAGCTTGTTTTAGAGGAGACGTGTTTCTTTTCCAATGCAGCACCCCCACACCATGAAAATGCCCCGGTTGGTCATTCTCAGTGAACCATACAGTGGAAAGGCACTCTGCTCACTCGCTAGGGGTGTCAGGTTGCAGCACTGTGCTGTTGGACGCACGTTAAAAAATGTAAGTCCGTTTTTATATAGCGCAGCTACTCACCCTTACGGGTCTCAAGGCGCTGGGGGCCGTAGTGGAAATTAAGTGAGCTATTGCCCAGAGTCACATGGTGCTGAGCTGAGCTGCCGCCGGAGCCGGGGATCGAACCGTGAACCCTGTGCTCCGAAGTCAGCTGCCCTGGCCGCTGCACCACACCTCTCCACCATTCATTCACCTCTGTTGAGTGCAACACGCTAGCAGCAGTTTGAAGGCTGCTCTTAGGTCTAGACAAGGTGCTGTGCACATCTATACATTTGTTTATGTAAAGCTACACAGAGCAGTGACCCTTGCCTCTCAGTCACTGGCGATGATTGATGACGGCCTGAGTACCCAGGTGTGGATTAATTTTTACCACAGGAGGAAACAGACACTGGTAGAAGGAGCTCATGCAGAAAGGGACGGTTTTGAAAGATCATTTTGTGAAATGCTTATTAAGTTGCCCTTCAAAGTAATGTCACGAGTCCCTTGCTTTAGCGACGCTAGCAAGTTATTCACAAATAAACGAGGCCAGAGCCCGGTCCAGAACAAATCTCGCAGACCAATTCCGCTGTTATAACAAGAGATTGCTTTAAAATTAACCTTTGCCCTGTTAAGAAAACAGGTGTCTTTCGTCCAGTTAGGCTCTGTGAACGTTAAAGTGCTTTGCTGCCGCAGGAAATGTTTCCAGGTTACATATATGTTTTCGATGGCCAGGCATGTTAGAAGCTGCTCGCCAAACTCTTTTAAAGGAGCGGAGGTGAGGCACAGCAACATTTTAGATTGTAATTGTAGTTTTATTTATATAGCACTTATTACCCCTGACGAGGCGTCGAAGTGCTTAGATGTCTTACAATGTGTGTGTGTGAATTTGATTTCTGGGTGAGACTGGGCCTGTCCAGACGTCAAAGTGCTCAGATGTCTTAGAGTGTGTGTGCGTGTGTGAGTTTGATTTCTGGGTGAGACTGGGCCTGCTCGGTGTTCTTTCTGCAGGGTCCGACTAGCAGCAATCTGCCAGTGCTCGTTGGGCTGGTCCGACAGCTCAGTGTGTGGGCCTGTTTTTTGTGGCTGTATGTTGGCCTGTTTTGTGTTCTGCTGCTGCCTGGGTTCATGTTTACTGTTGCTTTCTCTGATCATATTACCGCAGACATTCACTACAGCAAAAACACAAATGCATGCTGTCTAAGGTACTGTAAGATAACTATACACCATCACCATGTCTTCACAAGTTTAAATTTGCCCTGATTTGCAAATGTCATCACGTGGGCCGGTTTGTAACTATCTAGGGTCTGCTTTTATTTTAGTGCCCGTGCTGGAGCATATTTTGTGTTCGACAGTCTGAGGCTGACCTTGATGTTCTTCATGTGTTTCTGAAAATAAGGTTTGGTTGGTGGAACGCGAAGAGTTTACTTAAGTGAAACTGCCTAATAATGGTGATACAATTGTACAGGATCACAGAAGCCGCTGCAGTACTGACAAATGAGGGCTGCACTGCACAGCTGGATACAGTAATGACTGTTTCTAGAAACAAGTGACATGTGATCTTTTGCACTGGTTGAATGCGTGTGCTGCTTAGGGGCAGACAGTGCTTAATTTGAGCCGGTGGTTTCTGGTGCTCAGCACCGGCACTTAATTGGCAGCACAGGCACTTATGACAGTCCGCCACATAGTGGGCTGTTTGCCTGATTTAGAGTGAGCAAAACAACAGTTGTTTACTCATTCATTATACAGTTAAAAATGACTAATACCTGCCACCCATGCTAATCTCAAAGCTTTGGGGACCTGGAATAGTCTGAACTGTCGCACTTGTAGGAGTGTTATGGTTAGCAGCTGGTTTGGTACTGTCACTGGTAGCGTTAGCAGAGGCAATGGGTGGTGTAGGCTGCAGTGACCTCCTGATGAGGGCCCTGGCACGTATTTGTTTTTTACAAATTAAGCACAGGGGGCAGAGGATAGAGGAGAGGGGCTTAGAGTCAAAAGCTTTCTCTTTAACTGCCCAAAGGCACCAACCATTTTATGCTACTGTGAGCTGCAATAAGTAGGGCTCAGTGTGTCATGATGTACGCACCATAAAGCTGTGTTTTAAATGCCGTATCCTCCAGAGCAATCCACTTTACAGGATCGAAGGCTCTTTCAAAGGAAACCCAGCCCTGATCTGAAAGAGTCTACATAAAACAGCAACTGACTGCTGAATTGTTATAAAATGAGCATCCAATTCCAGGATGTTGTAGTTGTGCATTTTTTGTGTAGCATATTTCTCTTGTACAGTTCATACTTTGAACGGAGTCACCTTCAGGCATTTTTAATGGGAGACCATTGAGAGCTTTAGAGGCTGAAGGCAGCGCAAATTTCTCCCAGTGCCTGTCAGTGGGTCAAAAAGGTGCTCAGAATACTTGGTCATCCAATCCTTGGCCTCTCTGCTGAACATACTGAGCAATGGTCACTTATTCCAGATGCAATTGTGATTCTGTGCAACTGTGTGTGAAGGAGGTACACGCTTTCAAAAATATTGAGAAGGCAAAAGTAAATAAAAATACAATGCTTACAGGTGAGTTGGTGTGTTGTGTGTTTGGGGTTGTGAAGTTCTGGTTATATTGAATAAGCAGCTACCTATGTCATTATCATATGAAATCTCTTAATTGATGTCATATCTACACTTTCACAGTGTTTTCGAATATCAGAGAGGCACTAGAGTTCACTCTTGGGCTGTGAACTCTAAGGCACACACTGAAACAGTTTTGATAAACAAAGCTTCTATTGGTATATGTTTGAGTGTCTGAGAAGCAGGGATGTTGGAAATGATAATAGTGCAGTTCTGGTCCCACACTCATGTCCTGTATCTGCTCCTAGAAGATTGCTTCGAAGCAGTATATTCATTCAGTACTAGGAGGTAAATAGAACATTTAAAAAAGGAATGCTAATCAATAAGTGCATAGAAATTGATCCGTGTAACCACACAGACAGGAATACTAGTCTCTGACTGTGCTGGGGACTTGTACAGACAGTGACGCAGACGTAACCAGGGCCGAACTGGACTGCCTCGAGTCAAGAGGCCCTGGCGGGATCGTCATTTCTTTGCTCTGACACATGTGAGAACATGCGCTCGCTGTGCCTGTGCTATTGTGCTGAGGTACATGTGGAGAGAGTTATAATCTAAAAATCCCACAGTTTGCTGAAATATAATTTCTGTTTGCCTGGCTAATACTAAAAAAATCAAGGATGAACTTCAATCCTGGGATGGATCTCTTTCGCCATCTCATTTTTAAAGTATTTGCAATGTACAGTGTTACCAATGGTGTGAGCCTTGATGAATTCATCAACCAATACAGTAAAGAGGCAGAGATTTGTTACAGGTAGAAAACACTTAGAGGCCCTGTTTCCATTGGTTGTGTGTGCTTGGCTTGGGGGTCTTTTTGCAAGCAGACCAGTTCGAGGATGGGGCACATTTTTGATTTGTTTTTAATGTTTTTTTCAAAGGAACCGTTGGCTGCTGGTGATTCACTGCCAGTCATCAATTGGAGGGAGAAACTATTGAAAGGCTACGTTTAATGAAGGTAAGCCTCGACACCAAAAGGAGTTTTTAAATTAAAACAGGTCATGTTACAGTGTTAGACGCCGGGTTTCAAACCCAAAATATTTTTCTTGCAGACACGCGGTATTTTGAATAAACCACGGAGAGGAGCTGCTTCTAAGTAGAGGTAAGCTTCTGTGACCATGGGTATTCAAAAACAACATCGTGTCGCATTAATATGCCAGATAACTGATCCATGTTTTATAAACTCATTTTCAAGAACATTTGAAGAAATTGAATGAACATATAAAGGCAGAATAAATCATGATCGATTTTTCTTCATGCCAGGTACGAGCTTTGGTGCCTAATGGACACTCGATGTGTGTTTCATATAATTTGAATTATTCACATATCTCGTGTTGTTTTTAAAAAGAAATGGGTTTCTGTTTTAACCCACAGATACTCTGCTGTATACCGATGGTTCTGTGATTGGTCTCTTCAAGCAGGGAATATATTTTATCTCTGCAGGTAGGAACTACAGCCTGGTTATAGCTTTGCACAATTCGTGCCCGTGGTGTCCAAAAAGTGATAGTATCCCCTTGATTTGGCAGGTTTCTCCAAAAAAGATTCCAAATTGCCCGAAGAATAATTAATATCTTCCCGCCAGGTACTGATGTTGATTATTGTGTGAATTCTTTAAAAAAAAGTTTAGTGAAGGAGTCAGTAATAACAATGAATAATATGATTACTTTGTCTATCCCAAATTATTCTAGATAATACCACCGCACGCAGAAGCTTAGTGCAATGAATTAAGAAGCCCTGATGAGAGTCCTTGTATTTGTAGCCTAGGACTCGAAACGCGTTGGCATTTCCTTGACACTGAGGAACTGAGATTCAATCATTACGTCCTACGGAGGTTTTTTTTTAAATTGTTCTCCCTGCTATGGACATTATGTTTTGTTCCCTTTGTGATTATGAGCTATGCTGATCATTTGACTGATTAATTAATTGCACATAATATTTGTTGTATTTTTTGTCGTTTTGTGGTTAGTAATGTGGTGCTGTTGTATTGTTCATTGTCATTAATGTCATTGATTCATGGATTATTGATTTCATGATTTATTTTTTATGATTTCTGTATAGAAAGTTGGGAATATGTTGGTGTGTCCTTTTTTGTAATTGCATGAATATTCGAAAAAATAAAACGAATGTAGACAAATAAAAAGGAAAATAAAAACTTGGTCAAACAAAATAATCGGTTTTGATCATCACGGTAAATCATAAGTGTATAGAAAGTGAAACAAGGTTCAGGTCAAACCCCCTTTTTTTCTTCTTGACTTTTAGAAAGTGGGCAGTTCTCTGTGCTTATGACTCTGTGTTTTGCAGCCTGACTCCAATCCACATCTAGGCCTGGGTAACAGCTACACTTTGAGCATACTTTCCAGAAAGCCATCACACAGGAAGGGTTGGGTGTGACAGGGTTACATCTGCATTTACCTGCATACTGATGATATTCATGGGCTGGGAGAGAGAGGGGTGTTCACACTTTTCATCTATATAGGCTGTGTCCTGCCCTCACACAAAGCGCTGATTTACCCCCTACTCATGTCTGGAGCCAGGGCTGGAGTTGAAAGGGAGTGTTGTGCACTTCTAAGGTTTCCTTTGACATTCCCCCTTGAACAAAGACAATTTTGAGTATCAGTACAGGGGCTCTGACCCCATGTTTTGGAACTGGAACCAAACCTCTGTCAGAAGGACTCCTGCGCTGCTCAAATGACTCATCAGGATTGCTCTTCTGCTGTTGTCCTGTTGCCTGCTACTTGCTGGGTGGCCTAAAGGACTCGCTGGATCACTTTTCTCTTTGTTCCCCTGCACCCATCTGCTCTCTGACCCTGTTCTACTAAGGCATTGGGCTGCTGCCAGGAGATCTCGCAATTAGAACTAATGTTTTGTTGTGCTGGTCTGCCTGCCTACTGCTGCCTTCTTGGTGTCCCTCCTAAGTGTTCTCCTGAGACTAATGGCTGCCCCAAAATTGGCCATAGGACTCTGAGTCTGGCCCTAGCAGTCATTTTCAAACTAGTGCGTTGTGAGCGCTTTATCCTCTACCAGCGCATGTTGAGCACTCTATTCGACTTAGAGGAGTGCATTGCGGGTGCTCCTTGATTCTTGCAAGGAAGCTGCATGTGGTTTTTCTGTACGCCTCCCCCCCCCCCCAGCAAGGTGGCCACGATGTTCTCCGTTGGAGAGACGAGTGCTGTCCCACAGCAACACCTCCTTATCTTGAGTGACAACACCAGCTGTTAGGAACCCCACTAGCGAGGCCCTATCACTTCGAGAGACGCAGTGACTGGAGACCGTGAGCCAGGCTACCGCGGTAAGGACACCGCTGAGGGAGCCGTGCTGGAGGCTCCCCCCTGAAGACATTTTACCTTGGTGGTTTGAAGGGTGTGTGTGGGGCTGGTTTTGGTGTGGTGGGGGCTGGTTATGTTGCTGGGAACTTGGGCGACTGCTGCCGGTTGGCGACCACCAGCAGGCCTCAACCTGATCCAGCCCTCGGGGGAGGGTGTTAGCTGGTTGGTGGCCTACATGTCCTATCCTGGTAGTGAAAAACTTTGTTTTTCACTAATGCATGGCCTACCTCTCACTTAGGATAACATTGCAGTTACCTTATTACATTTTATAAGTGTGCTTTCAAAATGAGAGCAGGTCACTCCTTCATGTTTGGTGTCTCAGGATTTATAATTTCAAATCCTGATTTATGGTGAAGTTGGATTTTAAATTACAATTGTGAAAATGTCACTTTTCTTGAAAGGTGGCATTTTCTTGTCTTAGCCATTTGCTGCCTGCAGCCTGTCTCTGCGTCACATGACTGGGTGTGGGTGACAGTTGGGCTTTGTGTATTACTCCTAGATAGCCACACACAGTGGGGAGCTTACGTGTGACTGGATGGGCCATCACTGGCAGGATGGGAGAGAGGACCTGGGCCCAGCCTCACCTACACTTGAATAGACTGTGTCCTGTCCCCACATAAGGGCTACTTACCCCATGTAGTTAGCCCTGAGCTAGGCTCAGGAAGGCAGGGCACATGTGCACTTCAAAGGCATGCCTCCAGAAGTTTCCCCCCATCTCTTCAGTACACTTCTGGACCTGTGGATACTGAAAGGACTGCTACTCTGATGGACTGCTGCTCTGAAGCAAACTGCTGCACTGATTCTGATGCCCTTTTACCCGGGTGAGAAGGACTGGACCTGATTCTCTTGAACCCAGAGGGACCCCAAGAGACAGTTTTTTTAAGCCTCAGGGACACAGCAGGCTTCCAACAACCTTGCACCTGCACCTGGACTCTGCCATCTGTGAGCCTACCCTGCTAAGTGGTGACATCCCAGTCCTGAAACCTTGGAAGTGGGCTCAAGATGCTTTGTCAGCCTCTGTGGATTAAGCAGAACTGACGCATCTCCTCTGCTGTGCGGTGCAAACCCGAGCAGAACCGACGCATCACTGCAGCTGCGTGGATTGAACCGGTCACAAAGACTTGCATCGCTGGCGCAGCCCCATAGAAACTGCTACTGCGTGACGGATCCCCGGTGCAGACCCTCGCATCCCTCATTGATGGCAACCTTGAGGACGACGCCAGACTCCGCATCGCAGCCTCGCTGCTCTTTGGAACTGACGGAACAGACTGCATGCTGCATCCTCAACGCCAGACTTTGCATTTCAATTCTCGTCAACAGGACTCTTGATGGCGACTCATGCCCTCGCATCGCAGCCTCACCTCATCTCCGGACCAACGCATTGCTTCGGCTGCGCAACGCATATTCAACGCAGATCCTCGCTTCACTCTGCAATCCAGTTTTTAAGGTACTTTGTTCTGCGGGCCTAACTGGGTCCCTGTATTCAGCCCGTGCTCTATTGCGGATGGCATGAACTTATGACGTTGTCCCTGTTCGACTCAACGATATCCACAGTTGCTGCTTTGTGCTTTTTGGTGCTAGTTTTACTAAAATCTTTCAACTTGAATATCTCTGGTTCTGCTTATTGGATTTGTGTCGTTATGGTCTTGTTTTATTTATTAAAAATAACTCTATTTGTCTAACTTGGTATCGGACACTTTTTGTGTGGTGTTCTAACATTATTACTGTTTGAACTGTTTCACAAATACTTTACACCTTGCCTCTAAGTTAGGCTTGAGTGCGCTGTGCCAAGCTACCAGAGGGTTAAGCCAGTGCTTAACTTGTAAAAAAATAAGTGCGAGGGCTCTCGTCAGGAGGCTACTGCAGCTTGCACCAAACATTGCCCCTGCCATGCTGCCAATGATAGTAATCATTACACTCCTACCAGTGTTACAATTTGGACTATGACAGTTCCCCAAAGCTATAAAAATGGCTTTGGCGGCATGTAATAGTCATTTTTAATGTATATTGAATTAATAATTAACTGTTGTTGTGGTCATCTCTAAATTGGCCAGACAGCACCACCTTGTGGTAGACTGTCACAAGTGCTGGTGTTGACAGTTAAGTGCCGGTGTCGAGCACCGGAAACCACCAGATCAAATTAGGGAATGGGTTGAGCACAGGTTAATTTAGGGTTGGCTTGTGCCTCTTCCTGACAAGGACTGAGGTTGCTGCTTGATCAGGACTCACATCGTAGTCACCCAACAACCCAATTTTTCACAGTCTTGATTCTAACCTTCTCAGAGCTTTCTCCCTATCTCCTTCTCAGATGTTTTTAGGTACGGAATCTATGACAAAATATTTCTGGTCCCTGTCATTGTTATTATGTATTTTCTAAAAGTGGCAAACCACTGGGTAGTTTTTATCCCTGTTTTTATTGCACATATGTGTTGTAATATTCCTTTATGGATGAAGGTGATGCAAACTGACACAGAGGCTCCCATGGTATTTACTATACAGCGCAAAAGGTGTTGCGTGGTGTAAAGGTGCAAATTTCTCAATGCATAGGCAGCTTTGCACTACTTTGCATCGCTTTGTGTCAGGGGGACATTACTACTGCATTACTAGGAAAATCTGCACTAGCACCCATAGGTTTTGATGCAAAGCCTGATCTACTAACATACCCAGACTGGGATTTGCATGAAAGATGAAGCCTGCTTGGTGCTGGCATAAGCAAGGGGAAATGAACACAGTTCCCCAAAAAACACTGCATTGCATGCGCACAGCACACTTCAAATTTGTGGGATCCTTCTGAGTTTGTCTATCCATAGGAATTTGTACTGGAAGAGCATGCTTGCACTACAAACCTATTGCTAGGCAGGACAGATTCTCCTGTGCAACGTGCGTCGCACAGGGCAGCGAGTCTGTGCGCCAGCGCAGGGGACGGCATCAGCAGTAGATCAATCTTAGTAAATATGGCTCGGCGCTGTGTTTCCACCCTTGCACAACGCAGCACACCTACTGTGGATGCTACTCCGCAGTAAATAAAATATGAGTATATTTTGGTCTAAACGTATATATTAAAAACTCTACTGTTTAGTTGTGGTAGCCCCTACATATTATTAATAATAATTATTATTATTATCACTACAATAGTAACAATAATCATAGAGATAATAATCACAATAATCATAATAATAATAATAAAAATATTAATAACACTAATAATAGTAAGCATAATACTAATAATATTTGTAATTATAATCACAGGCATAACAATAATAATAATAATAATAATGGTGATAATACTCATAATAATATTAATAATATAAATAATAATCTTAATAGTAATCACATTCATAATAATAATAATAATAATAATAATATTGACAATATTAATAATCTTAATAAGAACGACAGTAATAATAGTAATAATCATAATAATAATAATAATGTCAATGTTAATAATCTTAATAATAACGACAGTAAAAATAATAATAATAATAATAATAACAATAAGAAGAAGTGCTCAACGGTAGATCTTGTTCCAGAACATGAAAAACGATGACGTTTCTCGACTTTGTTTGCATGTGTGCCGCGTGTTCTCCATTGTTCTCAGCACAATTAGACCGGGTTCTATCTTACAAAGCCTGCGTGTGGAAAGAGGGCCCAGGAGGTGATTTCTAGGACCCTTCAGTGCTACTGAATGAGCTGGAATGGCATATCATGTGCAATACTTTTTACCTGCTTAGAGGCAGGCCCTAGCTCCTGGCACCATTGGACATTGGCTCTTGTCACAATTGGTTCTGTGCTTTGATGCTCACCGTGTGGACTCCACAGGCTGCGCTGGTGAACAATGTCAGGCCCTCACAGCCATGGAGACAGGGAACCATAGTCTGACGCTGTTCAGAAGTCTGCCGGGCTCCAGGGTTCGAGAGCCAGAATGCCTATAACTCCTATTTGAGGCTTGCTTCACAGCTGGTTATCTTGGCCTTCAATATGTGTTAAGGGGTTGCCCCCACATTACACTTTGTGGGGAAATCCTATCTTTGGCAGATGGTATTTGCAAGTATTTGCTGGGGTTTTATGTCTCTCGGACGAGCCCCGGCCTTGTTTATCGAGGCTATTGTTAATGCCGTGTTTCCCAGCTGTATCCACAGATTAGCATCCTCCCAGTTCCTCTGACTGTTCATCACAAAGTGATTGTAGGAGTCTTGGATGACTCAAAGCCCAATCATGCTGATACCCTCTGTCAGGGCAAGGATGCTGCTCCCAGAGAGGCTTTCCTTACACCTTCTTACCCTCTTCTACTTGTAACCTGAGACTCTTATCTTAAAGAATAAACCATCCTGTTTTCACCTGTACTACTGGCAACCCTGTATCCTCATTCACCACACTTATCAAATAGAAACCTTGGAGGGAGATCAAACTAAAACAGCTCACAATATCTTTGTCTGGAAGAAAAAATATTCTGTGGCCGGGCCCGAAGGCCCTACCCTTGTGCCACATAGGGAAGCACATTCATTGCGAAATTTAGCTTAAACTTAGATGTCTGTGCAGTTGGTTCTTGGTTCTTCTTATGGAAGGTTCAGACTGCTATTGGTCCAGATGTTCAGGTGTAAGAGCCTAAGAGATCAGAGTATTGATGTGTCTCTGGAATCTGCTGTCCATGCATGTGTCCAAATCTGATACCCTTCAGTTAGGCCCTTAAAACCCTCTTGTTTGACTCAGTAGTGGACTACTGTTTTCTGTAATTACCCCTTTCTGTCCTATGTGCAATGTGCAAAGCAGTGACTTGGTTCTGTGTGTTTGTTAAAGAACATCTGGATGCACTCAAGTGTTTACCATTTTCTCAATCTGTTCCTAAACAGGTTGTGCTTGGGGCCAATCCATTATGCAGAGGGCCGCAGAAACAAAAGAACTGAAATCTCCATGGGGAGCCGCTATTGGCACACATTTTATTTTTGTGCCTAAAAACTTTACCTGCCCTGCTAAGTTCCTAATGTAGGAAGAAGGGACAAGAATCAAAATTCGGTTTCCAACAAGAAAAAGTCCACCTTTCCCCATTCGGCACAAAAAACTTGAAATGAGAGACTTGTCTGCTGGCCAAATTGCCACTAGGCAGTGCCATCTTAAGAAATTATGGGGCCTTCGGCAAGATATATTTTGGGGCCCCTTGATTAGAACATCTTTGAATTTATTATCCCTGTTTGACTCATTCAAGCCCATGTGAAGCTCCCTTTACCTACCCATAGGTGTGGCTATGATAGTGGGCAAACTCTCATTTGTGGTCACTCCAAACCCTGTGGGCAGCAACCCCCTCCCACTGTGTTTGGAGCAAAGCTTTCTAGGAAGACAAAGGGAACCATTCACCAGTCAGATGACACTGGAAACTGCCAGAAAGGCACAATTGGCTTAGGCAGGAAAATGACAACTTTCCAAAAGTGTAATTTTCCAAATAGTAATATAACTTCTGACTTATAAAATGTTTCTTTTTCAAAATAGTAATATAAAATCCTCCAACTTTACAATTAAATTGGATTTTATATTACTGTTAAAATAAGTCCTTCAATCATTTTTCTAGCTGCTCTCAAACCGAAATTAAGCATTATTAGTTGTAATATTATGATCCGGTGTTTCCCTATGAGAGAGGCAGCCTTGCTACAGTGAAAAATTAATATGGGGGTTTTTCACTGCCAGGACATGTAAAACTTTAAATATACATGTTCTACTTTTTAAATACCAGGCACCCTGTATCATGAGCATTTAGAGCCTACCTTAAAGGTAACTTATAAGTATACTGTCGAATCATGTCTTTCAGTTTCTGGAACAGCGGCACGCAAAAACAGTTAAAAGTGGAAGTTGCTAGGGAGTCTGCCAGTCAAACAGTACTCAAAGAAAGCATTGATAAAACCCTTTGTTTTTGAGCTTTGATCTAGCTTCTTTTATATGCAACAACATTTTACGTGAAACTCAGTGTTGAACCAGCCTATTATCCTCATTGTAGAGAAAACATGCTAAAGGTAACTTGGTAGATGCGTAGTGCACTGGTGCATAATATTAAATTAAACAATAAGCACACAGCATTCAAAACTGCAGCTTTAGCTGTCCGATATTTGTATTCACAAATGTTTCCCCCTTCATTACTGGCATTCTTGCTGCAAATACTGAAATCAAAGTGCTGCTCTGGGGATTTCTACATTCTACTGGTTAACTCCTGATAATTTTATCCTAATTTCTGTTCCCTTGCCTTTCCCCTCTTCTCCTCTTTATAAGTGTGCACTTCTCTTTCTAGACAGTTACCTGTGGCGCTGCTGAGTAAGCGAGAGGGGACATGGCAAGATACTGGAGGAAAATAGAGACATTAAGAGAAGAGTATATCAAGACAAATGAAGTATATGAATAAAGCAGTAAAGATGGAATGATATAGAAAGATATGTGAGATAGGGAAAGAAGTAAAGTATTTAGAGAAATGTGAGGTTGCCAGAAGAAAATATAGAGAGAGGTAGAAAGAGGAAGCTCTAGGTAGAGAAAGTGAGGCAGGAAATAGGTAATTTTTTAGAGTGAGGCAGATAGAGATAGGGACAAGGAAATGTAGAGAGATAGAGGGGTGCAGTACTCTTTTGGATAACTGAGAGAGATGAATTGTAGGTAAAGAGGGGAATTAGAGGCAAAGACAGCAATAGGTATAGGCAAACCGATAGAGGGACTTGAGCAAACATATGGAGATACAAGGTAGGGCAATAGGAAAAATGAGAAGGGGTATAGAAAACCAGGTCAGGTAAACAGAGTAGTGGGGAAAAGAGAAATATATTGAAAGGGGCAAAGGGTAGAAAGAGAAATGTGATGCAGAGCGAACACAGGAAGTTCAGAGACATACATGAAATACAGAAAGAAAGGTCAGGTTGATACAGAGGAATACAAAGCTTTGAGATAGAGCAATAAGAATAGAAAGGTAGAGAGCTCTATAACGAAGGAGGTAGAGAAAGGTGGTTGAGGTGGAGACACTGAGTTGAAATGGAGAAGAAGATCCAGAAAGAAAGAGGGTGGGTGTGTGTGTGCGTGTGGTAAGTGTGTGTGTGTATGTCATGCTGTGGGGACCGGTCCTCAAAGAGTGGGTTAATCTTGTCAGAAGCACACAAACACTATCTTTGTGAGGACCGGTGCATTTTGAGGACCGGTCGTTGTAGTGTGTTTAGGTACTTTCGGATGAGTGTATCAAAAAACTAAAAGCACAGTTAGATTGGCTCTGTACACTTTATAACCTACCCTACTATTAAAGCGCAAGTGGAGTTAGAATGGTAATTATACACTTCATTACGGTAAATGGCCGGTCCTCATAATAATAGGCATTTTATTGTGTGTGTGTGAGAGAGAGAGACCGGAGTTGGTGATAGAGATAGATGAATAGATATAGTCAGAAAGGAATTATATATTTAAAGAGGTGAAGGAAAGGGAACATAAACAGAGTGAGAGAAAGGGAAGGTGGAGCGGTGAGGTAGTGAACTAATGGTGAAGTCAATTAAGAAGTATGATAGTAAGAGAAAGAAGTGCGAGGTAAGGAATGGTGAGGTAGTGGGTGAGATATGCAGTAGAGATAGATATGAGATAGAGAGGTGAGAGAAAGCAGTGAGGTGGAGAGAGACGGGGCTGAGAGAGAGATAGAGAAGGGTAAGATAGTAGAGACATGGCCAGAAAGATATAGAAGTGACATAAAAACAGAGTTAGCATTGTGTGAGAAGTGAAGCAGATGGAAAAGAGATATAGCGAGCAGGGAGGTTAGATAGAAAAAGAGTAGTGAGCTAGAGAGGGAGGAATGAGACACAGAGAAAGTTGAGGTAGAAAGAGCAGAGAGATATAGACAAGAGTGCTAGATATAGACGTAGGGCACTGATAGAGCGCTGATAGCACTCTATTTTGTATGAGTGCACTATACTCATGGTTTAAACGCACTCTCATGTATTCGTATTGTTTGCAGTGTTTTACGACTATTAAGAAACATTTATTTGAATCATTTGATGTTGAAAACTAGTGAACGCATTTAAGTAGAACTTTGTATGTATTACGATTCCTTCATGCATAATGTGCAGGACGATATTATTTCTATACACCGTAATTGTGGTTAGTTTAAGTTGCCTGAATTATAGGCCCAAAGTCATAAGTTTCGATTCTCCTTGCTCTTGAGAAATAAATAATTAAATGTTGTTGTGTTCGAAATTAGAATGTTCTCATCCTACTGCAGGTGAAAGAATACACATCGTTATTTTCAGAGTTAAGGAGAGACCCGGAATGTCTTTGAAGATGGCTGGGAAGCGAGAAGGGAGGATGCCTTGCGTATCTGGTCTGTCTGAAAGCCAAGGCCACTGGAAAGAAGATATCACTAATTAAATTTGTGTCATGAAAGAAAAAAAAGCTACTGCATAGAGGTGCAATGGAAAGTTTTAAGAAGAATGACGTATTGTGGGTTGAATCCCATCTTTTGTATGATGCGCAGGGACAGCGAGACCAGACTTCTGCTAGCTTTCGGAGGAGAAGGAGCATCTTAGAGCAAGCTCCATAGCCATAAGCTAAAACGACCCATTTGACGTGAGTACTTCTTAGGAAGTCAACACGTGCTGACACCGTTGGGGAATGATAGAAGAGAGACAGGAAGGGCCCTCATGTAGAGCAGTGTAGGGAAAGATTTTGATTTCTTTCAATGAGCCGAGAACTGAATATCGCATCTATTCTGTGTTGCGTTGTGATTTTGGAATTTATAATCATCTGTCTTTTGGGCCGAATTACTTATATTCGTAAACTTGGCTCTGTATTAATTTTTCTGTACCTCTATACTTTGCTATTGAGATGTATTTACATCCAATTGTTTTTGGCCTTATAATAAATATTCAAACTGCACTTTGGAGTTGGTGGTCTTTTCAGGCATGACGACTTTGCTGATATCTGTCTGAGTTGTTTCCTCCCCTCAACCACTTTTAGTAGGTAAATAAAAGATCGATCGCTTACGCTATACTTAGTAGGGAACATTAGGTGTGCAATTTAGCGTAATCAAATGGTAGCAGAGGATGGTTTACCTCTAAAGTGGTTTATCTCTAAGGTGAGGGGAGTAATCAGGGGTAGGGTTGAAGGTCGAAGAGCCCTGAAGTGGAGTGGAAGACGGCGGAGACCGGCGGACGTTGATGGTGCGGCGGAAACAGTGGTGGCGTGAGTATGAAAGGAATTGTGGTGTTAGATTGCGGTGATGAGTAAGTGTGTGATGTCTTGCGGAGTTGGGATGTATGTTGAGTGAATGTGGTTTTTGGTTTACTGGTCCGGACACGTGCGGAGCAGGAAGTTTTGGTGAGCGGACTCAAGAGAAGTCCAAGATCCCGGGATAGTTTTGTATTGTAATTGTCTGATCAAATGTGGGTGTTGTGAAGCGCTATCGACGATCCACTTGTGTTAGGGAACTTTGTGTGAATGAGGAATAGGTCGCGGTAGAAAGCCTCAGGTACCGGGGGTGGACTATGGCGATTGAGTGACCAACGCAGGTCGGGGGTCACAACGGCTGAATGTTCTTGTGAGAGTGTTCTATCGATCTTTAGTGACAGACAATTACTTGTTTTATGTGACTGTAAGTTATTGTAATTGTGTAGGAACAGTTACTTGGTTTAATAACTTTTGGATATACAGTTACTTGTGGTACGAATGTGTGTAAGCGAGTTTGCGGTGAAATTGTAAAGGCGGGTGAGCCGCTGCAAGGAGTGAGAAGTGACGTCAGGGTGCGCCGCGCTGTGATAGGTTGGTTGGTGTAACGCCGTGCTGGGATTGGTGGAAGTTCGTTTGCAGTGGAATAGCGTATTTTGGGCTTGCAATTGATCGATTTTACAATGAGATGCTTTAGGGTATTGCGAGATTTGTGTAGAGGCGACACAGGGGTAGTGACTCGGGTAGGAGAAGAAGCTCCGCCAGAAGACACACCGGCACATTACATGGCAACGAATGTAGGACTTCATACTATAGTGTGGCTTCAGAATTGGCATAAAATTACAGAGAAAGAGGGTGAATTGGCTTTCCCTCGTTATGGGTCTTTTCGTATGGAAGTGCTGACCCAGCTGAGGGGGTGATGAATGCACTGAAACCTCCCCCTAGACCCACACAATTTGAGGCATTAGATGCATGGATGAGAGCTGCTCTAGCAAAAAGGAGAGAGGCTTCACAAGGAAGAATGAGGAAAGCAATGAAGGCATATCAGGATGCTAGATGGGATGCCCAGTTGAAAAGATGGAGAGTAGACACCATAGAGGGAGAACGCTTGTACCCATTTCGTATGTTAGAAGAGGGGGCTGAAGGGAAAAAGACGACAGAGGAGGACAGTGATACAGATGACAGCTTCCTCGATAGATTGCTAGCGGAACGTCCTCCACCGTGCGACTCTAGATCAGAGACAGAGAGGTTGCGCCCATCAGAAGAGCTTTTAGGTGTGGGACAACTGGGTTCAGAGGAACAATCGGCAGGAGTAAGAGGCAAGATTACAATGGTACACATTCCGGGAGGGTCTGGAGGAATGAGGTATCCAAACCCTGAGCCAGTACAACCTGCAGGAAACATGCAGTTACCAGATGCTTTGTCGGTACCAGTCACAATAGGGCCGGTGGTTCCGATATATAATCCTAGAGAAAGAACCGATGACAGTCAACAGCAAATAAGTGAAGGGGAAGAGACAATGTCTGGAGGGAGCCTTGCAATGAGTGGGACAGGTTTAAGTCGGATGCCAGTGGAATCTAGTACTCCACTGCCAGCTACAGCTGATCCATCAAGAATGGATAGTGGGTCAGAACGAGGACGGACAGGAGCTCTAGCGAATTCTAGGTCTGACCTTCGAATGTGGGTTCAACCAGTGAGAGAGTCAATGATGCCGAGGGAAGAGACAAGCAAGAGACAAGAAGCGCCTAGAGTACTGTTTGGGCCACAGGTTATTTGTGCAGGTGACCATTGGAGAAGTCGAAGCTGGGAAAGAGATAGACGCCCAGCTTCGAAGATAGAAGAGGGTGCAGTTCCTAAGAGAACCCAAAGCTGTGACAGGGAAGATACAAGAAACGAGGAAATTCAGAAAGTGTTAAAAAGTGCAATAAAAGCGCCAATGCTAGATGTGGTACGATTAAAGGCAGAACTAGACGAGGTGATTGAAGGTAATCTACCTCTGAACAGAATTGAGACGTATGACTCGAGCGAACTACTGTTCGTAGCAAAGGACATGACAAGAAAGGCCAAACGAGCTTATGATGCATTGTTGCTTTTGGCACAAAGGTATGAGGTTGATTTGTCAAAGACCAAGATGATACAGGGTTCTTGCAGATTAAATTACACAGATAAGGATTTGGAAGAGAAGCGAACGATTGGATTAAAAGCACAAATTAGAGAACTAGTGATAGGGATGCGGACATGGAAAGAATTAGACAGATGGAAAGAAAGATGGGCCAAAAAGAAAAGCTTCAAGACTGGAATAGGAAATACTCCGCCTCCGGGTGGAGGGACGGGAGCTGCAGGAAATTTCCCCCTCAGGGAGGTACAGAATGGAGGGTATGTACACGTGCCATGGAGCAGGGGTGATTTAGCAGCATTTACGAATGATTTTCCTCGGCTGAGGGAAAAACCTGCTGAGTGGTACAAGCAAATAGATCGGTTTGTAAAGATTTCGAAAGTATTGTGGATTGATTTAAACACCTTGTTTGATATAGTAGTGCCGGCGGATTTGTGGGCGGCATGTAAGATTGCCATTGAGTGGCCTACTGCAGAGCCACCTAGAGATTCATTGACTCATGGTCCTTCACCTGATGTAATGAGAAAATACGAGCAAGTGATTACATGGTTGCAATCGAAGGTAGCTCCTCAGATTGTTGATTGGTTGAAGATTGATCGCACCACTCAAGACTCTAAGGAATCAGTACATGATTATTACGAAAGATTGTTGTTAGCTTTTAAGCAGCATAGTGGATTGGATACAATTGAACAGAAAGATATGGGACAATTTGTCTCGAAGTTTGTGTTGGGACTGAAATCTGATATTAGTTTGATGATACAGCATCACTTGATATGTTGGCAGAATAAGTCGGTGGACGAGATTCTGCGTTATGCTAAATATTGCAGTGATCAAGTGGAGTCGACACAGAAGAAATTGAAGGACAAGTTGATGTTGGTGCAGTTGAGAAACGCTGATATGACGCAAGGGATTGGAGGAGCGATAGGTAGAGGTAGAGGAGGTGGAAGAGGAATGGGACAACAGATGGTGACCCAACCTGGTCAGGGTAGAGGAAGAGGAATGGATCCAGGTGCAAGTGAATGGGTGGCCCAACAGAAAAGGGTCACTGCCTGCCACTATTGTCACAAAATCGGGCATTGGAAGCGCGAGTGTAGATTGAATCCAGCAAATCAGATACAGATGGAAGGAGAGGGACAGCTGTCCGAGACTGTCAATACTGTGACAAGACCCAGGTCTATGTATGGAGGAGGATATGAGCCGCAAGTGCAAGTACCTCAACCTCCTAGGATACCCATGCATAATCAGTTATACCATCAGATGCCTTATTTTGAAATACAAGATAGATTTGATCAAAATCAAGATTTACAAGAGTGTCAGAGGGGGGTGCACGAGGAATGCACCTTAGATGCGATCCTAGAAGTAGATCAGAGTGGGCCGTTTGTAGATGCAGATGTGAATGGATATCCTGTTACCTTCTTATTAGACACTGGAGCTGCTCGCTCCACGGTGAGAACTGAAGTAGTCCCAAATTTAACTCTTTCGGGACAATCGATTCAAGTAGTGGGGGTTAGTAATCAGAAAATGACCAATCCATTGACAAACGAATTACCCGTGAGAATAGGACCATTTCGGGATAAACACCAATTTGTAGTGTGCAATTCAAGTCCGGTCTGTCTTTTGGGACGAGACCTTCTGTGCAAGCTCAATTGTACTATATCGTGCACTCCGAGAGGTGTGGAATTGCAAACATATGATGATGATGCTGATTTTAAAATGGCTAACATGAGTCTGTGTGCAGAAATGTTTGTGGTGCTCACAATAGCAGAATTGCCACATGACTTGAGAGACTCAGTTGATCCGAAAGTGTGGGATTTTACGGGCGAGGATGTAGGTCTGATGAGAGGGGTTGAGCCAGTTAAGATACAGGTCAAACCCAATGCTGAATTCCCACGAACGCCACAATATAAATTGACTCCAGAAACTGTGGCCGGAATAAGACCTGTGATTGAGACTATGATTGCCCAAGGTATTCTTAAGGAGATAAGAGGAAGTCCCTGCAACTCACCTATCATGGGACTGCAGAAGCCAAGTGGCAAGTACAGAATAGTGCAGGATCTGCGTCGGGTTAATGAAATTGTGATCCCATGTTGTCCTGTGGTACCGAATCCAGCTATTATTCTATTCCAGATACCATGCAAAGCAGAATGGTTTACAGTGATAGATTTGTGTCATGCATTTTTCTCCATACCATTGCATGAAGAAAGTCAGTTTTTATTTGCGTTTAGGATGGACGATCGTGTGTTAACATGGGAAAGAATTCCTCAGGGGTATACAGAAAGCCCCTCCATTTTTAGTCAAAGTCTGAAAAAGAATCTTGAAGGACTGGTGATGCCCCAAAACTCAGTCTTAGTGCAATATATAGACGACCTTTTGGTCGCCTCAGAGACTGAGGATGCTTGCAGGATTGACACTGTGGCGTTGCTGAATCATTTGGCAGAGAATGGACACAAAGTGTCTCCAAACAAATTGCAGTATTGTTTGTCTGAAGTTCAGTACCTAGGTCACCGGATTGAGAAAGGAAAACGAAGGGTGTCACCAGATCGCATAGAGACGATTCTGCAAATGGGAACTCCGAAAACACAAAAAGAAGTCCGCATGTTTTTGGGAATGGTCGGCTATTGTCGACAGTGGATCCCAAATTTTTCCTTGCAAGCAAAGCCTCTGTTGAAACTGACTCGAAAGGATGTTAGTGATCCGGTACCATGGGATGACGAGTGCTTGAAAGCCTTCCGTGAGCTGAAGGAAAGTATCTGTCGTGCTCCAGCTCTCGGAATGCCGGATTATAACAAAGCGTTTTCGCTCTTTTGCTGTGAAAAGGAGGGATGTGCGTTAGCAGTCCTTGTACAGACACATGGGGGTGCCCGTAGACCAGTAGCTTACTTCTCAGCTACATTAGATCCTGTAGCTTCTGCGTTGCCCGGATGTCTGAAATCCGTTGCTGCAACCGGTGTCAGCATTGAAAGATGTGAAAGCATAGTGATGGGTTATCCGCTCATTGTTTATGTGCCCCATTCAGTAGAATTGTTGATGACCAGAACGAAAACACAGTATCTGACCAACAACAGACTTACCAAGTATGAGCAGGTTATCTTGGCCGCTGAAAATGTTACCCTGAGACGTTGTACCACCCTGAACCCTGCTACATTGTTACCTGTTCCGGAAGAGGAAGGAGATGAGGATTGTGAAGAGCATGACTGCCTAGATGTTACTGACCTATCTACCAAACCCAGACCTGACATTGTCGATGAACCTTTGCCCCAATCTGATTTGATCCTTTTTGTTGATGGTTCATGTTTAAGAGACAATGAAGGGTATTTGAGAGCAGCGTTTGCTGTGTGCACCATCATGGGAGTAGTGGAAGCTGCCTGTTTAAATAGAGTATTCTCTGCTCAGGTGGCCGAAATTGTCGCTTTGACACGTGCCTGTATCATTGCAGCTGATATTCGAGTGACTGTGTATACAGACAGTCAATACGGATTTGGTGTAGTTCATGACTTTGGGCAGTTATGGTCACAGAGGGGGTTTCTAACGTCCTCAGGGTCACCTATACGTAACGGCGAGTATGTGCGCCAACTATTGGAAGCTTTGCAGAAGCCCAAAGAGATAGCAGTCGTTAAATGTGCAGCTCATGGAAAAGGAGAAGACTTTGTCACTAAGGGCAACAATTATGCAGATGAAGTAGCACGATTTTGCGCTGAACATGCTTGTATTTTCAATGGAGAATATATAGGCGAGAGCACAGAAGAGACCGAGCTCAGCATGATGTTAGCTATAGCCGATACTTGGGATGAGGTGAAGCGGTTGCAGGATGAAGTCCCAGAAGAGGAAGCTGCTTCATGGGTCAGAGCAGGTTGCACAAAAAGAGACGATGGCATTTGGGTGTCCACAGATGAGAGAGCAGTATTACCCAATTGTCTACTGAGCCCAATGGCAAGGCAAATCCACGGAGCAGTTCATCTGGGAAGAGATGCTATGGTGCGAGTGTTTAGGCAGACGTGGTTTAATCCACGCTTTCGTGTGTGGGCTGAAGCGGTATGTCACAGGTGTGTTACTTGTCAACAAATGAATGTTGGAAAGAGAACTGTGGTTGCAATGAGTCACATTGGAAGATCTGGAGGTCCCTTCAATAGGATACAATTGGACTTTATTGAGATGCCGAGGTGCAATAGGTTGAGATACGTTTTGGTGGTGGTGTGTATCTTTTCGCGTTGGGTGGAAGCATATCCAACTAGACGATGTGACAGTCTCACAGTAGCCAAGTTGTTGTTAAGAGAATTGATCCCGAGATATGGATTTCCGACATCAGTGGAGACAGATAGAGGAACTCATTTCCACAGTGAAATCATGAAATTGTTGTGCTCTGCTTTGAACATTGATCAGAGACTGCATTGTAGCTACAGGCCGGAGGCTTCAGGTCTTGTAGAGCAGGTTAATGGCACCATCAAGTCAAGAGTGGCAAAGGTGTGTTCGTCAACTTCATTGAAATGGCCAGATGCGCTGCCTCTGGTGCTCATGAGTCTGCGTAGCACCCCTGATAGGAGAACAGGGCTTTCTCCCCACGAAATTTTGACCGGAAGAGCTATGCGTTTGCCTATGGTGCCAGCTACAGCATTGATAAACATCACTGATGATTTAGTGTTGGATTATTGTAAGGGACTGGCTGATGTGGTTACTTCTGTATCCCACCAGGTCGA
This sequence comes from Calotriton arnoldi, assembly GCA_963921515.1. Lineage (NCBI taxonomy): Eukaryota > Metazoa > Chordata > Amphibia > Caudata > Salamandridae > Calotriton > Calotriton arnoldi. The sequence continues at coordinate 968,055 of CAWUFW010006286.1, forward strand.
GGCTGCGACTGCATCCACCTCGAGAGACCTGCTGCATGATCTTAATCCAGGTGATTGGGTACTAGTTCGCAAGCACGTGAGGAAGAGTTGTCTTGATGCTCGCTGGCGAGGACCATATCAGGTGATATTGGTCACAAGTACCGCTGTGAAGTGTGGAGGATTGTCGAACTGGATACACGCTTCCCACACTCGCCGAGTTCAAGCGCCTGCGGAGGAAGAGAGTCCCCTGGTTCCGAGAAGCGTGTGTGGACCTGCCACAGACAACGACGAAGGCACAGGCCCAGCTGTAAGAGTTTCGGATGAAACGGAACAGCCAAGTGAGCACGAGAGACGAGAGCTGAGTGCTCCTGAATTGAGCCCAGATCCTGAAATAGATGATATTGCAGATGTGAACTTTGCACCAGATCAAGGTGAGCGGTCTATTGCAGAAGGATCAGATCAAGAGGAAGAGAGGAGAGCAGATGCCAGAGCGGAAAAGTGGCCAGCAAGAAAAGAAAGGCTGAATATAAGGCTTGCATCCGAGAAAAATCTCGCTCCGATTCCTGAAACATCTGAATCAGATCAAAGTGACGCTGAAGAAAGACCGGATGGTCTGAGACGCTCCAGAAGAGAAAGAATAGCGTCTCGAAGATACGCATCTCCTGAGTGGACGTACCTGGCTGCAGATGCAGAGCCCAGCGAAGTCCGGGAGGTTGGGAGCTGGTACGGTGAGCTACGGAGGGGACACCCTCTCGATTGAAATACAGTTGCTGGTCCCAGGCGTAGAAGCGTTTGGAACACTAACTCTGCAAGTTCCAAATCCTCCAAGGCTGAGTGGATTGCGTTACCTGATCCTCAATCAGGTTGTCTTCCCTTCATTTGGCCGACAGCTCACCGCGCAAGAATTAGGAGAAATTCGTGCGGAGATTCTGCAACTTGTCCTCGAAATACTTGGATCAAATATCATTAACGATGAAGCTTGAATTATAACCAAAGAAAGCATTAGGCCTTAGAAAGAAGATAACTTAGACCCCAGTTTAAGAAGATTTAAAATTAGGAACTTTCTAGTAGATGATGGAGTGAGGAATAGGGCTGACTACATCTCTTCAATAGGTTTAGTATCAATCGAATGAACTTTGACATTAATTGCATGGGAGGAGAGAAGTGAGAAAGACATTGTTAAAACAAAGAAAACAGAAAGAGACTGTGTTTTCCCTTTTGTGCTTCGGAACGGATCAGTAGAAACCATGGTGTCCGAAAAATCAACACGCAAACAGAAGTGCATCATTGGCACCCTCATTGTAGTGGTGCTTATTGTTATAACTGTGGTGATCGTTGCATCTCTAGTTGGATCTCAGGATGTCGGACAGAATAGGGTACAGGCAACACTCACTACACCAATCTCTGAGATAGATGAGGATGCATCCGCAAGGGATCTAGAAATGATTAAGGAAACCAGTCGTAGATTACATGTTGATTTGTCAAAGGGTGATTTCACTTTGAATGCGTATGCTCGATTATTGTATGAGTATGTGGATACCATGGAAGCGAAGGATTGCTATGTGTGTATGCAATTACCAGCCTCAGTAGAAGAAGGCATTCGATACCATCATTTGCCTTTGACCTATGGCATTACATGTAGTGTGTTGTTGAGCATGTTTTATAGCAAGGCACACTTCGAGTACTATTTCTCAAATTATGATGTGGTACTCTCGGAAGTCCCAGTTCTTAAATACATGAATAAATATGATTATTATAAGGAAGTAGAGCGAATGTCAAAGTATTTCGTGCCTACCATTACTTTAGATACGTCCTATGCCCATAGACACAATTTAACCTGTATGTTAACTGACATTGAAAAGAAATTTATAGATCAGATAGAAGATCGGCATAGACAGACTCTATTTAGACCAGATCCAAAGCACAAGGTTACCCCATGGACTAAAGAAGAATTAGATCATAAAGCAAAGGGGAGTTTTGGACCCATAGCATTAGATTTCCAGCAGAAGGGGAAGTTGTGTATTAGACACCCGACCACATACTACGATAAGATATTTGTGGGTGAAAGTGATTGTGAGCACGTCTTCTTGATCGAAGAATCAATTAGAAAAGCATTATTGGACAAAATAACAATAGTGCCCAATGTGTATTTTGTGTGTGGAAAGAATGCCTATGTGAAGTTGCCCAAAAATTGGTATGGCACTTGTTATTTGGCTGTGGTATTTCCCAAGATTTTTCATGTGAATGATTTATGGCCCCTAGAAAGAAAAAGACCTCACAGAGGAAAACGTGGTGTGAGTGCAGGAGAAGTGATTGGAGACATATTTGGGGCTATGATACCGAGTATGGGTGTGATTCTGAATGATTTGAAAATCAGAAAGCTGGCAACATTAGTGGATAAGCTCTCAATAAATACAGCTCAGATTTTATTACTTGTAGATGGGGAGATGGTTTCGATAAGGGCTATGGTTTTGCAAAACTGTCTTGCCCTAGATGTGCTGCTAGCAAAAGCCAGAGGAGTCTGCAAATTATTGAAAGTTCAACAGTGCTGTACTTATATTCCTGACAAAAGTCGTGATATAAGGAAATATATCAACAATATTTCAGATATACACCAAGAGTTACGTGAGATGGCTGCTGAAGGACTCTGGGAACAAGTGGGGAAAGGATTTGACAAGATAGGCAGTTGGTTTGGAAGTTTGGGACAAGGAATAATGGGATATATCTTGAAGCCTATTATGATAGCTGTCATTTGTATAATTGTCCTACTAGGAGCCATCAAGGCTTACAAATGGCAAAGGGCACGACATCAGGAGACCTTTTCGAGAAAGCGAGAGCACCAACTTGAACGACTGCAGGACAGTCATTACCAGCACCTTAAGGGGTTAGAACGATTCAGACAGGGACGGCAAGCTACAGCTTCTGTTTAGGTCGGTCTCTTCTACAAGGAGAAACTACAGGAGAATAGAAAGTTGGTGTTATGACACTAGACATAAGAGGGGGAACTGATAGAGCGCTGATAGCACTCTATTTTGTATGAGTGCACTATACTCATGGTTTAAACGCACTCTCATGTATTCGTATTGTTTGCAGTGTTTTACGACTATTAAGAAACATTTATTTGAATCATTTGATGTTGAAAACTAGTGAACGCATTTAAGTAGAACTTTGTATGTATTACGATTCCTTCATGCATAATGTGCAGGACGATATTATTTCTATACACCGTAATTGTGGTTAGTTTAAGTTGCCTGAATTATAGGCCCAAAGTCATAAGTTTCGATTCTCCTTGCTCTTGAGAAATAAATAATTAAATGTTGTTGTGTTCGAAATTAGAATGTTCTCATCCTACTGCAGGTGAAAGAATACACATCGTTATTTTCAGAGTTAAGGAGAGACTGGAATGTCTTTGAAGATGGCTGGGAAGCGAGAAGGGAGGATGCCTTGCGTATCTGGTCTGTCTGAAAGCCAAGGCCACTGGAAAGAAGATATCACTAATTAAATTTGTGTCATGAAAAAAAAAAAGCTACTGCATAGAGGTGCAATGGAAAGTTTTAAGAAGAATGACGTATTGTGGGTTGAATCCCATCTTTTGTATGATGCGCAGGGACAGCGAGACCAGACTTCTGTTAGCTTTCGGAGGAGAAGGAGCATCTTAGAGCAAGCTCCATAGCCATAAGCTAAAACGACCCATTTGACATGAGTACTTCAGGGCTCGAAAAATTCACTCGACCGCTTGCATTTGCGAGTCAGATTAATTCAGGACGAGCTATTTTTAGGTCCTACTCGCCCTTTCTGGCGAGTAGGAAGACAAACTGACACTTGACCTCTGCCTCTGAAAGCAGAGGAAATGTGACAAGATAGCAAGATTTAAAGGCATCTTTATTGCTCACAAAGTAAATGAGCAATAAAAATGCTTTTAAATCTTGTTAACTTGTCACATTTTCTCAGCTTTCAGAGTCAGAGGTCAAGTGCATTTCAGTTAGGTCGTGGAGATTTTGTAGGTTACTAGACCTGCAAGTCTAGTGCATTTGTTATGATTTTTCGAGCCCTGTACTTCTTAGGAAGTCAACACGTGCTGACACCGTTGGGGAATGATAGAAGAGAGACAGGAAGGGCCCTCATGTAGAGCAGTGTAGGGAAAGATTTTGATTTCTTTCAATGAGCCGAGAACTGAATATCGCATCTATTCTATGTTGCGTTGTGAGTTTGGAATTTATAATCATCTGTCTTTTGGGCCGAATTACTTATATTCGCAAACTTGGCTCTGTATTAATTTTTCTGTACCTCTATACTTTGCTGTTGAGATGTATTTACATCCAATTGTTTTTGGCCTTATAATAAAAATTCAAACTGCACTTTGTAGTTGGTGTTTTCAGGCATGACGACTTTGCTGATATCTGTCTGAGTTGTTTCCTCCCCTCAACCACTTTTAGTAGGTAAATAAAAGATCGATCGCTTACGCTATACTTAGTAGGGAACATTAGGTGTGCAATTTAGCGTAATCAGCACAGAGAATGACATTGAGGCAAAGTCATGAGAGAAGGGTAGAGCGAGATAAATTCAAGTGATGTATATTGAGATAAAGGTGAAGTAGACAAACGTATGTTAAAGAGAGCTGCGTTTGAGAGAGAGGGTGTAGGTACTTAGAGCTCCATAGAGCTCTAAAGAAAGAGAGAAAGTGTGGTTAAGAGGGGTAAGGTGGAAGAGATGAGGTGAAGTAATGAGAGAGAAATGACTCAGAAAGATTATTTTTCAATATAATGCCACCAACTGCCTGGGAGTGTGAGGGTTAAGGATGGGCAGGCCAGGTATGCTTACTATGGGCCAGGTTTATCAACACTTTGAGCCGTTGCAAAGTCACCAAAAGTGATGCAAACCTTTACAAAGTGTTGATTTGGGACTGCCCTTTTAGGACTGTTGTTTTAAACTGCTAATTGGACTTGGCAAATTAAACCGTTTGCCAGCTCTAAACTTTCATTTTTTATACTTATGGGTCACCCCTAAGGGAGGCCCTAAATGCCCTGGGCAGGGTATTTAAAAAGTAAACATGTATATTTAAAGTTTCAAATGTCCTGGAAGGTAGCCAGGAGTTTCCCGCCAACAGGCTGGTACTGGACATAAAAGTGGCATTTCTAGTACCCCTCTCTGAACACTCCTGGACCTATGAAAATCAAAAGAAGGACTGTCCTGCTGTCTGAATAATGAAGAAAGATTGGATCTGCTTGCCTTGAACCCAGGACTCTAGAAGTGACTCCATTGGGCAGTCGGCTAGCCTCCTGTGTGAGCTACAGGTACACAAAAAGCTTCCAGTGGCTTTTCCTGCAACTGCCCATCTGACCAGTTCTAAATAAGCCTGCAGTGGACCCTAATTCTGGCCTCTGCTGGAGTAGGTATTGACACTGAAATACTGGCCCCAAGTTCCTTGGCTGGTGTCAAAGTGTACTTCTCCAATTGCTTCCTGAAACCTGGGACTTATAAACTTTTTGTCTACATTTGGGTCTGAAAACCAACATGGGACATGGACCAATTTACCAAGCTCATCTGAAGAAGTTACCTTCCACTTTGTTCTTCTTTGTAGCAGTAAATTGCCCCATTGTTTCATTGCCTAGAAACTAACCGATGTAGGAAGCTTGTATATGTCAGATTTATGCAATATGGATTGCAGTATGGGTGAGCGATGTCGCGTGACCCACGTTCATCTGCTGGACTTCCTGCAGCCCTGCAGCAGATGATTGATGTCTCTGCCTTGTAAGATACCAAGGCTAGAGCCTGGCAAGTCCCCTATGGAGGACCCAGATGAGGAGGAAAGAAGGGGTTGGTGTGTGCAGGACTATTCTAGAACTTAAGAGAAATTTTGGGGGCACCTCCTCCTATGTCTGGGGTAGAGGAGGAGGATTTCTTTAAGCAATGCCTGCGTGTTGAGCCAGAATCACATCCACTGCACAGTGTGATGTACTTTCACGTGAATAATAAGATGTAGATAGGTTGTCATTCCAAGATTACTGACTAAACGGTACCCATGAGAGGGTTTTTCTGAGTAATTCCTGGGAGCGGTGAATATAGACAATATTTCATCACAGAGAACCTTTCGCAAGATACCCTTTCTACTGATATAATGGACAGAAAGTTGGAGGGGGCAGTGAAAAGAGTCTACTGTGCAGGTAAGTTCTATGCCAGAATAAATGTCTACATGACTTATACGGTTCAGTCCCTTTGAAGAGATTTCCAGACTTTTAAATGCGAGAAGGGTCACATTATTCTGCCCTGTAAGCCAACATGGAACCGCAGATCCATTTTCTACTGGACATGTCAATTGACAACCTTTTGCTTCTGGTGCAGCTTCAGGGGCAGCTACTGTGGCTCATCGCCACGTATGGGTGCACTCTTGGAAAGCAGATGCCTCACAAAAAGCTATGGTCATAAAGCTACCATTTGGGGGTGCCATAATCTTTGGTCAACAGCTTGAGGAATTTATTAAGAAAAGTATTGACACTAAGAAATTAATGATTCCTGTATGTCAATTTTCCAGAGGAAGAGGCATTGGTTTTTGAGAGGCCTTTGGTCCTGGTGCGGCCAAAGGTAATAATCAGACTTTTGGAGACAGGGGTTGTGGCAGAGGTACCCCTGCTAATGACAAATCCTGGTTTCAGCCTCCCTCCTCTATAACTCCTTCCTCGTCCAACGCATGACTACACCAAGACTCTTTCAGATGGGGACGTCTCTTATTATTCAGGAAGTCTGGTGAATCTCAGTAACAGACTCTTGCACTTTACAGTCTCTCTCAGAGTGCTATCAAATAGATTTATCGGCCCATCATGACACCTCTTGTGTCAGACACCTTTACCAAGTGAGCCTGTTGATATATCTAAGGTTTTATATTATGCATCTTCTCTGTTTCTCTGCCTCTGCTTCTCAGCCAGTGTGAATGTGTTGGGTAGAATGTTGGTGTGGATGGTGATGTCATTGGAATGTGAGGTTTGCTGTGAGGTGGAGTGTCAGTTGGACCCTGGGCTGAGCAGCGGAGAGACTGCTCCTGGTGGGGGCCTTTTCTACATCTTTACTGGAAAACCTACTTAACATCCAAGAGCAATACACTTATTCATCTGTAACCTAACCATGTCTACTGGAACTCCTTCCTACTATACAACATAAATTGGCGACGAGTTGGATCAAAACTACGCGTGAGGACTTACTGCAAGCTTCATAAGGAACTTTTATTCAAGATTTTACTTTAAAAAAAGAACCGACCTAAGGATTTCACGCCCTCCCGCCCCACCAGTGTCCAGTTTCACCGGACAGCCCATTGACAGGGCGTATGTTTCCTGCTGCCATTGACAGGGCGTATGTTTCCTGCTGCCTGTTTCCTGCTGCCATTGACACCCTGCTGCCATTGACAGGGCGTATGCTTCCTACTACTTCCACATCCACTACAACTCAAGAGGCAAACCTTTTACAGTAAGTGCAGCCGCATTTTACAGCAACTGCAGCAGCGAAGTCTGATGGGATGGCAGACTTATTTTATGTGCTGCGCGCCTTGTACCTCACAAGAATTTTGACTTGAACTTTGTGCCGCACATGAATTTTGACTTGAGCTTTGTGCCGCTTTGACACTGTGCACTCGCCTTGGATCTGGTATTTGTTTTATTTGAGGAACTTTTCCCTCCAGCACACTTCTTATGGATGTGGTTTCAAATATACTGCCACTTGTTTGGGAGCGAGAGAGAGGTACTCCCATTCTTTTCTGGCCAGGGCGGATTTATTTTTACATCTTCATTGACAAATTACAAATCTGATGTCAACACGCGGCATTTGAATTTACTGGCTCAGCGCACGCACACTTACCATTACTAACATGCGCCATCCACGAGGAATCTTCAGCTGGCCTGCGCGCTCTCGATCTCGTGAGAGACCTGCCTGATCCTTCTGATTTCTCTCTGCTTCCCATGTGGAACGGCAAATTTCCCAGCTGCTCGTACACGCTTTTCTACATCGACGTGCCTAGAGCCATCCGGCGTACGCCATCCCTACGTGCCGCCATTTTGGTAGGAGCGTTCGCTAGCACCAAGAATTTCGTGGAGCTGGATTTGAAGATGCTATGGAGCCTACTTCTATTTTAACTAGAGACGCTATTGAGTCTGCTGCCATTTCATCTTATGAGGCGCCTCTTTCTCTGCTTTTGCTCCTGTCTGATTTTAGAGACGCTTTGGAGTCCACAGTCTACATTACTGCATTTTGCCTTTATCATGATATTGTGTTATATACCACGGTATCGTATTGGGTTTTTAAGCAAAGTAGTTTTGCCATCATAGCTTTTCAATATGTAATCCTTTTAGCATTCTCTTTAAATGTTATGGTCAGTCAGGAGTTTGCCTTCATTTTTAACTTTCAGTTTTTCAGTTTCTATACGTACCTGCATTTTGCTTTCTTCATTTATCATGCCACCTGAGTGAGGCACCACTTCTCTTATGAAATAATGTTTTATTGCTGTTTTTATTTATATGCGGTACTGCCATGATTTCCAGGATGTTACATATGATTTTGATCCAATATTCCTGTTGTAGATGTATTATTGATTAATTTATTTTGACCATATTGCAGTTACAAGTGATTTTGCAGTATGTGTGAATTTCATGGCACACAGATCTTCAAGCGTTTTTACTTGTCTGTATCTTGGAAGTGGAATACTCATTTTTGGTTGTCATGTTGTATTCTAATTATTTTCAGCTTCTTTATAGAACTTCCAATTACAGTGCACTACTATTTTCTATTGTGCGCAAGTTTTTGCACGTGGATGCCCCTGCCTTTTCTCATGCGTGGTCTTACTTGCGGTGTGACTGCACTCTTGATTTTCGGTGGGGTGCAGTCCACCCAGATCGCATTTTTTATTCGTGTTTGCTGTTTGTGGGATTCACTAGTTTGGTGAAGCGCCTGTTGCTTGCTTTCTGTTTGGGTGCTAGTCACCCATTGCTTACGTTCTGGTTGGGCGCAATTCACTCTTTGCTTACTTTCTGGTTGGGTGTGTGCCACCCGTTTGCTTACTTATGATTGCTTTCCGTTTGGGTGTCAGTCACCCTTTGTTTACTTTCTGGTTGGGTGTATTTCACCCTTTGCTTGCTTTCTGGTTGGGTGTATTCTTATCCTGTTGGGTGTAATTCACCCCTTGCTTGCTTTCTGTTTGGGTGCTAGCCACCCGTTGCTTACTTTTGTTTGGATGTACTCTCATTTCTTCTTCCTTTTTGCTGTGTTCCGTGTTTCCCATTTTCTTCGCCAGTCTGGCCAGCTGGTGTGGTTGTGGTGGTAATTCGGAGCACTCTTTCTTTGTTTTTGTGGTATACTTCTTTCTTATTTATGAGTGTTTCTTTCTCCTTTTGCTTTTGTGTTTTTGGACAGTTTCCTTCTTTTTGAAATCTTCTGGTTTCAATTTTGCTCTGCTAAGGGAGGAGATGTGTGTCTTATCTTTCATGTATTCCATTTCCTCCTTGCATTTTGCTGCATTTTTATGCATAGTCGCAATTTAAATGCTTTGTGTAGTTCACGAAATGCTGTTTGCATTTTTGCATTTGCGATTTCTTCTTATGCTAGTTTCTTTATTGGTAACTTTAATGTAACTGCTTATATTCTAGTATTTTGCGTTTCTTATGTAATGCTGTTTTCTGCTTGTATTTTGCGAAGTTTTCTCTTGCAAGTTTCCTTTGTATCATTGTGATCTTTCTTCTTATATTTGCTATGTTTATGTGCATTATATAAAGGGGGAAGGTGTGTTATATCTAAGGTTTTATACTATGCATCTTCCCTGTTTCTCTGCCTCTGCTGCTCAGCCAGTGTGAATGTGTTGGGTAGACTGTTGGTGTGGATGGTGATGTCATTGGAATGTGAGGTTTGCTGTGAGGTGGAGTGTCAGTTGGATCCTGGGCTGAGCAGCAGAGAGACTGCTCCTGGTGGGGCCTTTTCTACATCTTTACTGGAAAACCTACTTAACATCCAAGAACAATAAACTTATTCATCTGTTACCTAACCATGTCTACTGGAACTCCTTCCTACGATACAACACCTGTCCTGTGTCAAGCCCTTCGGTTGGGGATTCAACTCATTGGCATTGGCCATACTTCCTGGGGTCATCTCCATCATCATCAGTTGGTTTACCATCTTTTTCAACACTGGAACCCAGCATCTCAGGATTATGAGACATTGATTCTGATTACTCCAGATGTTTCTCAGGATCTCTAATGGTGGCTCACCCCAGAAAACCTGAACACGGGATGTCAGGTAGTTCATCTTCCACCAAGATAGAGTGGGGAACTGTCTTCAATGACGCAATGGTCAATGGCAAATGGAGCAGTCAGGAGAAGTCCCAGTCCTCCAATTGGAGGGAATTAGTGGCAGTTTGCAATACTCTACTTTGGTTCTGATCTTATACCAGGCTGTATGTATCCAAAAAGACAAACAGGTGGTGAGAGCTTATATCAACCGCCAGGGCCAGGTGCAGTATCTGCTATTTCTCTTTTCCCAAAAAATATGCCTCTGTTTGGAGAGGAATCTCCTATTTCTCTCCGGGGTGTATCTTCATGTGAGAGAGAATGAGCCTGTGGACTTGCTGAGCCAGAAGTTCCCATCCTTGGTGTCTCCACATCTCTCGCCCCCATATTTTAGCAAATTGTCCAGAGATGTAATGAAATGTCATGTAGGCAGATTTATAGAGCTCAAACTTATCACCCCTGAGGGTATCCAGGTCCAGAGTAGGTATGGCGATCCTGGGACTCACTCAAATAGTCAGGTCTTCAGTTTCTTGAGGAAGATTGTGTGCAATGAGGCTGTTCTGATGTTCAGCGGGTTGTTTTCCAGGTCTTTGCTGCCAGGTAGGAGAAGGAGCACCCTCTAGATCTACTCATGTGATTCCTCAGAGTATAGGCAAGAGCAAGGGAGTAGAGCGGAGGTTTCGGCTTAGTTGATGGAATTTCAAGTGGCGGTTGAGGTAGGTGGGGACCATCTGGTGCAGTGCTTTGTAGGCATGGATGAGGATATTGAACAGGCAGTGTTTGTGGATTGGTAGCCAGTGGAGCTTTCAGAGGTGTGGTGTGATGTGGGTGCAGCTAGGAAGGTCCAGGTGATTTTGTCAACCCTGGCCTAATCTGTTTGGCATGGAGGACAATATGTTTCTTCCCCAATTTTGCACTCTGGTCTCATGAGAAAGATTTTGGGCAATGCACACTTTCTCAATCCCGTGGTCGTCAGGCCTTCTGTATGTGTTTCCCCATTTCAGCTGATTCCAAGAGTCCAGAGGAAGACCTGAAAGGATTAAGCCAAAGTCCTTCTTGTTGTACCAGGGTGGTCCAGGAGACCATGGTTTCCTCTCGTACTACAAATGGAGATTTGTCCTAGGCTTGCAATTTCCCATTCTGCCAAATCCATTATATCTGCTTCTCCTGACGCTAGACTCCCTCCAACATCTGAGATTGGGGGTATGGCTCTTGAGAGACTAGTTCTGTTAGCCAAAGGATGCTCTTGGAAAGTAGCAGAGAACTTTGAACTCTCCAGAAGACCCTCTACAATAAGATCCCATAGTTGCCTTTGGCTTAACTTTCAATATGGGGTAGGGACAAGAGTTTGTCTCCCACTTCATCTGACCCTGTCAAGACTTTAGATTTTTAGAGATGGCTTCATGTTGGGTTTTTCAGTATCCACTATTAGTGCTCAGTGAGCAGCAATTCAAGGTTTTAGGGGTGCTGATGTTCTTTGGTTGCTCCATGGCTTCGTGTCTGCTTAGGAGTTTTTCCCTTCACTATTAGAATTTGGGTGTCTGGTTGGCAGAGCTATGCACCTTGTCCAAGCATGAACCACAATTCTAGTCAAAGTAAGTCAGATACACACTAAAATATTACCTGTGCTCACCCTCTGGTAGCTTGGCACAGAGCACTCAGACTAATCTAAAAAGGCAATGTGTAAAGCATTTATGCATCACAACACATAGCAACACATGAAAACACCACAAAAAGACTACACACTGGTTTAGAAAAATAGACAATAATTCTTCAAATAAATCAAGGCCAAAATGACAAAAATCCAATAAATAGAAGTTAGTTGAAGAATAAAAGTGTTAATAGCGCTTAGAAGCAATAAGAACCTACGAGGGTTACCTGGTCACACTAGACTGGGGCAAAGTCAACAGTTCGGGCCGAATGCAAGTATCTGGGTCCACATCCAGTGAACAAGGCACAGGAGCAGAGATAGAGATTTTAATAGCCCAGATTCTCAAGCAACAGGAGGCAAGCCAACAAGCCCTTGGAGATCACTTTGGTTGCAGAGGAGAGTCCAGCTCTACCTCAGCAGGGTTAGAGAGCAGCAGTCAGCAGGGCAGCACAGCAGAAAAGTAGGTCTTCCAGATCAGCAGTCCAGCAAGGTGTCAGTGCTTGTAGCAGCTCAGCAGTTCTTCTGACAGAGGTTTTTTACACGTCCAGACGTGTCTGATTTGGTGGGATGAGAGACCCAGTACTTATACCCAGTTGTGCCTTTGCAGTAAGGGTCACTTCAAAGAAGAGTCTTTGAAGTGCACAGCAGCTCTTTCTTACAGGCCCTAGCACCAGACTAACTGTAGGAGGTAATCAGCCCTTTGTGTGGGAACAGGATACTGCCTATTCAGGTGTAAGTGTCAGATCCTCACTTCCATCCTGCCCAGGATGAGCCATCAGAATGCAAATGGGCACTCGGACACATCTAACCTTCCTTTGTGTGTGGCTGTCTAGAGGGAATGCACAAAGTCAAGCTGTCACCTACCCCAGACGTGTATTGGAGATAGGCTGCAGGCACACAGAGCTGTAAGAGCAGAGAAATGTTCATTTTCTGAAAGTGGCATTTCTAAAACATTAATTTTAAATCCAACTTTACCAGTAAAGAGGATTTATCATGACCATTCCAAAGATATTAAACATAACAGAGCTACTCCTTGCAAATCAGGAGTTACAGCTTAAGCGTGTACTAGGAATTCCCAGTGTTAACATATTAGAGGAGTAGTCCTCACAGTAGTGAAAACAGAAGTTGGGTGTTTTTACTACTAGGACATGCAGAACTTAAAAGTGCATATCCTACCTTTTATTTTTACAGTACCCTGCCCTAGGGGCTACCTAGGGGTGACTTATGTTTAATAAAAGGGGAGTTCAGGGCTTGGCAAGGGGTTTTAAATGCCAAGTCTAAGTGGAGTAAAACTGCGCAGTGGCAGGCCTGAGACAGGTTGAAAGGGATACTTGTGTGGGCGGCACAATCAGTGCTGCAGGTTCACTAGTATTATTTCTTTATTTCATTTATAGGCCCTAAGTTTAGGGTATACAACTTTACAAGGGACTTACAAGTAAATTAAATATGCCAATTGTGTAAACACCAATGTTACCATGTTTAGGGGAGAAGCACATGCACTTTAGCACTGGTCAGCAGTGGTAAAGTGTTCAGAGTCCTAAGGTCAACAAAATGAATCAGCAAAAATAGAAGTTAGCAGGTAACAAATTTAGGAGAAGACCAACCTTAGAATGACTGGTCTAATATTCACATTGCCCAATTCTTTTTTTGGATCTTGCGCTAGTCCTTTATGCTTTGATGGGTCTCCATTAGAACCCTTGCAGACTTCAGACATCAAGTTTCTATCTGCCAAAGTACTATTCTTGGTGACGATCTGCTCAAGGCATGGAATAGAGGGAGATTGGAGCTTTACTTTGTCTTCTCCCTACTTTAGGTTTTGTGATGACATGGTTATTCTGATTCCAAGTCCGCTTTTCCTCCACAAAATAGTTGCAAAATTCTATGGTGCAGAAGACATAGTCCTTCCTGTTTCCTATCCCAGTCCTTCTTCAGTAAAGAATAAAAGGTTTCATACCCTGGAGCTATTTTTTATCTTTCTAGATAGAATAGTTCCCTTCAGAAAAGGAGATGCTCTTATTGGCAACTTTGGCATTACTGGGAGAGGTCTTTGCCATACCACATCTATTATATCTAGTTGGATAAAATTGCCAATATTTAAGTCATATGAGATATCGAATGTGGAGTTACCAGCTCGTATCCAGCGTAGGCCATCTAGGGGGATAGCATGCTCATGGGTGGCATTTAAGGGTTCTTCAATGAAAATTGTTTGCTGTGCAGCTACTTGGGCATCCTCTCATGCTTTTATGTTGTATTTTTGACTCCAGTTGGGAGGTGGGGCATCAACTGAGTTCGGTACTCATGTGTTATCTTGTGTTCATCACCTTTGATTTACTATTTGACAACCCTTTAATAAAACACAGATGTAGTATCAAGTTTGATGTGATCTCAGCTTCCTTCTAAATTTTAAAGTAGGAAATCAAATAATCAGTCATTTTCAACTTTTCTATTATCTCACCATGTAAGGACTGTGACAGAAAGATGGACTATGAGGTACTGTCCTGGTTACTTATCAGAAATCTTCATTACTTTGTGTCCACGTCTCCCTTCTCCCTTGTCATGGTCCTGAACCCCTTCAACCCTCACCCTTTCTATTGAGATTGATTATTTTTTTACTTCAAAGTTTCATCTTTTTTTTAAGTTTGGTATCTCAGGAAGTGGTCATCCTAAGATCCTCCTTTTATGCATGCTGGGATATGGTGTGCTTACTGGAGGATCTTTTGTGGCAGGCTAGGTTATCAAGGTCTGTGACACAGAAAGACTGCTCACCGTGGAAGGACTGCGACAAGGAAAACATGTACTTGGAGTAATGAAGATTACTGTTGAGTAACCAGGCCATTTGCTCATCCCTGCAGCAGGATGTGTTGCCCTACATGTAATGGACATCACGTTCCAGGGAATTGTGGGCCTCATTTGCAAGTTTTTGATGCAGGGCAGTGCTGCAAGTCACTTTACTGTGCTGCCCTGCGTCAAAAGAAAAGGGCAGGAATGCGCCGCATCTATGAGATACGGTGCATTCCTGTCCTCATTCGCAGAGCTGGCACACAAATGGCTGCCTTGCTCCAATGCAGGCACCCTTGCATCATAGTGCATGGTGTCTGCATTGCAGGAATGGTTGTTTTTGTGCAGAATGAGACACTTACCTGCACAAAAACAATCAATGGAGGCGTTTTCCTGTTTCTGTGTGTGCTGCATAATGAAGCACACATAGAAAGAAGAACAAACCAGGAGAAATAAAGTTATTTCTCCTCGTTATGCTACCTCTGGAGAGGCGCACGATTTTGATGGATTCCCAGAGCTACGTTATGTTATAAATCTGGGAATGTGTCAAAACCCATGAGCGTTGCGTGGGAACACCCAGCGCAACGCCCATGGTGCGCCTCCCTGACGCAGTGTGAGGCAACGCAGCAACTTGTGCTGCTCTTGCCTTACACCATATCTACGTGGCCATGAAAAACCAAGCAGGGTGGCTTTGCGTGGCCTCGTCGATGTGTCTCTGCACTCTGCGCCTCCAGAGTGTCAAAAAAAGTGATGCTCCAGCGGCACACTGGGCTTGTAAATAAGACCGCCGCTCCAATTGATGCATGTCATCTCCTGTCCCTGCTCCATCAATCTCACCCTATCAAGTCCGGAAACAGGGTAAACAGACCGAGGTCAGCAACTCTGATGAAAATGTTAAGCAGCTGCTTCTCCCATCCCTGTTCAGCAGCAGAAAGCTTCCTGCTGCAGTGAATAGACCATTTTTAGGCACACATTTTTTAAGATATCTAAAATTTCTACTACAGTTCAACTACCTGATGAGCGTTGTGTACCACCTAAAAACTGTTCATTTTGAAAAATTGGTATAGAAGGAGCTAAGAAGGGCCGGACAGAGAGGTGAGATGGGCAAACACCTGTCCACTGCAGTGGACAAGCTCAACCACACAGTTCTGCAGCTGCTGCAATCACAAAGGTATAGACTGAGATGCGTACCATTAAATATATAGCCTAGGTGAGATTTTCGTCCTTTGTCCAAGCAAAGTTGTGAGGCTAGAAGCAAAGGCAGAATGTTTTGAAAAATTTTGTACCTGCAAATTACCACAGGTGATGAATGACTGCTTTGCCTGCAGCAGTACCCTTTGTAATGTTGGCCCAAGCCATGTAAGATACAGTGCTGTGACAGAGCTTTAATCATTAATGCAGTGTAAGGCAAGTAAATTGTGAAATAAATCTGAACACAGTGTATTTTTAGTTTAGCTAGCACCAAAACATCCCTCTATTTTTTTATATATAGGTCACCACTGCGTAGTTATAGTTAGGGTCATGCTTCCACAGGAAATGCATTTTTTGTTTTGCTAATAACTTTGGCCCCATAAGACGAATCTCCACAAAGATTTCCAGAAATGTGTTATTTTCTGACTAGTTTGTGCATGAAAAGTTTCAGCATGATCCATCAAGTGGGGGTCGAGAAAAAGTGGGATACTGAAATGCGGTTTGTTAAATGTAAAATAAGAATTTATTACAATACAGAAATCCAACCCCCCTGCTGTGCACAGCTTCGGCTGTGCTTGGCGGGGTGTTGAGTGCAGGGCCTGCCTCTGGCCAGGCTCTGAGGCCAACCCTCCCAAAGACAGCCAACCCTACACTGCACAGGGCCTTCGGTCATGCACGACCATTCATTTTTCCATAGGAACTTTAAACACCGCTGTAGCCCAAACCACTGAATGGATTTAGACCAAATTCGGCAGATAGTTAGATCTTGGTCCAGAAAGAGTGGTGTTTGTGTTTTAGTGTAAATCTATACAGTAGTTTTAGAGAAATTAAGACTAAACACTTTCTACATATCACGCCAATGAGGATCAGCAGGCCCGACAAATCTTAAACTGAGATCTGATTGGCTGCCACAACCTCAACATGAAGTAGTGGCAGCCATCTTAGGACTCAGGACTCAGTCCAGTGTCCTAGAAAAAAACACAAAAAAAGAAATAAGGGGGCAGGGTAGGGATACCCTGACCCTCTAGGCCTGGTGCACGGGTCCCAGAGGGACTCTGTCTGGAGCCAAAAACGCCTTTAAAACTTTTTTTTTTAAAAATTGCAGAAAATCTGTGGAGCATCTGCGAATCCGCTGCAAATTAAAAAAAAAAAAAAAAAAAAAAGAAGCACAGAATGCTGCGCTACTTTTATTTTTTAACAGCCCCAGGGTGGGCCAGTGCCAAGGGGGACAATGCATGTTTTTGGGGAGGGAGGCACACTGGCCCCCCTCCCAAGGATGTTTTCAGCTCCGGGGACCACATCCCCAGGGGCCTGAAGCATTTTGTAAGGGAAGAGGGGCACACTGCCCTCCCTTTCCAGGCAGTTTTCGACCCCAGGGGACCCATGCCCCAGGGCCTGAAGCATTTTTAAGGGGGTGTGTATGGCCTCCACCCCAGGCAGCTTTCTGCACTAGGCACTCCCTCCCCCGTTGCCCTCCTCTCCGAGCCTTTAAAAGGTCCTGAGGACCCCACCCACCCCAGTGCTGCTACTATTAAAACAGGGAGGGGGGCCACGCATCCCCACCACCCCATATCCATTCATGGCCCCAGGGACTCAATCCCCTGGAGCCAGCTCACATAGTGTGTCCCAGGGAGCCCCACCCTGGAACACAGTTGTTTCCCTGCCCACACTGCAGTGAAACTTGTGTTTGTTCCCATCTGGTGGGAGTTTTTTCGAGAACTCAAGCCAAACTGGAGCAAACACAAAGTCTGCTTTCAGCCTACAAGAGCTTTAACAATGCTCCCGCCGGGTGGGAGCAGTCTTGAGTTCTGTTTCCCTGTCCGCACTGATGCGGGCAGAGAAACAATAAGGCTCAGGGAGGAGGACCATTGGCCCTCCTCCCATTTAAAGTACATTGAGCCCTGAGGGATGGAGTTCCTGGGGCCTAAAGAGGCTCAGGGGGTGCCACGTGGACCCACATCCCCTTTAAAAAAACAAATGGCCCTGGGGGATGTGGTCCCCAGGGCCTAAAAAGGGTCTGGGAGGGAGGCCAAGTGGACCCCTCCCCTTTTTATGATATTTGGCCCAAGGGGAATGGGATCCCGGGGCCCAAGAAGGCTTGGGGAGGGGGTCTGTATGCCCCCTCCCCTGTTTAATTGTATATGGCCCCAGGCGATGGAGTCCCCAGGGCCTAAAGGCCAATCCTACACAGTGTGGCAAAGGCTAAGGGTTGACTGCATGCACGGGGTTGGTCGCAGGGCCAAGCAGTAGGCCAGATCCTGTGGCCAGCCCACTGCCGTGCATGACCTAAGGCACTGTACAGTGCAGGGTTGGCTGTCTTTGGGAGGGTTGGCCCCAGAGCCTGGCCAGAAGTAGGCCCTGCACTCAACACCCCCCAAGCACAGCCGAAGCTGTGCACAGCAGGGGGGTTGGATTTCTGTATGGTAATAATAAATTCTTATTTGACATTTAACAAACCCTAGAAATTCACTGAAAAAAACTGAGGTTAAAGTAATGTTATAGTTAGGTGCAATGTTCAGTTAAAACTTAACGTTTTAAACAGTAAAAACCACAGGAATTCACCAGTTTTAGTTATAATTATCTCGAGTAACTATAACGCAAGCCCTCTCCATGCATTAATTGCCCCACATATTACATCACTAATGACATCTTCTATGACATCATTGACAATATAACTGCAAAATTGGCAATTAAATTATTGATGAGAAAAATGTGCATGGTGGCGACACACGTTATAGTTACCTTAGGGCAAGAGTTATAGTTACTTGAGAAAACTATAACTGGTGAATTTCTGTGTTTTTTAGAGTTTAAAACATTACGTTGTTTTTGACCATTTCACCTTACTATAACTTTACTTTAACTTTTTTTTTTTTTTTTGTAAAGATATATATCTTTATATCTATATCTATATTCACTAAAAAACCAAAGGTTAGAGAGACATTATAGTTAGGTTCAGATTTTACACGCACAAAACCATAGAAATTCAACAGTTATAGTTATACTTGCCACAAGAAACTTCAACTCGTGCCCTAAGGTAACTATAACTCGCGCCTCTGCCTTCGGCCGTGCACGGCGGGGGTTGGTCGATGGGCCTGACTGATGGGCCTGGTCTGTGGCAACCCAGGAGGAGAGAAAGCAGCCCCCTGCCCAGGGCCAATTATGTCCCCAGGGACCCCATCCCCCAGGGCCCGGACAATTACTGCAAGGGAAGGGGGGCTGAGCGGTGCTCCTCCCCGTGCCCGATTGTGGCCCCAGAGACCCCATCCCCTGGGGCCTAGCCACTACATGCTGGGTGCTCTGGCCCCACACAGGGCACCCAGTGTGCACTGTTGGGGCCAGTGGGGGGATCCTGAATGCCCCTCTGTCCCTGCCAGCTCCCCGCCTTAAACAGGAGCCGGCATTGCTCCTGCACACAGGAAGCAGTAAAAAATGCTGCTTCCTGCGTGTGGGATCAGTTTATTTAATCTGTTTTCCTATATAGGGACCTGGCCCTGAGGTGGTTGGCGGTCCCCAGGGCCATTAATGATTCTAGGAGGGGGGTCACTGTTGGCCCCGACCCCATCCCCCGGGGCCAGGCCTTAATATACTTTTTTTTTAAAGGGGAGGGGTGCTCACACGGCCCTCCTCCCGGGCAGGGTTTGTCCCCGGGGACCCCATCCCCAGGGCCTGGCCACTACGTTGGGGACCATGGGGAGCCTGACAGCCCCCACGATCCCTGCCGGCTCACCGCCTGTGGCATCTTAAGCTGCATCTGAAGCCTGTGTACTTCTGATGTCATGCTGCCTTGGTTACGAGAGGTTCTAAGCTGAGTCCTGGTCTCCCAGGTGATAGGATTGTGTTTGTTGAAAGGAGCTGAAGCTGTTGGATGAACTGGATGCTGGGGCCTGGATGGGTTCTTCTACCTTGAAATAAACCTGAAGTTATTTCACTGAACCTGCCTCTGCGTGATCCTTTCAGCTGCAATTTGGGATCTTACACTGGCGTAGTCGGCAGCTGAAAGGCAAGATGAAGAACTCAACACCCCTCAACTGCTTTCTTTACTTTCCCTGTTTATAGGTAGTGATCGGACACTCCTTCCTTAGGTACTGTGTTTATTTCAACTTGTTTACCGGGATTATTCTTTTATACAAGGGTTGTTGGTCTCTGCAACTCATACACCCTTCTATGACTTTCAACTGTTTAAATTTACACCCCAGGGACTGGGAGCTTTCGCCGCGCTTTTCATCACTTCTGTGTTAACCCCTTGACCGCGATCGGAATTCCGCTCGTATGCGGGACATTCCGATCGCGGGTGGAGTCGTGACGAGCTCAGCTCGTCATGCGCACAGCGCTACCGCGCAGCATGGCGAGCTGAGCTCGTCATGAGCACGGAAGGGGTTAATGAGGGATGATTTATCGACGCGGGCTCGTCCCTTCGCATATGTTTCCTCTTTCTTATGTGATGGAAACTTTGCTTGTTTAGTTGGGGTCTGCTTGGACTAATTCACGCTACAAGTTGTTCCGGTTCTGGCTTCCCAGCTGTGAATTTTTCCATTTGCTTTTAACTATATGCTTATGCTTTGAACCGTTTTGGTCTATTTTTGTGTTGTTGTGGGCCAGCGGGACTCTTCTATGGACGAACTGTGCTCTTGCTTTTAAAAGAAAACAATCTTGTAACTGACGTCTCCTACCTTGCCTTCCATCGCGAGCTCAACCGTGGTTTAGAGCTTTACCATCACGTTCGGCTCATCAACCTTCTCAGAGCATCTCCTTCGTTCGGCTTCCTTTCAACACTTTCTTGGCTTTGTGCACTGCGCTTCACTCAAGACCTTTGACCTGTGGTGGCACGTAGGTCACGCAACGTGCCGCCATCTTGCTTTTCCTCTGATGCCTTTTTGTTTTGCCTTGTGTGCCACTTCTGTGACACGCACATATTTCATAAGTGCCTCTGGTTTACTTTGCGTGCCACTTCTGTGACACGCACACAAGTAATTGCTTTTTTCCTCGTTTCTACGTGGTGTGCCACATCTGTGATACACACACACACTGATCATTTATTTAATATAAAGGTGTGTGCCTCTTCTGTGACACACACACAGTTCAAGGAAGCACTGCTTGAGGCCCATTATATTATTTGTGCTACATCTGACGTAGAATCCACCTCAGTGTGCCACATCTGCTGTGACACACTCACATTAATTTGAAAAATTATTGCAATCTACAACTATCAACTATTGTTATACACTCGTATCCAATAACATTTGGTCTTCTTTTATGTGTTCATCCATGTTAATGTGTCACATTGAAACTGGTGTTTTGCTTGACAATTGTATATTTTAGGATAGTTTCTTACATTGCTTTCTTACTTACTGTCCACTTCTTTTTTTTATTTAACCATGCAAAATGTAACAGCGCCTCCTTTCTTTTTGATGTCTCCTGGTGAGCCACCCATAAAGTGGCAAAAATGGAAAAAAGTATTTGAGCGCTATGCAAAGGTATGTGGAGTAGGCCTGGGCAGACAACTACGCTACGCTCGCGTAGTTTGCGCAACTACGCACTACGCGAATTGCACGTAGCACAGTGCAAAAACGCGTAGCGTAGCGGGCATTTTTTGCTTGCTCGCGGTCCTCAACGTCAAGTTGGCGACCGCGAGCGAGCAAAATGACATCCCGGCGAGACTTTTTCCTCGTTCGCTATCAGCAACATCAAGTTGCCGATCGCGAGCGTGGAAAATAAACCTCCCGGCGAGATTCTCAATGCGGGGAGGTCAGGTTTCTCATTGCGAGTGGTCGCGTATGCTCGCGACCGCTCGCGATGAGAAACTACCAGTCCACGTTGAGAAAACTGCCGCTCGAGTACAAATCTACTCGAGCGGCAGAAAACGACCGCTTGCACTGTGCAAGATGCCGTTTGCAATGATTGCACAGTGCGGACAAGCATCTGGCACTGTGCAATCATTGAGAACAGCATTTCCTACCGCACTACGCAGTTCGCGTAGTGCTACGCGTAGCTCGCGTAGTGCGAAGTGCACTTCGCGTAGCTACGCGTAGTGCTACTGCGCGAACTACGCCCAGGGTTAATGTGGAGTTAACCTGAGTGCTGAGCGTAGATCTTCCCTTTTGCTTCATTGTTTAGGGTCGGAAGGACAAGACGTTTTCAATCACCTTCCAGAACTAACTGATGTGGAGAGTACAGATTTAAATGAGTTTGAGATCTGCATAAAAAAACTTGATAAACACTATCTTCCTAGAGTCAGCACCATACTAGAAAGGTATCAATTCGCTAAAAGAATGCAAAATGATGACGAGAGTGTTGAAAGCTACACCACTCAACTTAGGAAACTTGCTTCATCTTGCAAATTCGCTGCTTTGCTTGATGAAAGGATCAGAGACCAGTTTATGTTTGGGTGCAATATTGAGAAGATTCGTGAAGAACTTTGGTTGAGGGATGAACCATCTCTTGACGAAGTAATTCAGGTAACGAAGAGGGTGGAGCACTCTCTCAAGTGTGTCGACACTTTAAAAAAAGATAAGCAAGCTTCTGTTCAAGTTGTTCATGAAGAATCTAAAAGTACTTCTAATTCGAGCAATATTTCCAAGACCAAAAGTAAATCTTTTGTAGGCAAATTCTACAGGTGTGACAAAGTAGGCCACTTAGCTAACAACAAGAAATGTCCAGCATTGAATGTCACATGTTCCAAATGTAAGAAGAAGGGTCATCTCTCCATTGTCTGTAAATCAAAGAGGCCCTCTTCTAACATCAAATGTGTGGAGGCTGAGAGCCCGGAGGAAGACTTTGTCTGTGGTCAGATTGTTGTACAAGTACAGTCTGGAAAGGAATCTAGGGTTTGCCCAATAGATGACATCTTGGTTGAAGGTGAATCCACTAAGGCAGTGGTTCCCAAACTTTTGACTCCTGAGGACCCCCATTGAGTCACCACTGGAAGCCGGGGACCCCCAAGCAATTTGTATGATTTAAATTTCAAACATTAAAACAGTAATTCGAAAAAAAATAAACACACGTGCACAAAAAACAAATACTCAAATTACTAAGGATTTTAGGGGCATATTTACAAGCCCCTATCGCCATGGGAACGTCACTTTTTGTGACGATCCCTTGGCGATAGGTGCTCGCCTTATTACAAGGCAGTGTTAAGCCACTTAACATGGCTTAACACTGCTTTGTAAATAAGGCCCCCTTTCACGCAATGCTTAGCGTGAAAGGGGTGGGCAGTGGGTGTTGCGGTGGGCGTTCCACCGCAACACCCATTAATTTTGACGCTGCCCCCTATTTACCACGGCAGTGTAAATAGGATGCAGCGCCAACATTAAGACCAGGGAAAACCTGGTCTTAACTTGGTTAAACAAGGAGAAATGCTTTATTTCTCCTCGTTTTTGCTTTTCCATGTGTGCTGCCTTGTGCAGCACACATGGAAAAAGCAAAACGCGTTGGATTGTTTATGTTCAGGAAGGTGACCCTTCCTGCACATTAACAATCTTTTACAAAAATGGCATTTTGTAACTTCCATGTGTGCTGCACTAAGCAGCACACATAGAAGTGACAAAACTGCATTGCAATATTGTTTGTGTGCAGGAAGGGGGACCTTTCTGTACATAAACAATCTTCCCCTGCACGCAAACACCCTTGCACTATGGTGCAAGGGTGCCTGCGTTGCTGCTACACTGCTAAGTGTAGCGCCAGCACGGAAGGAAATGCAGGGCTGCACCATATTCTTGTAAGTATGGTGCAGTCCTGCGTTTCTGAAGTGGCGGAGCGTGTCGTTAAGCAAAGGAGGCTAACGACACGCTCCCCCACTTCTGTTGTAAATATCCCCCTTAGTATTTTATATTGAAAGAATTTGCAAAAAACAAAAAAATGTAATGGGAAGGTTGGTGCTGCATCTCTGTGACTAACTTTTAAATGGTTGGTTTTATTTCGCAGTACAAGGCTCCTGCTCCTGCCAGGCCCAGACTGGAAACCCAAAGCAGCCCTGGCAAATGTTTTCAGGCCAGTCCCCATACAGTGCACACCAAGTACAGTGAGTGAGCCTGACTACTACAAAGGGGGCTTTGGGAGGCTCTCCCCCAAAACATTTAGGAAACCATGGTGCAGTCTAAAACACATTTATCATTATATATTGAATTGTATTAGCTTTTAACGAATAGTAAGTGAAGACCTTACTATGCACCAGGATACGACAATCTTTGTTGGGGTTCTTCAATGGTTCCCTTATTATCACCCTCCAACAGTGCCTCTCATCTCTCCATAACCCCGGTTGTCACATGTATTTCATTTGTTTTATAGCATCTCTCGTACTATTGTAGGATGTCTGAGTACTTTACATTACACACATATAGAGACAATGAATCATACGTGTAAATCAGTGTATAGAAAATGTTACATAAGGCAAAGAGGACTACAAGGTGTAGGATTCACATGTCATTCATACTGGTAGGCGGCATTTTTAAAGAGTGCTTGGGCTGGAGAAGCACAAACGTGTGATTCAGAACATAACACAGTGGTTAGCATTGACTTTAACAATAAAAATGTATTTCCACCCAAATAAACCTTTTTAGCAGCATCAGGATAATGAAAGACTGGGAAAAAACATAAGATACTAACTTGTACCATGCAATTTGCAAGCAGCTCTTTGATGAAAGTTTATAGGTCACTGTGCTAGATTACGGTTGTCACTTATGAACTGCACAGTAACAAAAGAATCTTTGACAAGAACAGTAACCCACTCACCTATGCACATAAAATACTGTTTTTTAAAATGCATGGTACACGTTCTTTGCAGTAGGCATATCAACCCTCTGTGCTACATTAGACAACTCAAAGCTGCCACTGGACAAAACACTCATCTCACTCCAGCAGGTACATTAATCACTGGTATTATCTTG
Source organism: Calotriton arnoldi (assembly GCA_963921515.1). Classification (NCBI taxonomy): domain Eukaryota; kingdom Metazoa; phylum Chordata; class Amphibia; order Caudata; family Salamandridae; genus Calotriton; species Calotriton arnoldi. Next base: position 992,795 of record CAWUFW010006286.1, read on the forward strand.
ACAGGTTTATTGTTGCTCGAAAACTACTAATTATAGAAGGAACTTTGCAGTGCTTTTAAAACTGCTGCCTGCGGACCCCCTGGGAATGTGTCACGGACCCCTGGGGGTCCGCGGACCACAGTTTGGGAAACACTGCACTAAGGTTCTGTTCGACTCGGGTGCTAAAATCACCATAGTTTCTAGAGTCTTTTATCAAAACAAGTTGGCTAACAAGACAGTTCTGCTGAAACCGGACATTCGTCCTTTGGCCTATGGTGGTGAGCCCATTCCACTGCGTGGCTACTTTGTGGGACTCATTGAATATAAAAATCGTTACGCTTCTGGCAAAATCTACGTCTCGGAGAAAGGAGACAGCATCATCAACTGGTTCCACCAAGGGGATCTTGGGGTTATGCTCGACCCGAGTAGGAAATGTCCCATTAAGGTTAAGGATGAGGTGAATGCAGTGGTTGTTGGAGCGGGTCTTGATGTGGCAACTACTGTCAAACAAAGTGTTGGAGCTGATCTTGATGTAGCAACTGCAGTTAAACAAAGTTTTCTGAATGTGTTTAGAGATGAACTTGGGTGCCTTAAGGACTTCAAGCTTGAAATACATCTCCGCCCTGACTCTCAGCCCTCTTGCTGCAAAGTTAGGAGTGTTCCCTTGGCTGTGAGGGATGAAATGAGCAAGGAATTGGACAAGCTCAAGCAAGGAGGAATCATTGAGGAAGTCGAAGGGACTGATTGGTTGGCCCCTGTTGTAGCTGCTCGCAAGGCCAATGGGTCTCTCCGTCTTTGTGTGGACTTGAGGCAATTGAACTAGTGCGTTGTAGTGGATCATTATCCTCTCCCAAATATTTCAGAGCTGTTAGTTTTGCTTGGGGGAGCTAAAGTCTTCAGCACCATTGACTTAGCTTCAGCCTATCACCAGATAGAGCTGGATGAAGCTTCAAGAGACTATACAGCTTTCATAACGCCCTTTGGAACTTTTAGATTTGTAAGGATGCCGTTTGGCCTTGTGTCTGCGGCATCCGTTTTTCAGCGTATAATGGAGAAGATACTCAAAGGTTGTAAAGGGGTTTGTGTCTACCAAGATGACATTTTGGTATTTGGGAAGGATCACAAAGAGCACAATGACCGCCTTAGTGTTGTTTTGGGAAGATTGATTGATGCTAATCTCACCATCAAATCTGAGAAGTGTCAGTTTGGCACGTCCTCCATTCATTACTTGGGACACACGATCTCAGGTGAGGGGATAGTCCCAAAGTCCAATTTGGTTGACACCATTACTCACATGTCTGCCCCTTCCTGTAGAGAGGAACTCCTTAAATTCTTAGGGATGATTGAGTATTATAACAAATATATTGAAAACTTTGCCGAGAGTAGTAATCACATGAGGGCTCTCTTGAGGAAAGGTGCGGAATTCATTTGGTCTAAAGAATGTGATCTGGAGTTTGACTTCCTCAAGAGAAGACTCAGTGATGCCCCCAAGCATAAAAGTTTTGACCCCTCCAGAACGTCCATTGTCACAACGGATGAAAGTCTTAAAGGTTTGGGAGCCGTTCTCCAACAGGAAGGTGAAGGGGGTTTGGAAACTATTATGTTTCTTTCTCGGGGGCTCAAAGACGCAGAGTCTTGTTACTCCGTTATCGAACGAGAAGCATTGGCTGTGTATTGGGCCAGTAAGAAGTTGAAGAAATTTTTGTGGGGAACTAAGTTCTTGGTAAAAACTGATCACAAGCCTCTCTGTGAAACTTTCTCTAAAAAAGGGATTGACCTAATTTCTGGGAGGATAACAAAATGGGTCATAGCACTCCAAGATTATGACTTTGATATCAAGTACATTCCAGGAGTAGACAACGGTATTGCTGATACTCTTTCTAGATTGGTAGGAGAAAGTGAGGGTGATGGTGATGGTGTTGATGAGGATTATGAGGACATTGATCTTCGTGTGTGTGTGGTTGGTGAAGTGATCATTGATGAGCAACAATGGCGCCTTCAGCTATCTACTGATCCTGTTCTCTCAGAGGTATTGTCTCTCATTCACAAGGGATGGCATTAAAAAAAACAGGCATCTGAAGAAGCTGCCAAATTTTGGGGTCTTAAGGATGAGTTAGCTGCTTGTGATGGTGTGCTATTACGTGGAATGAGACTCGTTCCACCCCTTAAACTTCATCAACTTTTGATTGAGTTGGCTCACAAGTCACATTCAGGCATGTCAAAGACTAAGGAGAGGCTGAGATCCTCTTATTGGTGGCCAGGTATGGATCTGCATGTGGAGAGAGTTGTGAGGGACTGCACGGTCTGTGCCTTAAGTGATAAGTCTAAGCTCACAAGGGTCCAACCAATGGTGATTAGGGAACTTCCTCATGGTCCCTGGAAAGAAGTGGCGTTAGACATTTTGGGTCCAGTGCATACTAATGGCCAACAGATTTTTATTATGGTGCTTTTGGATTTGTTTTCAAGGAGGCCTGAAGTTTGTTTTACGTCTAGCATTGAGACTGTGTCTGTCATCAAATTTTTAGAATCCCTCAGGGCCAAAGAGGGTTACCCTGAAGTTATTCTCACTGACAATGGGGTGCAGTTGGTTTCACGAGAAATGGAGGCTTTTCTTAAAAATCATGGCATAAAACACAAGAGGTGTTCCCTTTACCACCCAGAAACCAATGGAATGGTAGAAAGGTTTAATAGGGTGTTGAAGGAGACCATCTCATGGGCGAAAAGCTCTGGTCTTAACTGGAAAGAGGAGGTTCTCAGAAAGGTTGAGAATTATAGGCTTACACCCCACAGCACGACTGGGAAGTCACCTTTTGTCCTCTTTAGGGGTAGGTCTCCTTGTACTTTAGTAGAGCCACCTTGGGTCAGACATCTAGAAGAGGCTGCTTCTAACTCTTTGTCTGAGAAGGTTTCTCCTGACTGGCGTAAGAGAGAGGAAGCCAAGTGCTTTTCTAGGAAAATACATTTTGACTCTAAGAATTTGTCCAAAGAGACTGTGGTCAAGCTAGGTGACTTGGTTGTCATTAGGCAACCTGGTACCAAGGTTAGATTTTCCAAACCCATACGGGTTATAAAGGTTTTCAAAAATGCTGTTAAAACTCAGGATCACAGAATTTGGAATCTAAATAGGGTCTCAGTTTGTAAAGGGGCTGGATGTGGTGAAGGTTCTGGGGTTAGTGAGAATGCTAATAATACTTTTGTTGCATCTCCACGCTTGTCCTCTAGGATTGTTAAGAGGCCAAGTTATCTTAAGGATTTTGTGTCTTGAAGGTTTCTTCTCATTTTTGAGTACTAATTATTCTCTTGTGTCTTTCCTTTATATTTCTTTCTTTCTCATTTCTCTTGTTTCTTTTCTTTTCTTTTCTTTCTTTTCTTTTGTTAACGGGGGAAGGTGTGTGGCATCTTAAGCTGCATCTGAAGCCTGTGTACTTCTGATGTCATGCTGCCTTGGTTACGAGAGGTTCTAAGCTGAGTCCTGGTCGCCCAGGTGATAGGATTGTGTTTGTTGAAAGGAGCTGAAGCTGTTGGATGAACTGGATGCTGGGGCCTGGATGGGTTCTTCTACCTTGAAATAAACCTGAAGTTATTTCACTGAACCTGCCTCTGCGTGATCCTTTCAGCTGCAATTTGGGATCTTACACCGCCTCCTGTGAGAGACAGCATTGTTTTGAAACCCAGAGTGCTGCTGAACATTCAGCTCCAGAGAGGTGATGGTTCCTGGGTTTTGATAAGCCCTAGGAGGAGGACCCCATGAGCCCCCCTCCTGTATTTACCTTATGCCCAAGGGACCTGGCCCACTCAGGGGTTATTCTAAAGCAAGCACGGGAACCTGCGCTTGCTTTTTTTTTCTTCATGTTGCCACGGATTTGCGGATCCACCCACGAGTCTGCGGCAATTTAAAAAAAAAAAAAATGCTTTTTACACCCCACCACATCTGGGGGTCAGGGTATTCCTACCCTGCCCCCTTTTCTTTCTATTTAACTTTCTTACCAAGACTCAGCTTCAAGCCGAGTTCCAAGATGGCTGCCAACACTCCCTGGTTGAAGTGTTTGCAGCCAATCAAATTTTAGTAGAATCCACAAGTCCACTGCAAGGACTCGCATCCACAGATATCTATATTTTTTGAAGTTAGATATCTCAAGAACTACTGAACAGATTCACACCAAATCCCAAAAATCTCGGTTTCTGGACCAACATCTAGCTTTCGTCTCAAATTTGGTGTAATTCCGTTCAGCAGTTCGGACTGTCGCCGTGTCCAAAAAATGAAAAATCTCTATAGACTTAACATGGGGAAAACGCATTTTGGCCCCCCCCCCCTTTTTTCTGAACCAAAAAGGGGAAGTTTTGTGAAAATTCGAGGAGATTCGTCAAGCGGTACCAAATTTATTGGCAAAACAAAAAACGCTTTCCTATGGAAACTTTGTCCTAGCTATAACTACCTACTGGCCACAGTCGCCAGTAGGTAGTTATAGTTAGGTCTGCCTTTCCATAGAAAGAGCATTTTTGGTTTGCTAATAACTTTGGTCCATTTGACGAATCTTCACAGAACTTTTTAAAAAAGTTAATCCACCTCAGCTTCTTTCTGGAAATTTGGGTGATCTGTCAAGCGGCGGCTGAGAAAAAAGAGGGTCCCATAACCCAAAGGAGCTGATGTCGGTCGGACACTGTTGCGGAAAGGAACCCCCCGACTTAGGTCGGCGGTTCCGACCACAGAATTTGAAATTTAATCCATTTTTCAATGGCAGCTTGTGCGGCGGGCAGAAAAGGCCCGCGGCACAAGCTGTCATTGAAAAATTCATGTTTTTAAACATCTCTGCTCTGTGTGGCAGGTACCATACGGTGCCTGCCACATGGTACAGGAATGATTAGGGGGAAACAGGCCCCATAGCGGAGGGCCAGGGGCGAAGGGGGACCTGCTAGGGGCCCCCAAAGTCACTCTTTGGCAACCTTTCCATGTCAGAAGGGTGGACATGGAAAGGCTGTGGGAAAGGGACATCATAATCCATGAGGCGGAGCCGAGGCTGGTTCCGCCGTCGTTCTGGGATTGTGATGCATTCCAATGGTCCGACGGGCACCTTGAGCCCGTCGGAAGCGCAGCGGACGATCCTTCCTCCTGATGCCTCCACCCACCGCATCGTAATGCGGTGGACGGACCGCAGGGGCAGATGTCGGGTGGACCGCAAATCCGTGTTTTTAAACGAAGTAAAACATCGACGAACATGTGATTAGAATGGTACCTCTATAACCGGTGTAATCTAACGACAGTGCACATGAGGATGGAGAAACACTGTCTCGGCGTTCAGGATTACCATACCTGCCACTGTTCTGCTTGGCCCCAGTGCAATACACGGGTCCGTGAGAAGTAGGAAACTGTCGTTAGATTACACCGGTTATAGAGGTACCATCCTAATCACATGTTCGTCAATGTTTTACTTGGTTTAAATACACGGATTTGACAGCCACAGACTTCTCTCTATTGTACAAAGGTTTATGAGGCACACATATGAACACACACTCATTTTGTGAGGAGTCCGATTATATTGGATTAATGGAATGCGAACGCTTATCAAGGTGTGAAGGCGCAATCTTGCCGTCATTTTGCATTGCCCTGATGAAGTTCCCAGCATGGGAATGAAACGCGTTGGCTAGAGTGTCTTTATCTGATGACTTTTATAAATTTGAAATAAAGAAGTGAATTTCACATCAATATCTGTAAATCTAGAACAAATTCGGCAGGAAGCTAGATCTTGGTCCGCAGATTGTTCTTTTTAAGATTTGGTGTAAATTATAGAAATTTAGTGTAAAAAATAATTTTATATTTATTCAGATGGGCCTGTGAGAGTCTTGAGAGCTTCTCATGGGAAAAGCTAAATTAAAAATATAGCATTCTGATTGGCCCAGGGAGCTTTATTTTTCTTTGTCCATCTCGCTCCCACGGGAGTCAGACACTAGTGAGCGTGAGCGCCCTGATTGGCTGCCAGTAACATGAGAATAATGTTGATTGCAGCCATTACAGAACTCACAGACTGAACTTAGAAAAACAAAAATAATATAAGGGGGCAGAGTTGGGACCCAAAGGGACCGCCCCGGGTGCCAAAAAGAAATAAAAAACTGGCAAAAAATGCCACGATCCTGCGAGACTATTGCAATATCGCATAAAAAAAAAGAAAAACAAAATGCCACATTTAATTACCTTGTGCCCCATAGAGCCCACCTGGCTGTGTTCATGGAGAGGGGGGCCCCCTCCACGCGCTTCCAAACGCCCTGGGGAGCCCACCCCCTGGGCAGAAAATAGTTTATATAGTGAGGGAGCCCCCCTCCCTGAGACTCTAGAGGCCCCAGGGAGCCCACCTTGTGGCTAAAATGACTTTTTATGGCGAGGAAGGGCCATGCGGCTCCCCCTCCCTAAGCCTCCAGAGGTTTTGGGGGGTCAAAAATAATTTATTAGGGGAGGAAGGGTCGTGCAGTTCCACCTCCCTGAACCTCTAAAGTCCCATGGGAGCCCACCCACGGGGTCGATTACTTTAAGGGAGGGGGCCACCTCTTCCTGAGCCATTAATGGCACCAGGGACCCCATCCCCCAGGGCCAGCTCAGATGCTATATCCCGGGAGCCCACTCCCGGGACATAGCGGCTTCAGTGATGTCATCAATTATGCCATTTGAGATGTCATCATTGATGTCATTAATGATGTCATAGAACATATCATGAGTGATGTCATGTGTGAGGTCATAAGCAGTGCATGACAGTGGCGCAAGTTATAGTTAACGCTGCTAACTATAACTTAACTATAAATTCGTATTTCAAGTCACAATTTCTGAAAATGGCACTTTTAGTAACATCGGGAGGAGGTCTGTGAATACACCAGAGATGATTCTGTGAGGGTGACCTTTGATGAAAGTGTGACTATAAGGCTCCCTCTCTTCTCCTCCATGAGGTTAAAATTTCCCAGAGTTATCGAATATTTTTCTAAGATGGAATGATCTGGATTGCACAGACCAGAGAGTAGCAATCTGGTATTGTATGCGTGAAATGAGAACGCATGTGTAATATATAGGGAAATATTGAAGGGTCATATAGGTTCCAATTTGGTCCTGAAGAAAGCCCCGGACCCCGTTGGGGCCAGTGAAGGGCTGAAACATGTCGACCTGACAATATGTGGACACAACCACCATAACAGGGCTTTTATTGCCCCATTTTGTTTTTATTCATCCCTCCTCCACCAAAGAATAAAGACTAGAAAGGTATGAATGGTAGGCGGTAGGGATTTTTATTGGACACACTTTTCCCTTGGTTCCCTCCTAATGACTCACTCGCAGCCCTGAATGAGGGGCTCGCTCGCCATTAGAGGATGCTTTGGTGAATGCGGGCTGGCCAAAAATGAAGCATGACACCCAGGGGGTGTGTGAGGCCATCCCGATTATTTTTCATATATATTTTTTGTAACGTCCATAGAACTGGATGAGTGTTGCTGCTAGTTAGTCGATATACACCCTTTATGAGGGAATTCCTACACTGTAGGGTGTTTGAGTCCAGAATTGGGGCTTGAGTAACAGGGCCACGTTTGTTTCTGGTAGTTTCATTTCCTTGTCCTAACCATTTGGTTCCCACATTCTGCATCCTGGGTCACATGACTAGATGTAACTAAGGGTGGGCAGTGAACTCCGTTCCACTGATGGAGCGTGCAAAGTTTTTTTTACTCTGCGTTCCGCTTAATACGTGGAGTTTGGGGGGAAAAAAAAACTCTGCCTCCTGCGGAGCGGAGTTTACCGGCACCGGCATAGTTCATAACAAGGTGGGTTCGAGCTGTGCACCAAGAGGCATGAGTGATGAGTGCTTCAAGGGGTGTGAGTGAGCTGTGCCCGGTTGTAAGCTGGTTGTGATTACTAGCGGGATGTGTGAGCACTCGTGCGTCCACAGGTGTGAGAAAGAATTGCCTGGCCACAAGATGTGTCAGCGTCTGTGCATCAAGAAGTATGAGCTGGCAGTATGAAAGCCAGGGCATTAAAGTGTATGAGCAGACTGTGGCCGAACTGGAGTGCGTGTCCTGCTTTCAGGCGAGAGACCAGAGCGCGAGGCCACTGAAGCAAAACACAGACTTGTGCATCGAGCACAGCACCCGCGTGAGGCGAGAGACGCTGTTCTTGTGTGAGTCTACCCCTCTCACTGGCTTGAAGGGGAGTGGCTCGTAAGGATGGGAAATGCTGAAAGGGCCTCTCGAAGGGTGGTTTACCTCCTGTACCTTTCATCCCTCCTCCTGCTGACCCAAGGCCTGTGCTCAATTTTGTATTGTACGTTCATTTTGTGCAGGTCTGGGGTTGTTTTGGTCTTGTTTTTGCAGATTGTGCTTGTGTTTTGTGTTTGTTTTGATGAGGCATTGCGCTTGTTTTCACCCAGGGCCGCCAAGGGAGGCATTGAGATGAGACGAGAGCTGCCGCTGCAAGGAGATCAGATGGAGCCGGTGGTCGGAGGACTGACTGCACGAGGCCAGTCCTTCACTCGTGGCTACACCAGGCAAGTCACTCATTCGTAACTGCAACACAGATCGCACACCTGGAGACGCATATAATCCATGTAGCAGGGCCTCTGTAAGCCTTATGGCGGAGCGGAACTCCGCGGAATTCCACTGAGTTTTTATGCAACTCCGCGGAATTCCGTGTAGTGTAACTCCACAGAATCCACCCACCCTTAGATATAACTGGTAGTTGATCTTTGTGTATTTCTTCAAGACAGTGAGATAAAGGAGCATAGGTGTTGGCAGGATGGGCCATCTCTGACTTGATTGGGAGGAGCTGTCACCTACCACACTTGCACATCACAAAGCCTCTGCCTGCACATGTTGACAAACGGTTTGACATTAGTCTATTGTGACCCCAGACAATCTGGGGTCAGGACAGGGGGGCAGGAAATTCCAAGCACCTCTGGGGGTGGAAACCTCCAGAACCTTCTTCTACGTCGAAGTGGGCACCCGGTATAAATAGTGGACCCTCAAATCCAACCCTTCAGTACACATCTGGACCCATGCAAGACTAAGAAGGTCTGCTGTGTTGCTCTGCAAGAAGGATTGCTACTCTGCTGCCATGCGGTTGAATGAAGGACTGGACCTGCATGTTGCACCCATGACCACCAGAGTGTCTCTAAGGGTTAGTTTGCTGGTTTCTCGATCAGAGTCCCACAGACAGAGAAGGCCCCAACTACCTTGAACCCAGCACCTGGATTTGTCTGCTGTGAGTCCTACCCCTCGAATGGTGCCACCCCACTCCTGAACCCTTGGAAGTGGGCTTAAAGTTGCTTTGCCAGCCAAGGTATAGTCCTGTGATGCAGAACAGGCACAGCGTGACGCATGTTCCCGCAGTATATCGGAACTGCCGCAGTGCGATCCATCCCCAATGCCGGACCTCGTATCGCAGCTCGCAGGTGCCTCAGAACCTCTACTGCACAATGTATCATCGACATTGGCCTTCCCATCACAAGCCCCTCATCGGCGGCCTCCTCAACGATGACACAGACTCCGCATTGCAACTTCCGCCGCTCCTCTGAACCACCGGTGCACAACGCATCTTCAACGCAGTACGTCACACTGCAAGCCACTCATCAACGCCATCCTTGATGATTATGCAGGACTCCACATTGACGCCCTGCAGCTTTTCAGGACTGCCACTACATGATTGTTGGAAAGTGGATTATTGGTAGGGGTAAATGTAGGTCTGCCACTGGCAATAAGGCCACTAACCATTGGTAGGACTCCGCATAGGTCTTAGAAAATTATTCCTATGCTCAACCCTTGGTAACGTGGCTGCGAGCAGACAGGCTTAACTTCAAAGACAGGTATGTAAAGCATTTAAAAACACCAATTCAATAAATAATTAAGACACAACACATAATAAAAATCCAACACCAATTCATAAAAATAGGAAATATTTTTATCTTTAAAATGACACCAAAACGACAGAAATCCAATATAGGGAACCGGAGATATGAATTTTCAAAGATTTAGCATTATATAGCACTTAGAAGATTATAGCACCATATTGGGATACCTGCTCGCGATAGACCGGGTCAAAGTCAAAGTTTCAGGCCGACCGCGATGGAGCCCTGGGCGGCTACAGCTCGCGACAGGTCCCGGTCTCAGTTTCTACCTTCACACTTAGAAACTTTTCTGGAGCTTTTCTTCCCGAGGTCCCTCGAAGCTCCCAGCCAGTCCAGATTCGGTGAGGGTTCGCCGGATTGCCTTTCGACGAGCTCCCGGTCAACTCTCTGGAGCGGACTTAGAAACTTTTTCGTTAGCGCTTCAGCGGGGCAACCCAGGAGCCCAGGCCGACACGCGATAGAAGGCAGGCGGCTTGGCGTTCGCGATTGCTCCCGGTCACCTTTTCTATGAGCGGACTTAGAAACTTTTCTGGAGCTTTTTCTCGCTGGGTCTCTCGTTGCTCTTCATGTAGCTGGATCCGGTGAGGGTTCGCCGGCCTCAGATTTCTTCTACTCCCCGTCAAACTCTGGAAGTCGGACCGACGGAGCTTTTAGCGGGACGAACCTGGATGGCTTAGCCGGCTCACGGTTGAAGGCAGGCGGCTTCAACCGGCGGCTTCAGTCCCTCTATGGAGCTTTTTTTCAAAGTTCTCCAAACTTCTTGAACTTCTTCCTGAAGTTCCACAAAAGGGTCCCAAAGTGTCTCAAACTCACTCCAAGGGTCTGGAAGCACCAAGATGGTCCTTGAAAGTTGAGGACTTCAGTTCCCACAATCCACTTGGACGTCACCCTTACAAATCCACTGGTAGTTCCCCAGGTTGATGATCCTTGGTGGTGAGGGTCCAGGTGAGCTCTGTTAACCTGTAGCCTGCAGGGAGTCCACTCTTTACTTCTTTCTTCAGCAAGGTAGTCCACAGGGCTGTAGTTTCTGATGGTGCAGACTTCAGAGGTCAGGCCTTAGAATTTGCACAGCAAAACTTCTCAGCTTGGCACAATGTCTTGCTTTCTTCAGTTTCAAGCAGCAGATCTGGAGGGCTCTGCCCCTCTCAGATACTTATTCCAAGTTCTCTGGGTCAAGCAGGAGGTCACTTCCTGACCAATGGGAGCAGGGTAACTCCTCAAACATATGACCACAACCTGTAGAGTGTGGCCTTATTTTGTCCCAGAGTGCATCAAATCTTCCAAATCCATAATGGCTGATTTCCAGCAAGGAGGTAAGAGCTGGCTAAACACACCCCTAGGATGGCTAATTTACTTAGACTTTCCCCCCTGCATCTGCGCATACCTTCCTTAATCCTACCATCTGCCTAAGGTGGGAAGTTCAGAGTTGTAAATGACACTGTTCTCTGCTCTCCTCTTTGATGAACATAGTTTACGACTCCTCCCCCTGGCCTGGCATTTCTATGGAACAGCACACTGCCCTGCCAGCAGAGCTGGTTGACCCCAGGGGCTCTTTATCACCTCTTCAAGGCAGCCTGGCTAATCCACTTAACTCTGACCAATCAGGGCAGACCACTGGAAGGCTGAATTTGGACTTACAAACAAGAAAGTCTTATAACTTCTTGTATGTACACTTTAGGAGAAATTCAACAATATCATATTGTGGAATTTATTAATACCATTCGGGGAAGTCTTTGAATGGCACTTCTAGCCCTCTCCTATCAAGAGTTATTAATCAATAACTTCCTACCATGTTAACCTATGTAGCAGGGGATTTGCAATGGGAAAAATGACTTGGGCCATTTTTCCAGCACCAGGACTTACAAAAACATATTTTATAAGTACTTTGCTTATATCTACAGGACCCCCACCCCATGGGACAACTAGGAAAGACTTTAGGGGTTCTGAATCTGTAAAAATATTGCAGATCCTCACTTCACAGTGCTCCTAGCATCAAAGTCGAATTTGGGCAGCACTTTATCACAATGTGGGGAGTGAAATGTGAAATTTCACTTAACCCAGGGCATATAGAACTCATTTTATAATGGTCTACCTTATAGATACCGGACCCCCCACCCCTGGGACACCTAGGGGAGACCCTGGGGGTCCCTAATATGCCATAACATTGTAGGTAATGCATTTTTAAGTGCCCCCAACCCCAAAGTCGAGTTTGGGCACAATTTACTTTTTAAAAGCAGTCCTGGTACCCAGGGCTGCTTTTAAACTGACCTCAGGCTTCAGCAGTGCACACATGCAAGTGCAAAAAGAGCTGCTGGCCTCTAAACTGCCATGCCCTAGGGTACTAGGGACTTTTAGGTAGTTTCAATCCCCAGCCCTATTATATACTAGGGGCTTATAGGGTAGGTCATGCCAATCACAGGGGTACCCCACCATACCATTGTGTACCCTAGTGTATGTAGGTGTTTTAACTGTATTCTAATGTGTCTCTTTCAGCATAGCACTGGCCCTGGGCCTGGTTAGGCAGAGCCCAGGGTCAGTCAAAGTCATTTACCACCAGTATCAGTCAGCAAAAAGTTGGGGGGTGCCCAGGGCACAGGATGACTTTGCAACAATGATCAATCCTTGACGCAGGATCTCGCAGTACTCTGCGATCCAAGATTTTAGGTATGTTTTTTGAGCTGGCCTAACTTGGTCACTTAAGCCGACCAGCACTCCATCGCAGTCAGCCTAAACTTGTGACTTTGTTCCTCTCTGGTGCGACCAGATAACCACAATGGGTACTTTGTGATTTTTCATTGTTTTTGCTTAAAACTTTGAAATTGCATATCTCCGGTTTTACTGACTGATTTTTTGTTATTTTGGTCGCAAAAAAATGAATACATTTTACTCTATTTTTCTAAATTGTTGTGGAATTTTTTATTTGTTATTGTTTGAAGGCCTGCATACATTCTATACTCATTGCCTCTAAGTTTAGCCTGAGTGCTTTTGTGCTAAGTTGGCAGTGGGTTAAGCACAGGTTAATTTGGAGTTTGCTTGTGACTTCACCATGACAAGAATCGCGGTTGCTGCTTGAGTAGGGTTTCATCCCCTCCAACCAGTAACTCAATTTCCTGCATACAGCACCGTAACTTTCCCCTTCATTACTATGAACAAGTCTTCAACTTTCAGTATTGCATTCTTTTTTGTTTTTTTACTTAAGTGATGATCTGTGTTATTCAATGAAAAGTTGTTCTTCGCCTCATTCAGACTAAACTAACTGCCTTTCATCCAGGTCTTTACTATAGCTCACACTGCTGTTAAAATTTCAGGCCAAAATATCGCCCAGTCCACTCAGGAATATGGGATGATGGAGAGTGTCATAGGCGGCCAACTAATTGAGGAGCATTAACAACACTGGGTCACTGGTGTCAATGATGTTCAGAATATTTGAACCTCAAGTAATGCTGTGTCCAAACACCTGATTGTCAATCTCCTAGAATTTTATTGACTACCAAGAACTATTGTGATTGGATTGAGGGCCCTTTTCCCACTAATTACAGCAACAACGGGTGTTAGAAATTGGGTGATAAAGATTAGAGTCCAAAGTATAGGCTTCTTTAGCAATGGAGTGACCCAGGTTTTCCTCAGCACCTCTGGTATGTTACGAGATTTTAAAGTCCCATTTAGTATCTACAAAATAATCTAATGATACTGTACGGAAGAATCACTTGTAGTTTCAATCAATAAGTCTATTTATAATGAATTTATTTCTACGAAAAACGTGTTCATCATTCTCAGTGTTCTACATAAAGCTATGCACCAATCTGCCGATGACAGATGCATTGTGCTGGGGGTAGGGATTTGTGGCACTAGTTACAATTTCTACAATTTCTGTTAAACACACCAGAGAACCCACCAAAGCAATGGCATTGTGTGTTCCTCTTATAATTCTGTCTCTTACATTTAAATTCACAGGATGGACAGAGTGGATCTGTAACAAGAGCCGCAATGTCTCCATGTGACGTTTATGGAGTGCAACTTCAAGTGATACTTTTACGGTGCCAGAAGGTGGTCACTGAAGGCAGGGCTTATAGAACACAAGGGATTACTACTACTGTTAAAAGCAAGGATTGGTCCTTGTAATTTGTCCGGAGAAGGCCCGATCAAATTATACATGGCCGAAACGCATCGACAGCTGCCTGACAGTAAATATAATGAAAAGTTATCTCATTTTCAATTATTAAACACCAAAATATGAAAGGAATTACAAGGACGCTATGTAACTCTATGTGAATAATAATTGTTCAGCGATTTGAAGTCATTTTATATGTATATCAAATATGAATTTTGAATAAACATAAATATTTGTTTAATAAGATATAATATCATATTTATATTATCATGGTATCGTATTCAATATAACATGACCCCAACTTCATATAGTAATGTCTCTGCACCCGGGAGTTACCGCTCACACCTGTTAAGAGAGGAGCCTGAGAGACAGCAGTAGGTAGAGGAGAGAAAATATTCTAGATAGATTTGTTCAACATGGTGGCCAGAGGAGTGGTCACCCCTTATTTACTTAAGTACTGCAATGAGGAAGGCATAATAGAGTAAGAAAGATTACCAATAAGTAATCAGGGAAATGGACACTCCTTGGTGGAAATTGACAAGTATTCAATGTGAGTTTCGGTACAGCAGTCACAGAATGCTGGTGGCAAGTGACATCTTTCCTCTAATATTCCCCCCAATTCTTTGATATCTATTGAGGGAGGGAGTGGTGGTGGAGGGAAAAGCGCGAATTGAAAACAAAAATAGATTCTCAGAGCCTTAGCCTAATGTTTAGGTTTGACATCTCTGCATGTTGTTGTCCAGTTCACTGACTCCCTGAAAACATATTCCTTCAGAATAATAATGACGCGATGGGCGGCCATTGCACGCGCAGCTGTCAGCGCTTAGCATTTCTCGTCTTATCGCAGCTGAAATAGACAGTAATCTGTTCGGCAGCTCCACAAAATGCCAAGGAGAAAACGTCCTGGCAGGGAAAGAAATGAAATCAAATTGTGCTGTCAGGAAGGCGAATGAAAAGTGAGCTGATAGCCTGGGAGCAGCAGTGATCAGCAGAAGGGTGTCTGAAAGGAGGACAAAGCAGGTGGGCGCTGAATCTCACATGTTGTGCCCCCAGGAGCCCACCACCCCCGCCCCCAGGTGTACGTGTGGTCCACGCGCCCTATGGTTTAGACACATCTGTACGCTAATGGAGGCTGACAGAGGCAGGCCCTAAAGTGGGTTTTGTTTTATGTTATATGCAATTTGACAGACTCGATGATAAGTAAGAAAACTCAAACTGAGTGGCATGGCTTCCTTCATTAACTCCTTCACTGCCAACTTCGAAATGTATTCTCATTCATTTCTGAGGGCTTGTATACATGAATCAACTCTTTATTTACATCTCTAAAATAAAGATTGGCAGTGTTGAGGGGTCTGTAAAGTCTCTGATTATTTTCCTTATGTTCATTACTTTTCCTTCATCCTTTATACTGTAACATTATGATATTGACATGTTGAGTCTATTTAACTAGTTTGAAACAGTGTGTGCTTATTTTTGGAGTACTCTATAAGTGATATATTTTTGGGGCCATAAGCATAACCATGATTATGCTCAAACAATATAGTTCCATAAAGAAATACATTCGATTAACACGTATAAATACACTCACATTAAAATGCAAGGCAGCCTGTCAATTATTCTCAAATATTAAGGGCTCTTTCTTTAGCTCTGAGAGGGTGTCTTAAAAAAATTGCAACACATTACAGAGGATTTTGTGGCCGAAGGGAATTTAAAGAAACACATCCAATATTCCATATGCAGCTATGATAGGAAATGCTTTTGTAAGTGATATAATTGACACCCATAAAAAAGCCAGCGTTTCAACCAAACCTATGGGGATTTGCTTTGTCATTTTCTCTCTAGCATTGCCAGGGGAATTTGATGAAATCATCAATTTTCTAAAGACCTTTCTGATTCCAACAGGCTTAATGAAATCCAGGAAACTCGTGTAGTTCACTCAATCTGTGGCAAATCTAAACCATAACGTTTGTATCCCAGGTTTTCAGGCATAATCTCCGAATCTTGCTCTCTGAGACGAAGCTAGTGGGATTCACTCCACCGCACGCTTTAATGCTAAATCCTTTGGATACCTCCTTTGCAAGAACAACTAAGTGGCCGGTAACAACTCTCTCTACAATAGGAAATACAGCCATGCCTTCCTGAAACCTGCTTCCCGGGACAGGGGGTTGACTTTGAAAAGATGGGCATAAATAGCTGTGCACAATCAGAAGGAAGAAGCAAAGTGGGTGGGTTTGAGAGCATTTGGTCCCCAACAAAGTTTGACAAAGGAACCAGTTTCTAAAAGGGAAGCTCCCCCAATGGTGTTGGTGGGGTGGTCCTTTTGCAGTGTAAGGGGGAGGGAGAAGAAACTACATCATTGGACAACCTGCCTACCCAAAGCTACTGAACACACAGATTTGCTCAAGCGTACCAATGGTTACAATGGTACACTTGAGCATGGTGAGGAGTTACACTCACGTGAGCTACGTGATGCCCTTGCTAAAACATTATGGGTCCAAGCAGGGCGCTTCAAATGTTACACCAAAAGTGTGTCTCTACCAGGAGAGAAAGCTGAATCCAATTGTTCCTAGAAACAACAGGGTTAGATGGGGCGGTAAGAGTTTCATGGCTACAACTGCTAGCCTATGGAACTCTCTGCCCACCACGTTGAAGAAAGAACCCTGTCTCTCAAAATTTAGAAAGGGCCTTAAAACTTGGTTGTTTACAGGTTCATTTTACTTCTCTGTCCGCACTGATCGGTATTTATCAAAGGCAGCGCCTAGACACCCCAGGGTATTTGTCACGCTCTATATTTCTCTCATCATCATCATCATCATCAAAGCTGGATAGAGACAGAAGTGTCTAATTGGGAACAACAGACAGTAAACGCATTGTTACTGCATCATAAACCTATGAGAAGTAGCCCAGGTTTCTCATCACCCTAGTCTCTAGTGGAACAACACTCTCATGAGATAGAGAGAGCAAGGGAGGTATTCTTTTGCCCTATGCATCTTACTATTCTTAAGCACAAGGCTTGCTCATACTGTTGCCTATACACTAAACCATGGGTACTTACAAACTTTCTGTCGGGGGCCAAAATTACAGTGTGGTTTGTGGCCGAGGGCCGCACCGGTAAGGGTGGGGTCAGTGGGGGCGGGGCTAGAGTAAAAAAAATCAAACCCGTTTCAAAACATTAGACAATGCGACAATGCTGTATTTCAAAAGCAGATGTAACTACAAAGAGCACATTTTGATAATACATTTTTATTAGCAGACAATAGCAATCTTAAGAGGCATTGCATAGCTTCATACACACTTTGACCCCAATTCCATCACACTCTCTCTCTCTCTCCATCAGTCAGTCTCTCTCAGTCAGTCAGTCTCTCAGTCAGTCAGTCAGTCTCTCTCAGTCAGTCAGTCTCTCTCAGTCAGTCAGTCAGACTCTGTCAGTCAGTCAGTCTCTCTGTCAGTCAGTCAGTCTCTCTCAGTCAGTCAGTCAGTCTCTCTCAGTCAGTCAGTCAGTCTCTCTCAGTTCAGTTAGTCTCTCTCAGTCAGTCAGTCTCTCTGAAAGTCAGTCTTTCTCAGTCTGTAAGTCAGTCTCTCTCAGTCAGTCTCTCTCAGTCAGTCTCTCTCTCTCTCAGTCAGTCTCTCTCTCTCAGTCAGCCAGTCTCTCTGTCAGTCAGTCTCTCTGAAAGTCAGTCTCTCTCAGTCTGTAAGTCAGTCTCTCTCAGTCAGTCTCTCTGTCAGTCTCTCTCAGTCAGTCTCTCTCTCTCTCAGTCAGTCTCTCTCTCTCAGTCAGTATCTCTCTGTCAGTCAGTCTCAGTCTCTCTCTGTCAGTCAGTCTCTCTCTCTGTCAGTCAGTCTCTCTCTCTGTCAGTCAGTCTCTCTCTCTGTCAGTCTCTCTCTCTCAGCCAGTCACTCTCTCTCAGTCTCTCTCAGTCAGTCTCTCTTAGTCAGTCAATCAGTCTCTCTCAGTCAATCACTCTCTCAGTCAATCAGTCTCTCTCAGTCAGTCAGTCTCTCTTTCAGTCAGTCTCTCTCTCTGTCAGTCTCTCTCTCTGTCAGTCTCAGTCAGTCTCTTTCTCTTAGTCAGCCAGTCTCTCTCTCAGTCAGTCAGTCTCTCTCTGTCAGTCAGTCTCTCTCTTTCTGTCAGTCAGTCTCCCTCTCTAAGTCAGTCAGTCTCTCTGTCAGTCAGTCTCTCTCAGTCAGTCTCCCCCAGTCAGTCTCTCTCTCAGTCAGTCTCTCTCACAGTCAGTCTCTCTCAGTCAGTCAATCAGTCTCTCTCAGTCAATCAGTCTCTCTCTGTCAGTCTCTCTCCGTCAGCCAGTCTCTCTCTCAGTCAGTCTCTCTCTCTTTCTCTCTGTCAGTCAGTCTCCCTCCCTCTCTCTCTCTCTGTCAGTCAGTCTCTCTCTCTCTCTGTCAGTCAGTCTCTCTCAGTCAGTCTCTCTCTGTCAGTCAGTATCTCAGTCTCTGTCAGTCAGTCTCTCTCTCTACTCTCTTTCCACTCTCTCTCCACTCTCTCTCTCCACTCTCTCTCCACTGTCTGTCTCTCTCCACTCTCTCTCCACTTTCTCCCTCTCTCTCTCTCTCTCTGGGGGGCCATGGGTACATTACCTGCAAGGTCCGCGGGCCGCCAAGGAAGGCCTGCCGGGCCATATTATGAGTACCACGGCATTAAACGATCAAAGCTACCAAAATCCAGTAATTAAAAGTTTTGCAATCTATCTATTACAACGACTGCGGTGTACAGGAAAGAAAGACGGAGAGGTGATGGCTAAAAATGTGTTCAAGACTCTGATTGTAAATCTGAATATTTTAATGATACCAGTGTACATGGCATATATGTATATTCAGCCCACACTTGCCTTAAACTTTTATGAGTGTTGAAATGTTTCTCTACTATCAAATGTTAAGAGGACCTCAAGACCTGCCGGCCAATGATCACCCATACTGAGGCATGCAGAAAATTGTTGGAGGGAGCGCTTAAATTAATCTCTGCTATTGGTATTTACTCTGGCTGCCTCCTAGTCCATTGCTATTTTGCACACCATGCCACCTCAGTTTGGACCCAGCTATATGCAAATCAGTCCTGAACCTGCTCCAAGGGGAACAACCCAGCACAAACTGCCAGGCCAGCTCATCCCTTCACCGGAACACAAGCAACCCAGGACTGTTTTCCCCTTTATTAGGGCTCATCAGCCAGTTACAGCTTGTATACTCTAATGTGTCACCCTACGTGGAACGGGTATACCCAGAGATGGGTACCATGCACACTGTCACTGTAAGCAATACTGCACACCTTGCAGTCACCATAACCTTTAAAGCCTGACAGCTCTTTGGATAGCCAATGTTGATTCTGATTCTTAGTGTCAAAATGGCTTCTCACCAGCATGTTTTTCAATGCTGGCGATGTTCTAAAGGTAATCATGGGGTGACTGCCTAGTTGATCTCATATGTCTGGATCATATCAAACGCTAAAGTATCTGGAGCATTTTTCCTCGTTCACTTTATTCCTTATTCAGTGTCAATATTAATCAGTTCGGAATTGCTAGTCATAGATAAGAACAAAAGAAGGGCCAGTGAGGTCAACAAGATCAGATTTATATTGACATTGAATAAAGAACATTGCATACAGCAGAAGGAATATCAGGACAGAAAAGGCCAAAGACTTACGATCAAATGCAACATCACATTTACCATGAAATTTGCGATAGATATATTAGGATGCACTTGTAAGCTTAAGCATGTTGGAAGTACGACAAGTCCTTTCTAAAAAAGAATACTGAACATGGCTGATGGGCCCTAATGTGCAAGCTGTGTGCAATAAGAACTCAACCTAGCAAATGACAAACAATGGATGATTGGAAGAGTATGACATTTTATGGTATTGACATAGTACGGAGAAGTAAAAGAGGTGGCAATCGGGATTTGGAATTAAGAAAACTTGAATCCAGGTTAATCGTCAATTTAAAACTATCGTACCCTATGGATGAAATAATGAGGAAGAACTCCATGTGCTATCTATAAGTAAGTAGTCGCACAATGGATCCAATAGAAAGCCATGTGAAAAAGAATTAATAAACAATTGTAACAGGAAAAAATACAGAATGCCACTTCAAAAATGAAATATTAGGAGTATTACCCACAATGACAGGCATATAAAATTGGAATGAATTAGCAATTGTTTTGATAAATGCCAGTAATGAATGTTGTGAACTGAGAATGTTTTAACAAAATGAAAGCACTTAAGCACTTCCCACTGAGGGAGTGACTTGGGATCAGTGATGGACTGGTATCAATTGGTATTGATACGAATATTGAAATAAGAATTCAATGGAAAATGATACTTCTACAATGAATTCTATGTTGGATTTGTTTACATTTTGGTTGAACATCACACTTCCCACAAGGTCGTTCTTCACCTTGTCATGGGAACATCAAAGAGACATCAAGAAAGGACTCAAGTTTACCCACGATGGGAGAAATGCAAAACTTGAAATGAATTAAATATTGTTTTGATATATGCACTAGAAATAGATACTGCGAACTGAGAATTGTCGAACAAAAGTAAAGCACTCATGTACCTCCCACCGAGGGAGTGATGTGGGATTAGTAAGGGATTGGTATCAACAGGTATCAATATGAACATAATATTAAGAATTCAATGAAATATGAGACTTTTACAATGAATTTCATGTTTGATTTCTTTACATTTTGGTTGAAGACTACATTTCTCACAAAGCCGTTTATACATTGAAAAAGCACTCAAGTTTGGATGCCCTAAGTAAGACTGGTAATGGTTGAAACGCATCAGTGTTTTACTGCTGTTTTCCCTCTATAAATTTGGAAATGAAAACACTACCCCGGAGTTCTCCTGATCATTAATTTCTTGCCGTGTGAGCTATATATATATATATATATATTTATATATATGTATATATATACTCCTAAAAAATAATATATATATATAGTCAAAGTCAAAAGTAGCTTTATTCGATTTAAAAAAATTAATCATAAAAGCATAGAAATATAATACACATTTACATTAAAACCATTTTTGTCTTATTCACTTGGCCTAAAAATACATCAGATCTGCATGGTCATACATCAGAGTTCCAGTTACACATAGATTTCCTAAATTTAATTAAAAAATTTAAGAAAAGGGCTACATACTTTATAATCATTTCATTATCCAATTTTTGTAAAATCAAAAAAGCTACGCGACATTGTCTTAGACCCAAAGTTTTTAAAATCGGTAATATGAGCCTTTTCCTAGGATTGGAATAAAACATGCAAAATTAAAGAATATGAAGCGTGGATTGACTTGACACATCGTCGCAAGGGCAGGGATCTAAATTTCTAGACCAATCATTTAAAACAGGAAAGCTAATGAGTCTGTGGAAAATCCCCAAGCGGAAGCGTGTCAGTAACATACGATCATAACTTCCTATTACTTGGACCAAATATGGTTGGATGTCAGAACATGATAGCATCAACTGGTTCTCCATAACAGTGGATTTCACACTCTCACTATGCCATCTTTTAGTTTGTAGATAAGCAAGACATTCAGCTTTCAGAGCCTTTCTAGAAATGGATCCCATACTGTGAGGTTTGTCAAAATATTCAAAATGGCCCATATCGGTCATTAATTGTTTGATATATCTCAACCAAGGGATAAGAGAAGTTTTGTCAAGGCTTAAACAGTCCTTAATGATATCGCGATTAAAACTGGTCTCGGTTGTCACCCAGACCTTGTGCCATAACAGAATGGGTTCGACTTTGACCAGATCTGATACAAATGGTAGACCGAGCTCCGAGTGGCAGATATAATTTGCAGTAGAACTCGGAACAGCTAGCAAATATCGTCGAAAAACATTTTCAGTCACTTGTAGTTGCTGCACATCGGTAAAACCCCAAATTCCTGCACCATACAAGGCTGTCGTAAGGCACTTTGATTTATATATAAGTAGTAGTCCGGGGACTGGTCTACTACCTAGCTTTCTAGCAAAGTTAATCACAGCACCCGTAGCTCTAGAGAACGACAGTTTCCTAGCGAGAACTGCAGGGGACCAGGACCCCTTATTGTCAAAGTTAATCCCTAAATACGAGAACGTGTTAGTGCTTTCAATTTTTATTTTGTTAATAAAAATGTTGCGACACTTAACATTCTTCTTCCCATACTTCATAGAATAGGTTTTCGCAGTGTTCACACTCAAACCTCTGGATTGCATAAAAGAGGCAAAACTATTTACAACTCTTTGTAACCATAATGGGGTTCTTGCCATTAAAACCGCATCGTCTGCGTATAATAAAACTGGTACTGGACTGTTATTAATACTCGGCAGATCCTGACAATGTTGAGTTAAAAACTGGCCAAGGCCATTAATATATAAAGTAAAAAGAAAAGGAGCGAGCACATAACCCTGTCTCACTCCTTTTCTAATTGGGAACTTAGCAGTACATTCACCCTCTTTTCCGTACCGGACTCTCGCCCCTGCATCTTTATATAATTCTCTCATAAAATGTATGAGTGGAAGATCAACTCCCATCTCTTCAAGAATGCCCCACAGCCTATCATGCTTCACGCAATCAAAAGCGGAACTAAGGTCAACAAATGCCAAATAAAACCGTTCATCCTTAGCCTGTGTATATTTACTTATTATAAGACTTAGGTTTAGACCCTGTTCAATGGTCCCTAGACCCATTCGAAACCCATACTGTAATTTTGATAAGACACCGACGTCCTCTGCCCAATTTTGTAGCTTGTTTAAAACAACCTGTCCTACCACCTTGAGGAAAGAATCCAATAGGGAGATTGGGCGATAGCATGCTGGGTCATTTCGATCCCCCCTTTTAAAGATTGGGATCAGTATTGAGTCGGACCATGAGGGAATCAGACCTTGCTGACAACAGGTAACTAAAACATTAGTTAATAAAGGGGCCCATAAAGGAAGGTTAGATTTGTACACATCTACAGGGACTCCGTCCGGTCCCGGAGCTTTGCCCGGAGCACTGTCATTAATAGCACATACTACCTCATCTAGAGAGAAACTTATATCTAGCGGGAGCAGTGGAGCCTGTGCGTTACTAGTAACATCGGGTATAGCTAAGTCTAAATCTCCTTCTGTCTGGGCCTGATTGTCATCATTATATAGGGTAGTGAAGTGTTGCACCCAGTTATCCTCGCTTATTGCAATTATTATATCTATATATATATATAGATATATATATTTATATAAACGCCTAAAAAATAGAACGTTACAGGGATGTTATAGCTAGGAAATAACATGAAAAAACTGTAGAAATGCATTGAAAAAAAACAAAGGTTACAGGGACATTATAATTAAAAAATAGAATTTAAAAAACTTTAGAAATTCACTGGAAATACCAAAAGTTACAGTGACGTTATAGTTAAGATTCACTGGAAATACCAAAAGTTACAGGGACGTTAGAGTTAAGCTCAGATTTCACATGCACAAACCATAGAAATTCAGCAGTTATAATTACATGAACTAACTATAACTTACCCCCCGCACTGCACTGCTTAGGACCTCATATATTACATCACTCATGACATGGTCAGTGACATCACTGATGACATCTCAGTGTTAAACATATATACTAAGCTACTACAAAAATTAAATTAGTACACTTTGTGTATGACCAATGAGATGGTATTTCTAACATACATTATATGAGTGACTGTGTGTATCTGTAAGTGTGGGTGTCTAAGTGGCTTTATGGGTATGTGAGTGGCTCTATGGGTGTATGAGTAGGTGTGTGAGTAGCTGTATGAGTGAGTGAGTGGCTCTTGAGTGGCTGTATTGGTGAGTGAGTGGATGTGTGAGTGGCTGTATGGGTGAGTGAGTGGCTATATGGGTGAGTGAGTACCTGTGTTAGGGGCTGTATGGCTGAGTAAGTGGCTGCATGAGTGGCTATATGGGTGAGTGAGTGGCTGCATGAATGGTTGAATGGGTGAGCCAGTGAGAGTAGGAGTGGCTGTATGGGTGAGTGAGTGGGTGTGTGAGTGGCTGTATAGGTTTGTGAGTGGGTGTGAGTGGCTGTAAGAGAGAGTGAGTGGGTGTGCGAGTGGCTACTCACACACCCACTCACTCTCCCACTACAGCAAGACCACTGACTCATTGTCAGTGAAATTGCTCTCCCACCCTCGCAGCTCCACCATTAAGTGAGGCCTGCCCCTGCACTCTTGAGTGTTGGTGATCGAGGCCCTCCTCCACCCACAGGTTTCCCTGCGCCTCATCCCTGGTGGCCCAGTGGACCTCTGTCTCCTTCCTCTCACTCTGCTCTTTCACTCGTTTTTCTACCCCTTTTTTATCTTTCACCTTTCTGCACTTTTCTGCATCTCTGCTCTTTTGTGCCTTATTTCTGCTCATTTTCCCTTCCTCTCGCTCTGCTCTTTCACTCGTTTTTCTACCCTCTTTTATCTTTCACCTTTCTGCACTTTTCTGCATCTCTGCTCTTTAGTGCCTTATTTCTGCTTATTTTCCCTTTTTCTTTATCCCTTATTTCCTCCCTTTACCTTTCCCCGCTGCTGCTGCCCCCACGGCCCCCCCCCCCAGCGCAACCGGCCCAATCCAGCTCCCCTCCCCGCTCCTGCCTCCCAGCTGTCCAGCCCTCCCCGACCCCTACTTAATGGCGGCCGCTGCGGGGACAGGCGAGCAAGACCACTGACTCATTGTTAGTGAAATTGCTCTCCCACCCTCGCAGCTCCACCATTAAGTGAGGCCTGCCCCTGCACTCTCGAGTGTTGGTGATCGAGGCCCTCCTCCACCCGCAGGTTTCCCTGCGCCTCATCCCTGGTGGTCCAGTGGACCTCTGACTCCTTCCTCTCACTCTGCTCTTTCACTCGTTTTCACTCATTTTTCTACCCTTTTTTATCTTTCACCTTTCTGCACTTTTCTGCATCTCTGCTCTTTTGTGCCTTATTTCTGCTTATTTTCCCTTTTTTCTTTATCCCTTATTTCCTCCCTTTACCTTTCTCCGCCGCTGCTGCCCCCGCGGCCCGTCCCCCCCAGCGCGACCGGTCCAATCCAGCTCCCCTCCCCGCTCCCGCCTCCCAGCTGTCCAGCCCTCCCCAACCCCTACTTAATGGCAGCCGCGGGCAGCGGGCGCGCCAAAGGCAAGCCCGTCCGCGACCAGCGCCAGGAACCCTGGACCTCCACCCCGCCAATGCTACGAACCAGCAGCACTCCATGCACTCAACCCAGGCCGCAACAACAACTGCAAGCTAGCATCACCAGCCGACACCCACGGACCCTTCAGCTGTCACCGCTGCCGGCACACCTGCAACACCACCTAGAACACGGATCCAGCACAACCCACCCACAAGAACACAACCGAACCGAAGACCCTGTAATGCATCCTCCTCAACGTCCGATCCCTCCACAAACACGCCACAGAAATCTGGGACCTCCTCGACAGCACCACCCCGGACGTAGCGTTCTTCACCGAAACCTGGACCAACCCCACCTCGGGACCGGACATCGCCATCGCCATCCCCCAAGGATACAAGATCTCCAGGAAGGACCGCCCCACCCGCCTAGGAGGAGGAATCGCCATCGTCCACAAATCCAGGCTCCGCCTGAGCACACTCCCCGACGAGCCCACAGAACTGATGGAACACCTTCACTTCAAGATACTGGCCAGCCCCACCGCCACCCTCCGAGGAACCCTCATCTACCGACCCCCTGGACCCCGCGGACCCTTCGCCAACTCCATCACGGACATTATCTCCCTGCAGGCCATCGCATCCACCAACTACACCCTGCTGGGAGACCTCAACTTCCACCTCAACAACCAACTGGACCCCAACACCACATCCCTCCTGGACAACCTCCACAACATTGGACTCCGCCAGATCGTGACCGAGCCCACGCACTCAGCAGGACACACCCTCGACCCCCTCTTCACTACAGGAAACTCCATCACCTTCAGCCACACCACCGAACTCCCATGGATCGACCATCGTTGCGTCCACTTCACCTTCAGAACACCCACCATCTACAGACACCAGCACCTGCTCCTATGAAGAAACTGGACCAAAATCACCGACGACCAGCTCACCTCCTCACTCAACAACTCCACCCCAACCATCGCGGAAAATGACGACCCCAACACCGCAGCCCGAAACCTGCATAGATGGATCTCGGACCACACCAACACCATAGCCCCCTCAAGAAAAACAACAATACCCGTGCCAAGAAAGCCAGATGGTTTACCACCGAACTTCGAGAGTCCAGACGCACATGCCACCGCCTCGAAAAGGCCTGGAGGAACACCAAATCCACAGAAGCCCACAACAACTTCAGAGCCGCCACCAACGCCCACCATCAACTCATCAGAGAAACGAGGAAAAAAGCGATTGAAGACCGAATCTCCACCCACGCGCACAACAGCAAGGAACTCTTCAGCATCATCAAGGAGTTCGCCCAACCCACCAGCGAGTCTACCGACATCCCTCCCTCACAAGACCTCTGCGACAAACTCAGCACCTTTTTCCACCGCAAAATCAAGAGCATCTACGACAACTTCGACGAAGACAACCAACACACTGAACCCTCACCAACCACCCCCGACACCCGGAAACCAGCGATTGATGACTGGAGAGCCCTCACCACCGAAGACAATGAAGTCAATCCACTCAGGGGCCCCCACTGACCCCTGCCCCCACCACCTCTTCAACAGAGCTGCCGACACCATCGCACCCATGCTCCGCCACACCATCAACCGCTCCCTGGCGACAGCCTCGTTCCCCGACGACTGGAAACACGCCGAGGTCAACCCCCTCCTAAAGAAACCCTCAGCGGACCCCACCGACCTCAAAAACTACAGACCCATCTCCCTGCTCCCGTTCCCAGCGAACGTCATCGAGAAAGCCATCAACAGCCAACTCGCCACTTTCATTGAAGAACACAACATCCTCGACTCCTCCCAATCCGGCTTCAGAAAAAACCAAAGTACGGAAACCGCCCTCCTCGCTGCAACAGACGACATCCGCACCCTACTGGACAAAGGAGAAACAGTAGCCCTCATCCTCCTCGACCCATCACCGGCGTTCGACACAGTCTCCCACTGCACCCTAATACGCAGACTCTAAGACGCAGGAATCCAGGACAAGGACCTCGACTGGATCCGCTCCTTCCTCTCCGACAGGACGCAGCGGGTCAGACTCCCCCTTTCCTCTGGGACCCCACACCTACCACCTGCGGAGTCCCCCAGGGCTCCTCCCTCAGCCCGACGCTCTTCAACGTCTACATGGGTCCACTCGCCCCCATCGTCAGAACCTACGGACTCAACATCGTGTCATACGCAGACGACACCCAGCTCATCCTCTCCCTATCCAACAAGCCCAACACCGCCAGACGCAACTTTCGAGAAGGCATGGAAGCCGTCGCCAAATGGATGAAAAACAGCTGCCTACAACTAAACACCATTAAAACAGAAGTACTCATCATGGGCCCAAACCCCGACGCCTGGAGCGACACCTGGTGGCCCCCGCCCTCGGAAACCCGCCAACCCCCACGGACCACGCACGCAACCTGGTGATCATCCTGGACTCCGAGCTCAAAATGGACCGCCAGATCAACTCTGTCTCGTCTTCCTGCTTCCACACCCTCCGCCTCCTTCGTAAGACCTTCAAATGGATCCCCCTCGAACACCGAAAGACCGTCACTCACGCCCTGGTCACCAGCAGACTCGACTACGGCAACGCACTCTACGCCGGAATAAACAAAAACCTCACCTGTAAGCTACAGAACATCCAGAACGCCGCCGCAAGACTGGTCCTCAACCTGCCAAAACACTGCCACATCTCCCAGCACCTGCGCACACTCCACTGGCTCCCCGTTGAGGCGAGAATCACCTTCAAGATGCTCACCCACGCACACAAGGCCCTCCACGGCACCGGACCAGCATACCTGAACAGCCGACTCAAATTCCACGCACCCCAACGGACCCTACGATCAGCCCAGCTCTCCTATGCCGTGGTCCCCCGCACCAGAAAGACCAGTTCGGGAGGCCACGCCTTCTCCTTCCTCATGGCCAAAGCATGGAACGCCCTTCCGCTCCACCTCAGACAGACATCGCTCCCCACCTTCGCAAGAAACCTCAAAACCTGGCTCTTCGACAGACCCCTTCCTTGATGGAATGGAACCTGCACCCCCCCCCACCCCTAGCACCTTGAGACCCTTACGGGTGAGTAGTCGCGCTTTAACAAACCACTGATTGATTGATTGATCGCTACATTGGTGAGTGAGTGGCTGTATGATTGACTGTATGGGTGAGTGAATGGGAATTTGAGCAGCTGTATGGGAGAATAAGTGGGTGTGTGAGTGGCTGTATGGGTAACTAAGAGGGTGTGTGAGTGGCTGTATGGGTGGCTGTATGGGTGAGTGTATGGCTAAGTCAGTGGCTATATCGGTGAGTGAGTAGCTGTGTGAGTGATTGTACAGTTGAGTTACTGGCTGTTTGAATGGCTGTTTGGGAGAGTAAGTGGCTGTGTCAGTGACCGTCTGAGTACTGTATGGATAAGTGAGTGACTGTGTCAGTGACTGTATTGGTGTGTGAGTGGCTATTTGAGTGACTGTATGTGTGAGTCAGTATGTGTGTGAGTGGCTGTGTGCATCTATGAGTGGGTGTGCGATTTTATTTGTGGGTGTTTGAGTAGCTGTATGGGTGTGTCAGTGGGTGTCTCAGTGGCTGTCTCAGTGGCTGTATGCATGTGAGTGGGTGTATGAGTGGCTCTATGGGTGATTGAGTGGCTATGTGAGTGACTGTATGGGTGACTGAGTGGGTATGTGAGTAGCTGTATGGGTAAGTGAGTGGCTGTGTAAGTGAGTAAATATGTGAGTGACTGTGTGTGCAAGTGGGTATGTGAGAGCTATATGGGTGAGTACATGGATGAGTGAATGGCTGTATGGGTGAGTGAATAGCTGTGTGAGTACCTGTGTCAGTGTGAGAGTGGCTGTATCAGTGAGTAGGTGAGTGTGTGAGTGGCTGAATTGGTGTGTAGCTTGGCGTGAGAGTGGCTGTAATGATGTGTGTATCAGTGTGTGATTGGGTGTGTGAATATCTGTATCAGTGTGTGAGTGGATGTGTGAGCAGCTGTAAAGGGGTATAAGTGAGTGTGTGAATGTGTAAGTGGCTTTCTATTTTTCTAATTGTAGTTGGAAACACACTGACAATGTGATGTTATGGAACAACAAGTATATCACAGGAAGGAGATCGTTCCTCTATCATGCCGGTGCACTCACACAGCTGTTAGGGTGTCATGCTTCCTCATAGGGCGCTCCTCGTCAGACCGGTGCTGCAATGTCTGACGGGCCTGGTGGCTACTTTGGGGGAGTTCTTTTGATCTGAGGACGCCGTATGTGGTGGGTGCACGTGGGCAATAGATAGTGAGTAGTGATGTATAAAAAGTGACTTAAAATAGGCACAGGAACCCATCCATAGAAAATTTTAATTAAATGGGTCCAGCACTAAGTAAAAACAGTGGTGCTATATTTTCGTTACTAGGTACAGGTTAGCGTTATGGGTGCGTGGTCAACATGTTTAGTGCTATTCAGGCCCAACCGTCGGGCGGCACTTCTTCAGGACCTTGATAATGAGTAGTACCCCCTAGTGGGGTGGGAGGTCTTCCCGCTATTCGAGGATGACCAAATGAAGTATGTAGCTGGTCCCCGATGTGGTACCAGTGTGAAACCGCCACCTCAGAGGTTGGAGTATATTACTTCATAGACGAATGGGAGGGTCCCGATCTTTGGTGTATAGATCGGACAGTTCCGTCTCACCTACTCAACTCCATCACGTTATGGAACAACAGCCATAGACCTCATTACTGAACTACATTACTCAAATAGATGGTGCCATTCATCTGTATATAAAGAGAAAGAAGAGAAACATGAATTAGTATTCCAATTTTTTAAAATTTGTAAATAAACGTCCAATCTCAACAATGCATAACTTCTTAATACAAACAAATCACTACACAATACTCATGCTGTAAATATGTTTTATAATATAAATAAGCATTTCATTTTCCCTTTTTACTGTTCTCAGGTTCTATACTGATACACCATAAATGATGTACTGTTGAAAGAATCATCATTAAACAGTGGGGAAAAAAGCAATCATAAAGATTGTAGAAAAAAACAAAACTGCACACTATGCCACTGGAATTAAGCTATACTGCGCATTGCATTCACTTGAATTTTTTAAACAGTTGTTTTACCTGTACTTGCACTACTAATTTAAGAAATCTTATGCTGAAAATGAGACCCTCACGTAAGAACTACTAATAGATATATAAGGCACACCAGAATATGGTAAGCCTTATAAAGAAATCACCTCTGGTAGGACGAATGATGTCATAAATACTGATAATTGATCTATAGCAAATACAGTATACCACTTTTACAACTATAATCCTCCTTAGAGCTTTGGTTCAAGAAACAAAAGATATGAATTTGGTAGTGTATAAGGCAGTCTTTGCTTGTCTTTGAGGTTGCTATCATTGCATTCTGCCCATCCAGTTTTACTTTTTACATAGACAGTGTAGTGACCAGATGTAGCAGTAACTCCTTCATGAAATATGATAGCCATAGTAGCATATGTTTTTCCACAAATATACATTTTTCCTGCATTGAAATTTGTAATTCTTGTTTCCAATTTACTGCCATCTGCTCTGCATTGTTGTAGCATTTAAATAAATACTTGCCACTTCTTCGTACATGAAGTGTTGAAATAAGATCTGCTCGATAATTTGTGCACCTATTGTTTTGTGTAGCCTGTTTGTATAATCAGACAAACATCACAGTTTTGTGATCTGGTAGTGTTAAATAAATAAATCGCTCTGAATCTAATTCTGTACTTGATGTGAATGATCAATCTTCACATTAATGGTTCCATGGGTATGTTAGTCCAAATAACTCACCTATACATATTTCCTTTTGTTCCATAACTCCAAACATCACCATTAGAAACTCCTGTGCATCCTGTTGAGTGTTTGGAGTAAACTGCACAGATCCACTACATATATCTACAAGGTCTCAAATGTGTGAAGCACAATGTGTTATAGTCTTATCACTATGTAAACGTTGCAACAAAGCAGGCAGTGCAGAACACAATCTCTTCTGTGGTTTCTGTTCTATTGCATGTACAGGATGAGGTAATTTAAAGAGGACATTTAGAACAACATTTGCATAACAATGTCTTTGTTCTCTATCATTTCTTTCTGTCCAACAACATCACTACACTTCTTTGAAAGTGTTCATTTTGGACAGATGGTTCATTTTTCATGAATGGGATACTCTCCTAAATGAGGAGCATAAAGACTTTGTAATCAATTGTATTTTTTAACACAACTTGGATCAGCACTTACTTAGCTGTCATCAAATGCAACTAGATACAAACTGGACAATGTTCTAACTCGAGATAAGGCTACATATAACATACTTTCTTTAAACACTGTACTCCTAACATTAACCAATGCTGCATCTACACTTAAACCTTGAGGTCTATGAATAGTTACAGTATATGCTTGCGAAACTAGAAACTATTTGTATCGCACATATATGTCTTTCACAAGCAAAAAACGTACAATGGATGTTCCAATCTGCCGTACGCTATCAATCTGATCAAACTCTATTGCTACGTACTCTATCTCACTTCTGTTAGGAAAGGCAATGAAATCAATAATTTTACCCATTGTAGCATTAACTTACCATTAACTAATCCTTCCTCAATATTTACATTTTTTTAGACACAAGATTACTCTACAGTTTTTGCAATTACTTAAACATTTCTCCAATACTGAAGTTCTTGAAACAGATTTTTCCAATGAATCCAATTTTGATTGCAATTTTTCATTTAGGAATACTGTGACACCCTGGTGTTCCATTTTCTCTATTGCCAACAGTTCCAAAATATCTTCTTTCTCCAATTCCAGCAATTCTTTGTTGAAAGAGGTGCACTCTGCCAGTGTTGGCATTAGGCACACAATTGGCTTTCTTTCTTGAATTAAAGTGAACATTATCTCTGCTGCAGTCGCGTGTGTTGGAAACAATTTTTTAAGAAGATGCTTTCCCTCTTTAGAAAGAACACCTACTCTAATACCCATGTTCAATGTCAGATGCTTGTCACATATTCTTAAGCAATTCTTTTCATTGGAAGTTTAACCAAATATTAACATTTCCAATGCTGCCCAAAGAATTCAGAGTTTCATCATGAAGCAGTAATTTAAACACAGGCTGTCCTTTCACAGGTGTAAGTTGCAGTAGATCTCTAAAAGCAATCAAGGGGTTTCCTTTCAAATAGGACTTCGTAGTCTGTTTTTAGAATCTGTTGCATTCTCAAATGTACAAAGGCAAGCATTAAGTTTGAGACCATGCTCACCTCATCGATGATTAAAAGCTTTAATTTTTTTTAGCACTCTCAATACTTCATTGCAAGCTTCACCGGATAACTTTTGGTATTTTAGTTTGTTTTCATGCTCCAAAGGCAACATCAGAAGTTGTTGTAAAGTAATGTGCAGCTAATCCACTGGGCGCTATTACTACATGACAAATTACACTCTGTAGTGTTCTGTAGGGAAGCAGTTAGTACTTGTATTTAAAAGCTTTTACCTGTGCCAGCTTGACCACGGACGTACAACAGTATCAGCTTAAATGATGTGCAAGCACAGTCTTTTTTCATATGGAGGAACCCTAGCTCAACTCTGTCTTTCACCTCCATATATACTTTTTACTCGTCAGTCAGTTGTTCAACTAACTCTTCCAAATTAATAGTTTCTTGTCTTGCTTGTTCCATTGCAGTCTCTACCTTATTCATTTCAATGGCAGCTTCATTTTCAATAATTGGCTGTCCAAGAGGATCTTGACTTAGAGGACCTGAACTTTGGCTGCTTTGTGAACTCTCCTTAGCTCTCTCAGCAGATAATGTTTCTTCCTGTTCAATTTCATCATATAACATTTTCAAATAATTAGGAAATATTGAACACTCAATCCTATCCTTTGCAGCATCAAAAGAGTCTTTGCAGCAGTCAAACCCTCCTAGTAATTCTGATTCAGAATGCCAAGGCTTAAACAGCTGCAGAAGTTCCAAATAGAAAAACTCTTTTTTTCAGCAGTCTGGCAACATAGTTTTCTATGATTAATTAGACTACTTTTGCTGTGTCGTACCAAACAATCATTGCAACCATCTACTGCAAATTTACCTTCATCTACATTTTCTGTGACATTGTTTCTATATCTGTAGTTTTGAAGTATTTCATAAAGACATACATTTTCTAGATGCAGACTTCTTTTTGGATAGTAAGTATCCAACATGTTTGTTTTGACAATGTCTGTACTTTCTGGGTCGAATTCTGCCAGGTATTCAATTTCCGGAAAAGTCTTCAACACTCTTTTTAGTGTGCATGCTAGGCTTAGACTCACGCAAACAATTCTTCTTGAGTTAGAATATAAACTAGCTGAACTCAACCGATCACAGCACTTACATTTTCTTCATTTAGAGACTTTTCTGCAGAAATCTCTTCCCACACATCTTTCATCTCCGTGTTCTCAGATTTTGTTATGTAGAAGTTACATAATGAGCAACAGCTATAGAGTTGTCCACCACATAATGAATATCCATATTGGCATTCCACATTTTCAGAATGACAGGATTGTAGTCGTTGATATATTTTGAAGCTTCTGTTCTCCTCAGATTGTATGTGTTTTGGGATGATTTTTGACTAACTGTATTGTCTCACTGCAGACAAAAAACTGTTGACGCGTCTTTTGAAATAATAGGTGTTGGAAATTCAAAATGACATTTAGTGTAAAATGTTCATTTTGCTCTGTACGTGTGCAAGACAGTACTTCCCACATCTATGTGATTGAAAACGTAGAACTTGCTGTTGTAGGCCTTTATCGTAACTGTCTTTTGGGATGCTACAGGTGAAATACTGTTCTATGAAAGAAAGTACAGACTCAACGTGTCTGTTCTAAACTTTCATTCATCTTTTATCCACAAAAATATATGAATATGAGGAGCACCTCTTGCTTGGTACTCTTTACGCCAAATGAAATCAGTAACCACTCTAAGAGGTGGCTTTTTTTGTTGCAGATAAAGGAGAGAATGGCTTAAAATCTGTGGTTAGAGTACTTACAGACATTTGAAGGATCTAATGAGCAAAGTGCTCTTGATGTCTTGAAATTGATGTAACTAATGTTACAGTTCGCTATTCTCAAAAAGTCATGTAAGTCATCCCATGCGTACTCTCCACAACTGAGGGTCACAAACCAAGTTGGTGCACCTACATTTTGTAAATAAATTTTAGTTCACCGTGACGACGATACCAATACTCATTGGTCCCACATTGGCATGCCATAAAATGTATCAAATTGTACTCTAACTTCTCATCTTTTCCATGAATTTTGCCAACAAAGTCTCTTGTGGACATATTTTGTAGATTAACTCCTATCTTAAGAACCTGGTTAACAGAGTATGATAGTCCAGACATATCACTTTTGAAAAAACATATGAAATATATAGGGAATGCTTTGACGAAATTTAGGGACCTCTGAATATAATCTGGTTGACCTATACGCAGCTGCTGGCATTTCAACTGGGCAGTCATCATACCATCCACCTACTCTACTTGAAAATAGTTGTGGAAAACAGCAATCCTCTAAACATTTCTCCCAGAGACTCATTGGAGCTCCTTTAGCTTTTTTGATCTGGTATAGTTCAGTGACATCCCCCATAACTTCCATTGAATGCAGTAGATGAATACTGTAGTATTCATATATTTCTTCAGACTTACTTCTATCCAATGTTTCAAACTGTCAACTTGAAGGTAACATTTCACCCTCCATGCAACTTCCTTCTCTGAGAATGGCTACATCTTTGTAATACTCATTGTTGTGTTCGAGGAAGAATGTAGCTTTCTTCACCTTATTTACAACCACTGGTTCTTGCCAGATTTTTTTGTTTTTTGTGGGCACACCATTCACTATAATAATACGCAGTTCATCTATATTTCTCTCTACACCCACAGTTACAATGTTACATTTAAAATCTAAAGGTAAGTACACAACTCGACCTTTAAGGCCTTTTTGTAGCTTCATCAGTGTTAGTTTGAATGATGAACAGACAACATTCGGAAATGATGAAAGGTGCTTCTGCAGACTTTCTTCGACAAACACGCCAGTAAATGTCCTTGTAAATTAGTATATTTTTATCACTTTGCATGGATCCGATCCTTGCAACATTGCAATTTTTTGCTTCACACTTTTGCCTGGAAATTCACATAGAAAAGTTCTTAACACATCAATGAATCGTTGCAAACATTGCAAATATAAATACAAATGCAAATACTTCTCTGGATGGGTGACTTGGTTGTGTCAGTACTTGAGTACATATGTGAGTGAGTGCATCAGTCCCTCTATAGGTGTGCCACCAGATGTATAAGCAACTATGTTGGTATATTACTGACTCTCTTAGTAACTCTATGGGTCTCTAAATGTGTATGTAAGTGGCTTTATGAATTCCTTATTGGCTGTGTATTTGGGTGTGTATCTGTGTGTGCAACTGGCTCTGATACTGCTGGATACATAAGTGCTGGGTGGGTGTGTGAGTGATTGTATAAGTGCCTCTGTCACTGTCTGACTGGGAGTGTGAGTGGCTCTATGCTTTGCTACATAGCTATGTGACTCATAGTATGGGTGGGAGACTGGATGCATAACTGGGCATATGGGTCTGTAAGTTCACGTGTAACTCACTGAAACATATAAGTACATATCTTACTTGTTAAGCACATGGCATCCTGCCCTATGGATTAGCTACGGCCTACCTTAGGGGTGACATATCTATGAAAAGGAGACTTTAAGGCTTGACAAAGGGGTTTTGAATGCCTACTCGAACTAGCAACAAAACTGCACCCACAGACACTGCAGTAGCAGGGCTGAGACATGTTTATAGGGTTACTTGTCTGGATGGGTGAATATGTTGTGTTAGTACTTGTTTACATATGTGAGTGAGTGTATCAGTCCCTCTATGGGTCTGTCACCTGATGTATATGCACCTATGTTGGTATATGACTGGCACTCTTAGTAACTTTATGGGTCTGTAAGTGGCTGTATGGATTGCTTACTGCCTGTGTTTGTGAGTATTGGGATATGTAACTATGTCTCAGCTGGCTCAGTTACTGCTGGATAAATAAGTGGTGTGGGTGTATGAGTGAATGTGTAAGTACCTCTGTTGCTGTCTGACTGGGTGTGTGAACTGCTCTATGCTTTTCTAAATAGGTATGTGGCTCGCAGTATGGGTGGGATACTGGATACATATCTAGTTGTATGGGTCTGTAGGCGCGTGTAAAACTCACTGCAACCTAAAAGTACATATCTTAGCTTTTAAGCACAAAGCACCCTGCCCTATGGCTACCTGAGGCCTACCTTAGAGGTGACCTATATGTAGAAACAGGAAGGTTTAAGCCTTGGCAAAGCAGTTTTAGATGCTAAGTCGACCTAGCAGTAAAACTGTACATGCAGACACTGCAGTATCATGCCCGAGTCATATTTTAAGGACTACTTTGCTGGATGGGTGAAGTGGTTGTTTCAGTAGTTGAATACATATCTGAGTGAGTGTAGTCATCGCTCTGTGGGCGTGTGACTGGATGTGTAAGTAACTATGTCACTATATGAGTGGCTCTCTTAGTCACTCTATGGGTCTATAAATGTGTATGTAAGTGCCTGCATGGAATTGCTTACGGTCTGTGTTAGTGCCTGTTGGGGTGTGTAATTGTGTGTGCAAGTAGCTCAGTTACTGCTGGATACATATGTGCTGTATGGGTGTGTGAGTCAATCTGTTAGTGCCTCTGTTGGTGTTTGACTGGGTGTGTGAGTGACTGTATGCTTTTGTAAATAGGTGTGTCAGTTGCAGTATTGGGTGGGTCACTGGATGTATAACTTGGTGTATGAGTCTCCAAGTGTAACTCACTGAAACTTCAAAGTACATGGCTTACCTTTTGGGCACATAGCATCCTGCCCTATAGGCTACTTACGGCCTACCAAAGGTGTGATTTATTTGTAGAAAAAGAAGACTTTAAGGCTCGGCAAAGAAGTTTCAAGTGCCAAGTCGACCTGGCAGTAAAACGTCACACACAGGCTCTGCAGTAGCATGCCCGAGACAAGTTCAAAGAGCTACTTTTCTGGATGGGTGACTTTGTTGTGTCAGTACTTATCTGAGTTAGTATCAGTTCCTCTGTGTATATGACTGGCTTTCTTAGTAACTTTATGGGTTTGTAAATGTGTATGCAAGTGGCTATATAAATTGCTTACAGGCTGTGTTAGTGAGTGCTGGGGTATGTAACTGTGTGTGCGATTGGCTCAGTTACTGCTAGATATATAAGTGCTGTGTGGGTGTGTGAGTTTATGTGTAAGTGCCTCTGTCACTGTTTACCTGGGTGTGTGAGTGACTCTATGGTATTGTAAATAGGTATATAAGTGGCTGTGTGGGGGTTCAGCACATATATAACTGGTGTATGGCTCTGTACATTTCTCTGTAACTGAGTGAGTATTGGCTACATGCAAAGCTTTATATGTATCTGAGAGGATATGACAGTGCCTGCATACCTGTAGGAATGAGCATGTAAGTAGATGAGTGGGTGAATAAATTGATATGGCAATGATTTTATTGATGTCCCTCTCAGTGTGTCAGTGTTTATCAAGCTATATTGGTGGTGCATACATAAGTACCTTCTTGGCACTGCAATTAAGTGTATGAGTGCCTTCCTCACTGTGTGTGTAGGTGCAAATTATATACTATCAAATTATATAGTGTAATACATCACCCACAACTGCTTCCAAATACATTCATTCTGGAGCTTAATAAAATAACTATATTTTGTCTTCAGTCATTTTTATTCCTCCTTCCCTTCTCACTATTGCTTTCCTTAATATAATCACCCACACTCCCTTTTATTTTCCCTTTTACTGTTTTCTACAACCTACAAATTTTATTGTACCTTATACACACTGATTAATATTTAGAATAATACACTTCTCAAGTGTACACCCCAATTGACGTACCTGTAAAATGCCTTTGCTGTTCTCCAATTTTTATCTCAGTATCAGTTATAATCTCATGTCAGTAAAAATCTGAAATCTCATGTAAGTGAAAATCTGAAATCAGAAGTACAGGAATGGTATACAACTCTCAGTATCAAAGAACCATTAATGGCAGCCCTTCCCACTCTCCCATCAGTGGTACTGATGTTGTAAGCGAATCATAATCTTCCTTTGTATTTTACTTTTGTTAAACGACTTCTGAAAGGCCACTGTTTTTGACCCTTTGTAAGACTCCTGTTAAGCCCAATTCGGTGGTGGTTTTTGTGCGGATTTGCACATCTGCCGTGGCACTCAGCGTGACCCCCTCCTCCCCCAGTGTAACATCACAGCGGATTTGTGCATCCACATGGGAGCCCGTAAAACCACTTAACAATCTGCTGTTAAAACATGGCATTTATAGTTTTATAGTTTACTTTGTAAAAAGTACTGAATTTCCATCCAAACACTCCCTAATAAGCAATACTTGGATACCACTCTGGTTTTCAGATTAACAGTCTACACTTGTTTGTCCCCTTCCTCAGCACTTTCAGCTCTGCTTCAATAGTAACCATGTTTGGAACACTCACTGCTAGCACTAGGTCAAAAGTTGACAACCCCTTCTGTGAGCAGCATGCTAACTTCAAATTGAACTGTGGCAGGTGTGGTTGACTGGTGAGAATTATAAGCATATCCCAAACACCATAACCTTTTTTTTTATTTTTCCACAGCCAACCACACGTTACTTTTCCTCAAAATAACTACCTAGTTTTAGCTACTTGCATATTAACACCATTGAATCAATTATATTCTTTTTTAATTTAGGTGCTGTCCTCAATTTTAATGACCTTTCATTTTAAAAACTGTCTCATTCAGCTGCAGCCTTCTCCTGTGTACTACTCCAGTTTGCCTCCAAAATGGTTAGAGTGTGGATTGGACAGAGAGAGAACTAGAAAGAGTCCTATTGACAGGGACTTGGGTTTACCTAAAGTAGACATTACTTGGCTTGGCCAGAGAGGGTTAAAGTGGCATCAATTGCTACTTTTGGTTGAAAGCATTGTGGATTGCCAACATCCAGACCTCATGATTGTGCACTGTGGTGGCAATGACCTAGGCAGACTTACTGGAGTATGACTGGAAATTCTAATGAGGGATACCTTTGGTAAATTAATGGCACTTTTTCCACGCACTCCCTTGGTGTTCTCCAACATTTGCCATAGGCAGAAGTGGAAGTGGTCAAAAGAATTCGGTCCACAGATAGATAAATCGAGGAAACATGTCAATAAATTTTGCATTCCTCAGAGACCACAACATGGGCTCAATATACGGCAACAATTTACGTTTTGATATGGACGGTATATATAGAAACGATGGAATTCATTACACAGAGAAAGGTAACATAGTGTTTCTCAACAATTTGAAAGACTGCATCCTGTTTTATGTGTAGTTATCATCTACACAACATAAACACAGAGGCTCTTTTCAGAGCTGCCCCTTTTCCTAAACACTGGTTAATTTTTGTTTTTTAAACCTTTTTCGAATTATTACTCAGAATTGTGGATCCGTCGCAGATACAGAATCCAAAAGCCCACATTCAATACAAAGCAGTGCTGTTAAGTGTCTGTGTGGGTCTGTGAGTGGGAGTGTAAGTACCGGTGTGGGTCTGTGAGTGGGTGTTTTAGAGTTTATGTGGGTCTGTGAGTGGGTGTGTTAATGGCGCTATGGGTCTGTGAGTAGGAGTGTAAGTGTCTCTGTGAGTAGGTGTGTAAGTGTCTGTGTGGGTGTGTGAGTGTATGTGTGGGTCTTTTGGTGGGTGTGTGAGTGGCATTATGGGCCTGTGAAAGGGTGTATAAGTGTCTGTATGGGTCTGTGAATAGGTGTGTGAGTATCTTTGTGTGGTTGTATGGGTCTGTGTGGGTCTGTGAGTGGGTGTGTGAGTGTCTGTGAGTGGTTGTATGGGTCTGTGAGTGGGTGTGTGAGTGCCTGTGTGGGTCAGTGAGTGGGTGAGTGAGTGCCTGTGTGGGTTTGTGAATGTGTATGGTGGTGTCTGTGTGGGTCTGTGAGTAGCTGTGTGAGTGGTACTATGGGTCTGTGAGTGGGTATGTAAGTGACTGTGGGTGTGTGAGTGTCTGTGTGGGTCTGTGAGTGGGTGTGTGGGTGGCATTATGGGACTGTGAGGGGGTGTGTAAGTATCTGTGCGGTTCTGTGAGTGGCTGTGTGAGTATCAGTGTGGGTATGTGAGTGAGTGTGTGAGTCAGTGTGGGTATGTGAGTCAGTGTGTGAGTATCTGAGGTGGTCTGTGAGTGAGTCTGTCAGTGCATGAGTGGGTCTGTTAATGGATGTGTGAGTGTCTGTGTGGGTCTGTGAGTGCCTGTGTGTGTCTGTGAGTAGGTGTATTAGTGTCTGTGTGGGTCAGTGAGTAGGTATGTGAATCACACTATGGGTCTGTGAATGTGTGCGAGTGTCTGAGTGGGTCTTTGAATGCTTCAGTGAATCTGTGATTGGGTGTGTGAGAGTGTGCATGGGGGTGTGAGTGTCTGTATGGGTCTGTGAGTTGGTGTATGAGTATCTGTGTGAGTCTGTGAGTGGGTGTATGAGTGGCACTATGGGTCTGTGAGTGGGTGTGTGAGTGGCTGCATGGGTCTGTGAATGGGTGTGTGAGTGTCAGGGTGGGTCTGTGAGTGGGTGTGTGAGTGTCTGGGTGGGTTTGTGAGTAGGTGTGTGAGTGTCTGTGTGGGTCTGTGAGTGGGTGTGTGAGTGCCTGTGTGGGTCTGTGAGTAGGTGTGTGAGTATCTGAGTGGGTCTGTGATTGGGTCTGTGAGTGTCTGTATGGATCTGTGAATGCAGAAGTGGGTCTCTGAGTAGGTGTGTGAGTGTCTGTGAATGGGTGCATGAGTGTCTGTGTGGGTTTGTGAGTGGGTGTGTGAGTGTCAGTGTGGGTGTGTGAGTGGGTGTGTAAGTGCCTGGGTGGGTCTGTGAGTGTGTGTGTGTGTGTGTGGGTTTGTGAGTAGGTGTGAGTGTCTGTGTGGGTCTATGAGTGGGTGTGTGAGTGACTGTGTGGGTCTGCAAGTAAGTGTGTGAGTATCTGAATGGGTCTGTGAGTGCCTGTATGGATCTGTGAGTGCATGAGTGGGTCTCTGAGTAGGTGTGTGAGTGTCGGTGTGGGTCTGTGAGTGGGTATATGAGTGTCTGTGAGTGTGTTTGTGAGTGGCACTCTGGGTACGTGAGTGGGTGTGTGTCTGTGGGTCTGTGTGTGGGTGTGTGAGTGTCTGTGAGGG
This sequence comes from Calotriton arnoldi, assembly GCA_963921515.1. NCBI lineage: Eukaryota > Metazoa > Chordata > Amphibia > Caudata > Salamandridae > Calotriton > Calotriton arnoldi. The sequence continues at coordinate 1,034,112 of CAWUFW010006286.1, forward strand.
TCTATGAGTGGGTATGTGAGCATGCTTTTTTCAATTGCGGCAGGATTTGTGGAGCTGTCACAGCTTCACATGGGAGGCTGCGCTAAGTGCTGTGGCGGATCCGCAAATCCCCACACTCGAAAAAAACTGCTTTAAGTCAATTTCTTGACCTTCATGAGTCCCTCTGCAACACCTCTAACAAACGTATGGGTTCAGGGTACCTCTACCCTGACCCCTTCAATCACTTTACACTCACATTTTGTAGCCCCGGGCCGGGACCATGATCCGATCCATAAAATGGCAGCCGCAACTTTCCAGTCAGATTGCGGCCAGCCAATCACTCCATTGGTGTGGTGCGTGGAGCTGCGGATTCTCCATGGGTAGGTCTGCAGAGGGTCCGCATCCCTAGATATCTATATTTCTTTTTCCCTTAAAAAGAACAGAACAGATAACATGATCAGAGGCTGCAAAGGGAAGTTACACTGACTGGTATACATGCCAAAATATCCCGGTCTTTAATGCCTGTCTATACTTCACTTAATCTGGAGACTGCTGAATAGTGAGAGGGAAAGAGTTCCAAATCACAGGCACCCGCACAGAAAATCTAATGCCACCCATTCTCTTCTCATTAGGGATAAACAAGAGTTTCAGGGAAGAACAGAGTCTCTAGTTTGGGATATATTTCTTGAGTTTGGATTTTATAAATGAGGGACCTTCATCACAAAGTGCCATGAAGGAGATACAGCCAATTTTAAAGATGATCCTTTGCTCCACACAAAGCCAATGAAGGTCCCTCAGAAAAGGAGTGATGTGGCAATGTCTAGGCTGTTTGTAAATGAGGCGTGCTGTTTGGTTCTGAACAGTCTGAAGTTTGGTGAGTAAAAACTTCGGTAAACTGATATAAAACGAGTTGGCAGAATCAAGTCGGGAGATGACCATGGCTATAATAACTTGAATTAGAGCTTTGAGGGTGAGGAATATGGCTATTTTTTTATCCTTCGAAGATTTAACAAGCAGGATGCAATTACGGACCCTAACTGAGGTCTTAAGAAAAGCTCATTGTCAATGATAACTCCCACGCTTTTAGTTACATTCTTAAGGGATGGTGGATTCCCCATTTCAGTGGGCCAAATGGAATCACTCCACAAGTCAATTTTATTACTCAAGATGACAATTTCTGTATATCCGTATTGAGTTTAAGATATTTTCCACTCATCCAATCACGGATGAAATAGATCATGTTTTGAAAATTCTTCTTCATCTCAAGGTACACAATTGCTACCTTGATGCTCTCGAACTTTCAGGATATCCTCTGGGGTTCCTCAACCAGAGATGCATAAGGAAACAGACTTTTCTACCTCTGCTTCCTCAGTAACACAGCCAAAAGTCCAGTCCTACCTACTTGTTTCTTTCTTCAAAAGCTTCCCTCTTGTCAAAGATTTCCCTGTGGACTCCAAGAGGACATCTTTCTTTAAGAATCACCTCTAGAGCTCATGCACAAGGGAGCACGGGCCTCATACTACAGGAATTCGTACTCAGGTGCAGTAGACAGCGGCCGATTGGTATTATAAGCTAGACTGAAGAGATCCAATGCAGCGGAAGGTTCACTGGTATAGCTTTGTTGCTCACTAAAAAGATGCTCACGATGAGACAGAAATCCATGCTGCCACCTGCAGAAGTGCTGTGGCGAAGGGGTGAAGGTAGGTGGTGTACCATCCGCACTCCTGACTTTAACAGTTGTGTCAATAGCACATAGAGCTGCGATACACCGCGGCAACACTCGGATGACAGAATAATGGAGGAGGTTGGGTAGTTAAATTACTGTTTGGTTAGAGAGCTTAGTGTTTTTTCCTTTCTTTCCTTGATGATAGCTGTTATTCATTAAGAGGTGTTGATATCGTCTGTGCTTAATTCGAGAGCAATTCTATGTACAACTGCTATATTAAGAGGCCATGCTACTACTAAAAGATGAGACTGATGACATGATATGTAAACCCAACCTCTTTTTGCAATGATGTATACTGTACGCTCAAAAATCTCATTAACTTCAAGAAAACTCAATAAAATATATATTTTTAAAACAGACAACAAGCAGGCATATACTGGGGGCATTTAAGAGGCTCCCAGTGCCCAATTCATAATATACTTGCAAATCCAGTCAAAACAAGCATTGGCAAAGCCAGGAAAGTCTGGTGTTGGCCACAAGGCTTTTGGTAATATTTATTTTGCGTTGTCATGGTTTTTGCAAAACTTTATTATTCAGGAAGCTCCCGGACCCTCATTAATCCTAAACAACAAAAACATTGGCTAAAGGCAAAAGGTGTTTTTCTGGTCTCAAAAAAGTGCACATTACCATGGTACACCCGGCACTGAAGGGAACTGCCTTGTGTGTGGTTGTGCTCCTTGTAAAAAGGCAGCATGCCGTAACTCATGGTAAAGTCAGTCAATGGCTGAAGTGAGCTAACATTGCCCCTTGATGCATGCTTGAGTCGGTGGTAGAAAAATGTGAATGACACAATCACAGACTAATGGATAAAGTCTGGCTGAAAACCCCTATATGTAAATATATTATCTATACTTTTAGTAAAATCAAAACATCTTAACTAACACAGACCGAAAACAGTCATTGTTATGTTATGTTAACTAGGTATTTATAAAGCGCACAGCTACTCAATAGAGTGTCCCGGTGCTAAAAACATAACATAAACATACCATAACATAACATAACATAAACAAAGAAAGAAGGAAAAAGAAAGAAAGAAAGAGAGAGGAAAGTAGGAAGGAAAAAGAAAGAAAGAAAGAATGATGCAAAAAGGAAAGACAAAGAAAAGAAAAAAGGAAAGAAGACAAAAAAGAAAAGAAGAATGAAAAATGGAAATAAAAAAGGAAAGAAGGAAAAAAGAAAGAAAGAATGAAAGATGCAAATAAAAAATGAAAAACAAAAAAGAAAGAAACAAGTAAAAAAAGAATGAAATAAGCAAAGAACAAAGGAAAAAAGAAAGAAGGAAAGATAGAAAGATAGAAGGAAAGAAAGAAGGAATGAAGAAAGAAGGAATGTAGTTACAAAAAAAGGAAAAAATGAAAGAAAATAGGAAAAAGGAAAGAAGAAAAGAAAAAGGAAAGAAGTGGGGAAAAAAAAAAGAAAGAAATCAATCAATCAATCAGGGAATTGTAAGCGTGCTACTCACCCGTGAGGGTCTCAAGGCGCTGAGGGGGGGTCCGCAGATCTGTTTAGCCGAAGAGCCAGGTCTTGAGGGTCTTCCTGAAGGTGTTCAGGGAGGGCGCGTCTGATGTCTGCCGGTAGCTCGTTCCAGGTCTTGGCTGCAATGTGAGAGAAGGATCTTCCGCCTGCTCTGGCTCTGTGGATGCACGGGGTTTCGGCCAGTGCGAGGTTGGAATATCGGAGGTTTCTTTTGGGTACGTGGAAGTTGATTCTGTCGTTGAGGTATTTGGGTCCGTTGTTGTGTAGGCATTTGTAGGCATGAGTGAGGATTTTGAAAGTGACTCTTTTCTCCACGGGGAGCCAGTGGAGACTTTCGTAGAAAGAACGAAAGAAGAAACGGAAGAAAGAAAACGCAGAAGGAAAGAATGAAAGAAAAGGAAGAAGGCAAAAAGAAAGGATGAATGAAAGAAAGAAAAAAGAAAGAAGAAAGGAAGGAACAAAAGAAGAGAAGGCAAAAAAAGAAATAAGGAAAATGGGAAAAAAGACAGAAAGAAAGGAAAAAAAGAAGGAAAAAGGAGGCAAAAGAAAGAAAGAAAGAGGGTTCACAGTATAAAATATTTTATACAAAAACCCAAATTACTCCCAACCTATGCTGTAATAAAACTGTTACAAGTGTGATGAAAATGAAACACTATAACGTTTGTTTTTCTTCCCCGGTAAAGTTTATTAAAGAATCATTGGTGAAAAGAAAAGCAGAAACATAACATGGTGTGCTGTGAAATGGCTAGAGGTGGGCGGAATTTGCAGAGTTTCATTCTGCAGAATTACCTTACAATTCTGTGAGATTCCCTGAAATTCCACCAAGGGGCAGAGTGGGCACCACAATGTAGAGTGCATACCCCTCTGTGTCTTTACATAAGTATGTAAGGGCACTGAGGGGTATGCACTGCACAGGAGTGGATACCCCTCAGTGCCTTTACATATTCATGTAAGGAGCACTGAGGGGTATGCACTGTAGTGCATACCCCTCGGTGCCCTGACATACTTATGTCAGGGCACTGAGGGGTATGCGTTGCACTGTAGTGCAGTGCATACCCTTCGGTGCCATTACCTAAATATGTAAGGGCACCAAGGAGGATCCAGTCCAGTGCATACACTCCAGTATGAGGGGTATGCACTGCACTGCAGTGGTTTAAACAGTGCTGGAAGATAGAGCAGTCCATCTATGTTTAAATCACTGCAGATTAAAGTTTAAAATGAAGTGTTTTTTAAACAGAGGGATTGCTCCCTCCTCCAGTCCTGTTTAAAAAAACAATTACACTGCTGATTGATTCCGCTGGCTCACTTCAAATGTGTCCTACTATCAGATCAGGCAACACTTGCACTAATGCGGGCTGACCGACACGTCCCTGCAGGGGACCCTCATAAGAGGGCGGCCCCTTTAGTGCCATAGGATGGCACACTGGACAGCCTAGTGTCCGGTGACCCCTTCGGGGTCCCGTGCGTCACTTCCGGTCGAGGTGGGGGAAGGGGAGAGGTATATATGCCTCCCCCGCCCACCTGGCGGCCTCTTTGTCCCTCACCCTGACGCAGTTTGGACGTCTCCCGGGAGCGGCTGCACATCATGACGGTGTGTGCATACCATTGCCCTCCCCCCAGCCCGATCTCCCCAATTGGGGTTGTGTCCAGGGCAGGGCAGCCTGGCCATGTTCGCGGGCTGCCTTGGGGGGGGGGGTTTGGTAAGCTCCCGGGTGTCACGGGCGTCACCGTCGGGCCGCCCCCAGCCCTGTGTGGGGTCTGTGGGAGCTGGGGTTGCTGACGGGGAGAGCCAATTGTGCTCCGTGCAACCCCGCCCTCCCTTCTCCAGCCCCAGGTGGTGGAAGCAGAGGCCCACGGGGACTTTTGCCCACGTAGCGTTTAGTGGGTCCGAGGGGGACTGCCCGATGGGGTAGCAGGCGCTGCGAGGCTCCCTCCCCCGCCAAGCTTCCAGAGTGCAGCAATGGATTGGCACATAGGCCATAGCTGCGTCTCATAGGACAAGTGTCTGGGCAAGCGCTGGCGCCCGCTAACCGGGCCGTGTTTCACCGTGACTAGTGGCACGCCAACTCCGGCTGGTATCTTGCGGATGGGGGACAGCGGGGCCGCTCTGCCCTCCCGCCGGGGATCCAGGAGGTCTGGAGCAGATGGGCAGTGTATTGGCCTCTTGCTCTGGGCGTGCCGGGTCACGGCCCGGCGTGGGCCCAGTGGGTTGGATCGGGGGAAGGTCTGGGGGGCAGCAAGCTTATCGTGACCTCCATTGCTCTCGCGCTTTCGGCGCGGTGCAACTGATTCTCGGCCTGCCTGAGGCCATGCTTGCAGCTCCATTTGTTCCCCCCGTGCCGCAGCAGCCCGCCCTCCTTGCGGTCACCTTCCAGGGCAGGGTTTGAGGGGGTGGGACAGCGGTCACACCGTGTGAGCCTGGTCTGAATCAGGTAGGGGCAAGGAGACTCCTCTCGGAGGGCGAGTTGAGGCACAGTGGCCGCACAAGCCCGCGGGGATCCCCTTACTCGCCGCGCCCCCAGGTCTCGCCGTGGGCTTCTTAGGGTCCTGGCCGGTCAGGGTGGGGGAGGGCAGCGGCTCCCACGGAGGCCTCCCCCGGCACCAGGTCTCCGTCCACCCCAGGTATCGGGTACTTATGTGGCTCTCCATGCAGGGAGCTCTGTCCCGGCCGGGGCAGGCGGTACGGAGCAGGGAGCTCGACACACTTGCCTGGCAGCACGGGGGGTGAGGCCTTGCCCGGCCCCGGGTCGGGCCTGTCTATGCCTTGGCTGCATAGCGTACACCAGGTCGCAGCACAGGGTGCCACAGTAAGGTGGGGCCTGCTCGATCGAGCTGGCACCACAGGGCTCTAATTTCCCCTCGTAGCGGATCACAATATATTTAATCGTGGGAGGGGGGGCTCCCTCCCCCTGGCCGCGGGGGCCGCTTGCTCGGCTCCTCCTCCCACCGGGCCAGGGGTCGCTGGTGCTTTCACCGGCTGCAGGGCCCCACAGCGGGTAATAAGTTAAGTAAGCAAGCCGCGTGAGGGTGGCCTGTAGGCACGCCGGCTCCCACACAGGGGCTGTCAATAGGCGGGGCTGGTTATTAGGCCTTGGCCTGGGGGCCGGTTGTATTGCGCGGGGATGGAGGGCAGCGAGCGGCGTGCTCCCAGGGCCAGGCCCCACCGCTGATACCCTCATCATGCCAGGGTTTGCCGTAGCAGTGCGTTAGCAGCGCAGTCTTGGGGGGGAGACAGTGGCCTAGTGGTGAAGGTAGCTGACTCGCTACCTGAAGGTTACATGCTCAAAGCAGGTGTTTCCTTGCCGTGCTCAAACGATGCTAGCGGGCGGGCCACCGGGCGACACCGACAAGTGTGAAATACACCATCCGCAGGGACAGGGGATGTCCAAGTAGGGGGGGCTGTGGTCTTTTTGTCTGTTTTCTGTTCCAGACTCTTGGTGGTAGGGCAGCAACTATGCGCAGGCCCTCTGCAGGGGGCAGCGCTCTGCCCGAAAATCGGCCTGCTGGAACCAGTGCGCTGACGAGACAGGTGGCATACAGCGCTGTTGGTGCCCCCCCTCCCATTGGGCTTCTCTCTGTGGGCTCCAGTTCGGGTCGGGCTGATGGGTCCGCTAGGCATTCGGCATACCTGCACCTGGCAGGGATCTGGGCAACTGGGGGGCTTTGGGGAGAGAGGGAGCGCGACAACACAGGCGTGGGGGCGACGGTTTCCACACAGATTTGCTTGGGTGGCTCCGGGGGTAGAGGGTTAGCAACGGTAGGCCCGCACCGGCAGCCATAACTCCGCACGATTTGGGAGTCCCAGGCCTCTGCCTTCGACCGATTTCGAAATCGTGGAGTATTAACCCCCCCCTCCTTGCAAGGGTGTTACTCTGGGGGCCGCGAGCCGGCCCCAGCTGGCCTTCACTATCCAGGCAACCGTTAGGGCGTTTGCCGCTGGCAATGCATCCTGGCCCCTGATTGACCCTGTACAATCTTAAGCAAGTGACCAGGCGACAATAAGGTAGGATGTCGCCATTTGTGCTTTCTGGTCAGGCTGTCCACCGTGGATCGTCGCGTTCCCCGGGTCCTGAGGTACCACGAGCATCGGTTGGTCATGGTGAGTTGGGAAGTCTGGGGCCCACTGTCCCTACAGTATTCATGCAGATGGACTGGATGGGTACTGTGAGGCCGGGAGGCAGTTTGCAGCACATCCGGGTGTTGTTGTGCAGTGTCTTTGCTGATTGGCTCGCAGGGCATCCTGTGAGCTTGGGCGCCCCCGACGGCAATTTAGACCAGTTGAGATAGTGTCCATATATACTTATATGTCCAGCCCAATTTAGTGCATGCCTTTTGCGTGGGGGTCGCGAGTGTTCACTCCCCCGTGCAACACTCCCATCACTGGGGAATCCGCTTTGCCTGATACCGTTTCTTGCACTTTTGTTAGGGTAATGCTGGTATCGGCACGGTCGCGAGTTTCACCCAGGCAGGCCTCAAATCGTCATGGAAAGCTGGGGCCTATCAGGGCTGAAGACGAACATGGCCGCAGAATGATTTTATGTGCGGGTGGGGGGCATCCGGTTACACGGCTTTAGGTTCACAGCAGCCGCGGCGTCGTATGGCTAGCGGCCTGCTTGCAAACTGTGCCCCAATATAATAGCACGATGGACTACCTAGCTTTGTCCTTGAGGGGATGTCCCTGGAGTAAATTTAGGGTTGAAAGGTTTATCACAAATGTGAATAACTTTATCAGTGCATGGCATGAGATGGCTATGGTTCTCCGGGCCAATTTTATTCTACTCTGAGAGGAATTCCTGGGACCTCTGAGGCACAATGGTTAGTCACTGGCCTCCTGTGACAAGGGGTTTGAATTGTTTCAGGAAACCTACTTCACATCATATGGGTGCACTAAACTAATTTGTACTGCCAGGGTGCCACAAAGGGTGAAGGCCACCTGGGGGGCAGTGTCTCTCACCTTGGTTGAACATGAATGAATAATTTTCATTCACCATTACCGATCAGGGGTATTGCTCTATCGTTTCCAGCACGATAGATCAAAGTGGTTTGATATGTCCTTTGATTCAGTAGTTTTAGGATGGCGCCTATGTCTCAAGTCCATCACTATTTCATTGACGACTCTGGTGAATCGTGGCAAGGAAAGGACGCATGGGGGCATTCACAGCGCAAAGATTGGAAACGCCTTTTCGCATTGATGTGGTTTAGTGATACTTTGTGGGACAAAGTGGGAATGGAGCCAGTTTGATGTGCGGCACCTTTGGTAGTACAGGGGCCTCTTTCGCGGGCTTTCGTTGTTTTATGGAGAGTAGCAACAGAAGGCTTGGGGCTATCAGCTAGGTGTGTCGTCGGTGGCTCGCGTTGGGGTGCGCACTGGAGCAATGCAGCGATAAAGTTGTAGTTTTGTAGACAGTGGAACAGTCTGATTTGGCACACTTGCACAAGGTTTAGGGTTAGCAGTTGGGATGCTACCCGGATGGGCAGCACGGCAGGAGCAATGTGTGGTGCAAACTGAAGTGGCCAGCATCGTTTTGAAACTCGGGGCCATTGGCATTATTGTGATGCAGCGGCAATGTTTACAAAACTTTGGACCTGCATTAGCCATTCATATACCTTTTCCATTCGGGCTCACTCTAAGACCATTCTCCAGTATTTCCATGCCTGAAAGTACGTAGTGATGAAGTAAGTGTCCCAAGTTGCGCAACAAGATATACATTTGTATAGGGTGCTTGTTAAAAGCTTCATTTGGTCTAACGAGTGCCAGGCTTACGGGGACGACTTGTACAAGAAACGACCAAGAGTGGTTACTAAACACTGTTGGTTAGAAGGGATGTTGTCAAAAGCAGAACTCAAACTAATTAGCCTTAAACACATGATGGAGACGATTTAAGTGACATGCCTAAAGCTGTAAAAGTTGTGCTAAAGGGATGGCATGCCAAGGGAGATATCTTCCATCTTTCACTGGACCCCCCTCAATCCAACACGCCTAAAGTAAGTGGAGGATGCCTGATTGATTTGTTAGACCTGTTATTAGTTGTATTAAACACACCAGGTACTATGAAGTAGTGACATTTGCACTCAATTCATAGGTACTTCCAGGACACATGTCGTTCAAGACACACACCTCCAGACAGGACTGCTCCCCCTTGAGCAAAGGGAAGTAAAACACCATATGGGTTGGCAGGCTTTTACAGACGTTTGTGGCAATCTCGCACATGTGTTTGTTCTGCTGAGTTTGGGGGCAGGTTAGCATGCTTCATCTTGTCTCTTCTGTCAGAGCCAGCAGACCCCCAGGGTGACAGCGCACTCAAATACACTTCATTTTGGAGGTAGGTCCAGGACAGAAAGTTGTGCTTGGTGAGGTCAAATCCAAAGCAGTTCAGACTAGGATACGCAGTGAAATTGGTGGCAGGCAGGCGCCAAGAAATGGGTCTCCCGATACATCTATACCTGGTTTAGTACCCGGCTACGGAGTGGCGGCGTGACACTCTGGTGTTGGAGGTGGTCAGCCGGTTGGCAGGCCTTCTAGATGTGGGTTTCTAGCTCGGGCATGTCCAAGTAAGGGTTCAGGTGCCAGAAGTCGGCCCTGGGATACAATTTCACAGGCCTGTGGAGCGGCAGAAATGTAAGGGGCTTGTGTTCGACCTCTTGGTCACAGGTTCAGAGCCTGGTAGGTCCACCTAGCATTTCATCCTTCTGAGGTCGACAAAACGAGTACCATTGAGTTGAGTAACAATAAACATGTTATGCAGCGCCAAGATACCATGGGATGAACGTATTTCCAATTACAGTCAGAAACTGAAATTGTAAAGGGATTTTGTGAAGATACCGGGCTCTCTCAGCAGTGTAGAAAGCGAGAGACTTTGCGGTAAATTCTCCCGCCCTATAGCGTTGGTAGCCAGGCAGGTTGTGGAAGTTGTCATCCAACAAGTGTGCTACGGTTTAAAAATTGGGGAAACTCTGGGTTAAAGCACACATGGGCTACAAAGTATTAAAGAACATTTGACATTCCCAGTATTGAAGAAAGGGCAGGTATTTAGACATATGGTTCCCCTTCTGTTCCCACTTCTTGTCTACTCCCTGGTATACTAGCAGAAGTCTGGGAGGGCAAGACGTCACCTAGGGTGGTGACTTGCTTAATTCGATGGACATGCTCCACAAGCGCTATACACAGATAACTGGGTGAGAGGAAGTAAGGCGGGCTTGATAATTCTTACTTCTACCTGGAAGTCTGCAGGTTGGAGGTGTCTTTTGGGGTCGTTATGACCAGGTAGAGCATTATCGCTTTGTATAGCTGGGCATAAAAGAATGCCAGGCAAGAATACAGGGGACTATGGGCAAGGTTTGCCTGTCCCGAGCATAGTATATGCAGGCGTGAGCAACATTAATGGCTACCAGTCCAACTGTGCATCATTCTCCCTCAAGAGGGCAGGCATTCCTTAAGCCCTCATCCATCGAAGGCGTATATTTAATTTTATGACACTACTTGATCTGATAAAGTATCACGGATAGGGGGCATAGTAGTCTGACACCGGTTGTGGCTTCACACACAAATCATAGCAGGGCAGACAGTGGAAGATGCACGATAGACATTCAGTCACACAAACCAGAGAGACACCATTCATTTGTTCGACACAATTCAACTACAGAATTGCCTGCGCAAATGTCTGGTCGATGCAGCAGAGCAGGTGCACTCTGTATGCAAGGGCATGCTACCAGTTGCTCATGTGAGACAAAAACACCCACCCTATAGCCAGGGCAGCCAGGCATTTGCGGAAGTTGCCATCTAACTAGTGGGTTGCGGTGCTATAAGCTGCGGGGAATATGGGGTCAGAGCACAATTTGGCTACAATGATTGAAGAATGATTGATTTGGCGTTCCCACTGCTCAAGAAAGGGCAGGTATTTGTACATGTTGTTCCCCCCTTATACGTCAGGTACATGAGGACACCCATGCTTAATGTCACTTATCCAATGGCGGGATAGTCACCAAGGGGGGGGGACAGGCCATGGGCATGCCTTGCCAGGACAGTGATAGCCACTCACACTAACTGGAGCCTCTAGGGAGGACAAATGTTGGAAACACAGACTGGGGTGCGCTGGGCCCACAAACCCCTCACCAAAGCTGGGGGGGGCATCATGCTGTCAGGTGTCTTTGAGGGACGGGCAAGGGCATTAAAGGGCTGTCGTTCGTGACAAGGCATTTGCAGGGATGACCAGGGTCCCAGCGGATCCACCAAAGGTACTGCAGCTAAACATGTGACATAGAATCTTGTAGTCCGACACCATTACTGGTGTAAGTATCAAGGGTCACAGGTGGATAGCAGGGACTGGGCATCTGTGACCGGTTGAAGGTTCAGCAGGCAGGGTGGGCGGAGTAAGTTGTCACTCCACGAAAGGGTGCAGTGTCTAATAACGGGCACCATACACATATTCCCTCAAACCCGTTTTGACACCATTACTATGTTCGCCAGGGAGCAATAAAAAGAACTGTGAAAATTGTCTGGTCAATGTGGCGAAGTAATGCACCCTAGAAGAAGACCATGAAGACCACAATGTGCAAATTAGCAACCAGTTGGGGACAGATGAACTTTAGTGGTCTGAAATCACCCCCGGGCTCCCGTGGCATGGAGCTCGGTCGGGGGAGGCGATGGAGCCTGCGCGCAGGAGGGTCATCTGCGGTATGCGTAAAATTCACTGAGCAGAAGGGATTTGGCTACAGTAGACATGGGTTGCTACACGCCAAATCCACAGGGTGTTTCGAGGACGATGGGCTACATCTGTCCAGAATAGGCATGGACCTGTTCTTGCTGGGTCTCGGCGAGGCCCTAGAAATAGCAGGATGTAAGTAGGAATGCCGGCCTTGGTGGGGGGCCCTGGCTGCGACGGTCGCCACACCCAGGGCTGTGGCGGAGTTACAGGGCGATCCAGAGGCGGAAAGGTACTCAGGGGTACCCTCTTCAGGAGCACAAAGGGTGCTGAGGCCTAATATCCCCAAGAAGTCTTCGCGGTGGACCCTGAGGTGCGATGGCGCCCCGTCTGTCCTACGGGCGGTTGGAAACCTGTACAACCGGGGGTCGCTTGAACGCTCCGCCCCTCGTAGGGGGCGTGAGTAAGGGGTGGACCGACGGTTCACCAGAAGTGGGAGGGGCTATCCCCTCACCACAACCGCTAAGCACCGATTGGCTAAGGCCACGATGCAAGTTGGCCCATCAGGTGGTAGGCCGCGAGGGGCGGCTTGCCTTTGGATCGCCTGTAAGATAACCCACCATGTTGGCATATTTGGTATGCTAATAAACCTGCAGCAATTTTTCCCACCAAAAAGTTGTCTTGTCTGCTTATTTATGTTACATGTATGTTGCTGCGGGAGGGCTGGTGAGTGTGGCCGATATTGGCACTAAGGGAAATACCTTGTATGCGGAAGTCTACCTTGTGAAGGCGCAAAATTCAGTTACTCAACGTGACAATATCCAGAGGCTTAAGTAGGCTGACCCACTGTCCCATTCTGTATACTGTGGTGGGCAGAAACAAAATTGGAATGACACAACAGACCAATGGGTGAAGAGAGGTGGCTAAAAGCCCCTTTAAGTGAGTATATTATACATATTATTTTAGTAAAATCAAAAGGTCTTGGCTAACGCCAGATCAGAAAAGTGGGACCCACACAAAATGATGCACTTTTTTACACATGCAAAAAACAAAAGAATAGGAAAATATGTACAATTACGCATGCAGTATTTCAATGTATGATGTTACAACCCTGAGATGGTCTGCTTGGTTGCTTGCGTGCCAGTATCCGATTGGGTTAGCCTCTAAAATCAGTTCTTTTCTCAGTCTTATGCACTTCCCACACATGCAGTAGCCGTGTATTGGACAAGCATTTATAAAGATTCCTCTATAGCATCCAAATAGCCATGAGTGGCACACCTCAGTCACCTTGGTGTTTTAGCCAAGCGCGCATTGCATTCTGGGACTTGTAGTTTCACTTTGAACAAGTCAGGACTAAAACACTTTGCTGAGCGCTGCCAGCTTTAAAAAACAAGCTTGGACAGTCTGATGATATATTGCATTGCACTGGACCATTTGAAAGCTACCAGGGCTCCATAATTTCCCCTTTAACCATATAGGACTTGACCTTTCAGTCCCCATTCATCACATGGACACCATCTTTTGTGCACGAGATTAGTTTACCCTTTCATTTTCTCAGGGTTAGATTCCTTCCTAATCTTTGTAAGACGCAGAGCCCAGGCAATAACACTGAGATGAAAATGGCTGCGGACATAGTCCCATTATTGGCAACACACCCCACCCACACCACAACAGAGTATGCATGCATAAATAAATACACAACACAACTTTTGTTTGGGAAAATTAGTGCTGCAGGTTTATTCCATACAAAAGTATGCAATATGGTGGGTTATCTTACGGGCGATCCAAGGGCAGGCAGCTGTACCAACCTATGCTGCCCTGCCCGCCTGATGAGCCAAGCACTGTGGAGTAACCAATCAGCGCTACCCTTATGGGGGTGATCCCTTACTGGATCACGTGACACATTGGTCCCTATTACTCACGCCCCTTTCAGGGCGGAGCGTAGCAAGGCAAGCCCCCGGTTGTTCAGGCCCACAACCGCCCGAAGGACTAACGGGCGCCGACGTAATTGTTCCAGGACCCTCCCATGAGGCTCCTGGGATTTGGCTCTGGCACCCCTATTGTGCTCTTGCAGAGGTACTCTTCTGTACCCATTTGCTTCCAGATCGCCCTGTAACTCCTCCACAGCTCTGGAGGCGGCCCCCGTCGCCTAAAGAGCCCCCACCAAAACAGCTCCTTTCTCACTGCAACCTGCAATTTCCCGGGCCTCATTCATGTCCAGTAGGAACAGATCCAAGCCCACCTGTGCCAAGTGCACCCCAACATTGTCAAATTAACCTTTGGTGTTCGCCCGGCATAGCTCATGCCTGATGAAGCCAAAGCCCCTTGTTCTGCAAACTAGCGCATGGCGCGGTTTATCCTTCTCTGGGAAAGTACCAGTGCCTCGCATGCGCTGCAAGAATGTGATGGCCTCCCAGGAGGGAGCTCTACTCTTAAACATCGCTGTATTACCCTTCAAGCTGATGTGGCTCCCACCTCCTGCAACCTGAAGTTGCAGGCCTTCTAGCAGTTCGTGCTCCCTAACACCTGTTTCCCCAATACATGGAACAGCAGCACACATGCTTGAAGACCGCTTCCACAACCAGGCTATATACTCTGGCTGTGCTTAACTGAAGCAACCCGTAACCTGCCCAGGGAGCAGAGTGCACCTACTTTGTTGAGGTTGACCAGACATGTGCACCGACCTCTGTGTTAATAAACCCTGGCGAACAGGGCTGTCCGCCTTGCGCACACTATCGCAGTCACAGCAACCGTTGGAGTGAACTTACACCAACTGCCAGGCTTGCTTAACTAAAGCTCGATCACAGATACACACATACCTGCTAACCAGCTGTGACCCTAGATGCTCAACCAGCTAATGACCTAGCACTTTGTTATTCCAGGAATCATAGCCCTCCACCAGATCAAGCCGCACCTGAGCATATGGCCTTCATCTACTGGACCGAGGTGCAGTGTGTGCTCTTGAATTGTCAGTGATTGTGCTCCAAACCTATCTTTCATGCCGCTATTGGAGCCACGGCACACACTCTGGCCTAACCAACTGACGCATGCCACTTGGCTGACTTGCCGCTGCGAGATTTTGATCTTGCAACTCGCTCTTGCGGTTACCGGTGCACATTGTCTATAGGGGTTAATGTAGCTAACAGGGCGGGGCATATGAGCTTAACTGCAGGAACATGTCACCTACCCTGGTTCTGGGGTGCACTTACCTAGCCCCGTTGACCAGATGCTTGCACAGACCCACTTTGCTTTAAAAACCCTGGCGAACACCTGAATGGTGTCAATGTGGTTAAAACAATATATGTCTAGTGCCCACTATTGGAGGCACCTCACCCTTTTGTGCAGTGATAACTTACACGGCGCACCCCGCTTGCTTAACTGCCAACGGATCACAGCTGCACAGAACCCTGACCCTGGATGCTTCAAACCCTCAAAAGTGATGGAATCCCAGATCCCCAGTTTACTGTTTAGCTGCAGTACACCTTCAGTGGGTCCGCTAGGAGGAACCACAAACCGCATTGGTCATGAACATTACGAAGTACACGATTTCCACCTGGGCGCACCTCAGGTGAGGCTGGCTCCACACAGCTGTAAGGCCAGCGCAGGCAGGGGACGGGATGCCCTACCCACCTAGCTTCCACTCTAGTAGTGACATGCCCTTAATGGATGTGACATTCTACAAGCACTGCGCAGGAATCCCCCTTTGACCTGCTAGAGCCTGTGGCCATTCTGCTGAAAGCCCTGTGGGCCTGGGGAGTGCTACTAAAACCTCAAGTCCCAGGCACTCAGGAAGCATCCTTCACTGCTGCAGTTGCCCCAACGCATTTATTATAAAACATTTAATGGGTAACAAACAGGTTTGCGCCCACCTTAATGTGCCATGCTGTGAGCAATTAGATACCCCACATGTCTCTTCCCTATGCAAAGAATAAACAAACCGGCCAAAGCACAATGCACGGACAGTGCGTGTGCCCACTGAGACGCCCCCAGCTCTGTGTGGTACAAACCCTAACGCACCACGTGCCATTATGTACATATCATTCTGGGGTGACTAGGCCCTAATGTGCCCTTTTCCCTGGATGATCCCCAGTACGAGGGTACGGGCTGATGGCCAAGTGCTGCGCCAGCCCATAAACATGTACACACTTGTCAACAACCCAGCCGTGGCAAATCCCCAGTACGAGGATACCGACTGATGACCAAGTGCTGCGCCAGCCCATAAACATGTCGACGTGTGTAAAACCCAGCCGTAGCCAAACAAAACCACTAGCAGCAGTTTATCCAGACAGGTCACCTGCGCGCATGCCAGGTGGAGAAACCAGCATCCCTTTGCCAACGGAATGGCCGAGCACAATACCCGCGTTGGAGACAAAATTGACCTTGTTATACCGCGACAGACACATGTGCGGCACTCGAGCGAGACAAAGCAACTATTCTTTGCAAAACAGAGCCTGTCCATAACTATTGTCTGTCTTGGGACAAAAGATGAACCGTGGTCTTATCACTGGCCAAGTCTGTGATGTCATATTCGCTACATCTGGCATATTCGCATGAATCGCCATATATGACTGACACCGCACTCATCCTATGCTTAGTGTGAACTTGGCCCACCTCTAGTGTGAGCAGGACAGCTTCCAATATACTAGGCCCTTGGTTGGTCATTCTGGTTATTAACCACATCCTCTCCCCCCATGAATGGCGGCCTGCAGCGCAGGACAGGCCTCACGGCCCGGCATAGAAGCCACCTCAAGACGCCCCGCGCTGCTGAGATGCTCCAACCAGTCACACCGCGGAGACCGGCCTAACTCTGCCCGGGTGACGAGAGCCAAGGTAATGTGCCCCCATAGCCCGCTACGGCAGGCAAGCCCCAGTTGCATGTCAATCTGGACATCTCCGATAAGACCCTCCAATGTCTAGCGGCGCTAGAACGCCACGAGCTGAACAGCAGAGGCCGCACTGCAAGACTGCCTCCTCGAAAACATGAGGCAAAAATGCTTACAGCCTGACCAAGCACGTGACCGGTGGCCCTTGGCTGTATAATACCCACGGAGAGTGGCAAAACCCATACATTGCCTCCCTAAACCAGAGAAACGAACAATTCCAACTTGTGTTACAGCAGATGAGTGTTCTAGATGTCCATTCTTGAAATACAGGCTATGGCACTCGTCTGTGTGCCCTCATGCCGCGTTAAGATGTGTGCTAACACATTCAACAGACTGCTCACACGACGGCGTCACTGGACATAGCAGCAAACCCTTTGACAATAAGCCAATTTTGGAGTCATAAATGATTTCCTTGGCACTGTCAGCATGATCATTCTTGCAACCGAGGCGAATGAATGAGAATGCCGGGAAAACGCAAGTGTGCCACTCTATTCTGTTCCCCCGCTGCATCGAGCTCAGCCATGCATGCCCCTTTGTCGTGCTGCAGTCACCTAATGATTCCGGCCCTGCACTAGAAGCTCACTTCAGCGTTGGACCAAAACAATACACCAGAAACCTCCTCATTCATCGCCTCCAGTTATGTAAACAGCACGCATCATTCCACCTACAGCAAGCAGGACTGTGAACTCAAAATAAATCAGGAATCACAGCCCCTACGCCGGAAACGGACTGGCTCACCCCAAACCTAATGATGCTCAAACTGCTTGCTTAACGTTCACTTTTTAACCAAGCATGGTGATGCCGACAATCTGCTGCGCCCAAATGCCCTGACACAAGAACTGTGCTGCACAAACCGACGCATGCATCAACGGTCCAAGGCCCAGAATGATTTCTGGCTCTGATTAGGCGCGTGCACCCCTGACGAGGGCAGGGAGGCAGAGCCCATGCAACGTGGTTGCACCCTGCCAGACGCAGTGCCGTGCCCACAGTGTTCCAATTCCCAACCCTGGTATGGCCACATAGTACCGTCCTCCTGACAGTCACAGTCCAAACCGCAATTACCACCACGCAGGCCATGGCACACTAGCGCCTAGGCACTGCGCTTTGCTTGTTTGAAAATAAGTGGAAAAAGGTTCCCCCTATCTACAATGGCCTTAAACCAGACTCTGAAAATGTAAGGCAAACTGAATAGTCAAGTTCAGGGGGAGAGGGGGTGTCTTAACGCCACTCCTATCCCCCTTTGACTCAGCTATAATACCTACTAATACCAATAGCTTGAATTTACCACCTGAAGCACCATCCAGGGTAAAGTGTTGAAAGGAACGCAGTGTCGATTGTCATTGCATGCACTTGAACCATAATATAATCAACAATTGACACTTCAGACCGAGATTGCAGCAGTCAGCTCATGCCAGAAAGGGTAGATAGAATGGACACAAATATTGTCCAGGCCCCACACTGCTCTGCGAGAGTGGCATCATTCGCTTACTGAATCAAACCCCTTCCCCAGAGATACAGCACCAAGCAGACAACGTGCTGCACCCAGGGGTCCAAAATATTAAATGGACAGAAACATTAGGCTCTATCTATGCCTTGCATCGCCTGGTCAGCAGCCAGGCACCATTGCAGAAAGAAGCACGTGCTGCCACCGCCCGACTTCGGAGCCTCGCCCAGTAAACCACATAAGCACAGACTGCACCCTGAATCACCGGACCAGTTAAGAAACACTGGTGCCCTGAGTATTGAATCAAGCGTGGGGGCCTACGGATCCCCGTCCCCCTTGGGCACGCAGCCACCTGCGCCTTTGCAAATTCCATCCACATTTGTTTTGCCCACAAATCGGGCCCTTACCCCATACCACCTGGCTCAAGTTTGGCTCCACAATCATTTAGAATGTAGCACAATGGAGCCACGCAAAGGTATTGCAACGCTATACATGAGTGCCTGTTACATCACCTATTCAGCACAACTATCCTCATGCCCACTGCAAATGAAAGCATGGCTGTCCATGGAACTGCGCAACACAACTCGCTGCTCCAGGTGCAGCCCACCATACGCAAAGTTTAGCGGCCTGTGCAGAATCATGGGCTGAGGAGTCACAGCACCCTCACTAGCTCATGGCCTACTAAGAACCTGGCTTCCCTCTGCGTCTGGTTGCTGCCACTCAGTTCGTAACCTGAAACCACCGGCAGGGAGGTATCCGAAAGTAACAAATAACAGAAAGAGGAAAAGAGACAGGTCCTGAACCTGTGCTCAACTAGCTCCCACATTTCCGTGACACTAGTAAATCTTCACATGTATGCTTGTTTAACAGTCACTTTTTACTCAAAAGTGCAAGGTGCTCTAGGTTGACTTCACAGTTCTATCTAGCACATGCTCAAGCTGAAGGAATCGGAGCGCCTTACATGAGCACCCCTTACATTGTACCAGGACTTACGCACCGACAGATTTACTGAATTACGAGGGACAGAGTTGCACTATCCAGTGCAAACACTCTTTGCAGATGCGGGCAGCGGTCTCCTAGTCGACTGGTTACCACCCCATCTGCTGCCCCACACACCAAGGGCTGCAAGATTAACAGGACCTGTGACATGCACCAGTGGGAGGGGACAACATGCAAACAATGTGTGGAACCTCCACCAAACCTCCCAGCCGTGGCACTGGAGCACCCCAAGAGGCACGCACCACTACACATTTGTGCTTACGTGCCATAAGCTCCCTCAAGCCACGAGCAGCCCGCGACAGAGGCCATCCTGCCCCACCCGCAGCCACGGGTGCTTAGAATAGTGTGCCGCACGACTAGTATCTGGCTGATCCGTTCATTGAATCCAGATATGTAATATAGCAAGTAACATCATCCCTACAGCAAGTCAGGACTGATATCTTTGTCTAAGGTTGTTGGTCGCAGGGCCTCCTACGTGAAATGCAGTGATTACCGGCCTGACCGGGACTTACAGGTTATCACCACGATAAGCCTGATTAAGGCTCAGTGACTCGCATGAGGCATAAACTGCAATTTCGTTCAACCGCAAATTCTCCGCATCTCTGAATACCAGCAATGACCTAGCAAAAGAGGCCACGTGAAGCACGGAGGACTGCTCGGTTAGCACACCTGGGGTCCTATGCCCCCCGCCAGGCACCGCAGTTTGGAACAGGACCCCCGGAGCTCCTGCTGCCCATGTGGCTAAGGGGGGGCAATCTCTTGTTAAGGACATCTAAATGTCTACACACAAACCAGTGCCGCCGCTTTAGGCAAGAAACAAATCCCAATACTAACAACATTTGGGTGCAAGAAATATGCCCCATAATATGTAAATGCAAGAACGGTTTGGACTGAAATGTAAATGCCCAACACCAGCAAAAGTAATTAACGTCTGAGTGCATTTAGCATGCCCCAAGATGTTCAACAATTTAGTATGGTTTGGGTGCACGCAAATACCACATCACCAGTAACAGTAAGAAGTGTCTGGGTGTAACCCAGTACAAATAAAAGCAAGAATGGTTTGGGTACAAAACAAAAGTGCGGTTTGAGTTGCAGAATCGCTGCCCCGTCACCAGGGACTGTAAGAATAGATTGAGATGCACTGAACCTGCCCCAACTCAAGTAAAGGTAAGTAACATTAGGGCAAAACATAACACCTACAGGAAGTAACAGAAAGTTACAGAAGGTGCAACCTCACATCCCCTCGGTCTGAATCCAATGATGACACTCAAACGTATGCTATCATGGCATTACCAATGCATGCAGGCAGCAGTTCAGCATAGTAAAATAAATATGCTAACTTGGCATTTTAAACGCATGTACTAAGCGTAGCATAAATAATTAGGCATGAAATCATGAACAGCACAGAAAAATATGCTAACATGGCATTACAACAATCTCAAAATGGCACTGAACATCACTATAGGAGAGAGTTTTAATTCTATGTACAGGACTCTGTGTGGCCTCCTAGAAATATTTTGTGAGAAGGAAAGAACCTGTCGGACTGTGCCGAAACCCGTATTGAACCAGGGACCTTTAGATCTGCAGTCTAACGCTCGCCCAACTGAGCTATTTCAGCCTGCCAAGTTAATAACGCATGGAACATAACGTAAGACGCCCTCTACCACACAGGCTGCATCCCCAGCTGGGGCCGCGAGCCAGCCTCATGCCGCTCCAGAGAGAACCAATGATAGCCTCAGTGCGACCTCCCCCGCCTCAGCATGCTTCTGGCAATGCCAGGGAACATGCGGCACCCACATACCAGTCCTGTATGGGCCCCTGAACGGTCCAATTCCCATATGAATGACAAAGGGGGGCAACCTCGGCTGCTTCATGGCGGGTCATGCAGGCCCTCTCGAGCCCAAGGGTGTAAAGTACCGCGCCGGAGGCCAATCCCCCCCGCCACTCGGAAAACGAGCCTGTCCACT
Source organism: Calotriton arnoldi (assembly GCA_963921515.1). Lineage (NCBI taxonomy): Eukaryota > Metazoa > Chordata > Amphibia > Caudata > Salamandridae > Calotriton > Calotriton arnoldi. The sequence continues at coordinate 1,055,228 of CAWUFW010006286.1, forward strand.
GTGCGGGTCACCCAGTGTTAGCGATAAGGAGACACGCAGGCCGGTCCTCTGCCAGCTGGGCAAGCTCCCACATGGAGTTTCAGCCGTAAATATAAACAACCACGCACCACATTCAAAACCATGCACAGGGTCTTCAAAGCCCTATGGCAGTGCTCCAGGGAGCCCGAGAGTCATCCCCACGCACGAGAGTCATCCCCACATCAGGCACGCATGAAGTCTGGTCAGCACTGACCGCAAAAACCCGAAGCCACCGCTCACGGGGCCTCGGGTCACCCCCCACGCTGCTCGACTGTCCCCCCCGCACAGCACCACACTGCTGTGTGGGAGGGGGCCGGACTACCCCTACACTCACCTGGAAAAAGTCGACGCCAGGGAAACAACCGCGTAGGAGCCGACGCCTGACCAGGGAACATGATTTCGCATCACAACATCGCCCCGCGCAACCGCGTCAAGGCTCGTGGCAAGACGGCGTGCCTGGCGCGAAAAGAGGGAGGTCCAAAATTGCCGTGTATTCGCCACACATTCTCTGCACACTGCCTTGTGCAAGCGCTCACCTCTGATCTGTGACAGCCCTGCATTGTAGCCGGCGGCAGTCCTCCCCCTCAGGCCTGGCAAATGTCCCAACAGCGGGAAACCAATCTCCCACCGGAGCAAACCCAGCTCCATGACCACTGGGACGTACGGCGCCACACAGTGAGCGTAGAGTTGGAACACCTGGGGGGCCAAAACCGTGTGGGCGAGAGGAACAGGCCCAAATGGCCAGACTCACTGCAAAACACCTATGCCACCGCAACACTCGGGGAAGGCACCAAGGCGGACACGGGAGCCGGCCCGTAACTTGTAGGGGGGTGGGGGTGATGTCCGACCATGCGACTCCGCCGCCCCTGTCCTATTCTTCCTCCCGCCAAGCCTATTAGCAAGAATGTGAATGACCGGAGGATTTCGGCAGCGCACGCAGCTCCCGGGCCACAGCTGCGAACCGCCTGTGACTCTCCTCAATCCCGACCGGACCAAAATTTTCAGGCCAACCAAAGATGCCCAACCATCTTTGCAAGAGACGGGAAGTATACGAAAAGCATCAGCCCCTCTCCACCTACTGCCGTCCGGTTTTTATTGACGACGAGCGCCACCTCGGCCCCTTGCCTGCCCACAACCAATGAGGGTAGGTGGGGGCATGCAACCGCCCGGGAAAACACTAACCTCACAACAATCCGACGGGACAAGAGGAACGACCTCCACGAGACGGCGTGTCCGGCGCAAAGAGGACGCCAAGATGGCCGGGGGGAGGCATAAATACCTCCCCACCTCCTCTGCGTGCCGGAAGTGACGCGTCTGGTAGGGGGACTCCTCCTTGAGTCCCGCACATCATTGGGGGGTGGGGAAGTGCCCAAATGGCACTAAAGGGGCCGCCCGTTTAGGGTGGCCCCCTGCGGGGGCCGCGGGCAGCCACAGACTGCAGCCCCCCCCCCCCCTCCCCAGCTCTCTCTCCCCCGCTCCCCCCCCCCTTCTGAAGAGACTGGGGAGAGCTGAGCAAGGTGCAGTCTGTGATTGATAGAGCAATAATCCCTGTGGCAATTAAAGTGTGATGCCAGCTCCTCCGGGGTCAGCCTGCAGCTCTCTCTGAATGCAATCACCCCGGCCTGTCCCCTCACAGGCCTCCAGGGTGAAGTGAGAGGGCTGCTAAGAAGTCGTGGATTAAGAATGAAGGCGCTCCACGAGGGAGGAGCTTTAAAAGTGAATCAAGGTGATACCTAACAACATCTGGTGCTTACACCGGCTTTGTAGGACATCTGCTAACGCCTGAATCATGTCATCGCCCTGGTAATGCGCGCAGATTCGGTGCAGCAGGTGCAGTGCGTGCACGGGGCCCCAGAGCTATCAGGCGTCCATTGAGCCGTGATAGTTGCTGTATTTTACTACCACCCAGTGCCTGAAATGGAAAAATAGAAGTGCAGGTGCTCTGTACCAGAGTACCTGCTTGTTTCTGAGAAGTGCTGGTACTCTCCAATTAAAAGTATAGCATTTCTCTTGAGAAGTGCCGGTACTGTCCCTCTCAAAATAAACAGTACCGGCCCATTTAAAGCACTGCTACCACCAACAGCAGCCAAAGAAGCCATTTTCCCTGCTTGCTCAAGGGCCCGTGGCATCCTTGCTCCACTGGTGCTACGGAATGTGCAAACCGATTTTCATCTTTTTGCTGCTTGAATATTGCGAAATGGAGCAAACATCATTTAAATACAGTCAATAGTAGAGAAAGGCTTTACGCCCGGACAAAAAACATGATAAATGGATTGTGAAGCTAATGCAAAGCCGAAATAACTTAGGGGCATATTATCAAGGGCTTTATCGCCGCTTTAGCGGCACTTTTTGCCGCTAAAGCGGCGATATTTTTAACGCCCTATTAGCAAGCTGTCGCTAACAGGCGTTAGCGACAGCTTTCAGGCGTTAGAGGCCGGGAATTACATCGCCTTGCTTGTCAGCGATATTTATCGCTAATGACATGCAAGGTAGGCGTTCCCAACTAAAAGCTACGGTAAACAGTCGCTTACATACCTATCGCCTATTAGCAATACCCGCGAAGCGATAAAAAAACGCGCGCTAACCCCGATTATCGCTTGTTTTTAAGAACTGATAAAAACATGACTTAGCAATGAAAGTCAAAGGGAGGTGGATTGTAAGGTTAAGTCCCCAGAATTAGCGATAGGATTTTATCGCTGGATTTCTCGCGTTAAAACTGGGTTTTGCCGCTATCGCTGGATATTTTATCTCAATGGAGATAAACCTTGCTAATAGCATGTTATTTCCGCGGTAATATCCAGCGATAGCCGGCGATAAAAAAAGGCGCGCTAAGCAAGGTTTGCGATATTTATCGCATGTTCTTGCTAATATGCCCCTTACTTCTTTTGCATATAAATAACTGACTGTGTGTAATGGACGTTCATTTTACCTGAGAAATCCGAGTCCATGAGTAACATTTTAATGCAGAGAAACGGATTACAATTTGTGCGTCATTCTTACTAATGCCTTTTACATTTTAAGGATGGAAAGAATGTTCCGGCATTTCTTTATCTAGAAGCAGTAAAAGCAGCACAGCGTCTTCTTGGGCCATGTTTTGTGCTGGTGAAATGTGGTTTTCTGTTCTTGCTTCCTTTTTGCACCAGTGTAAGGTTTTCCTTTTTGCACCAGTGTAAGGTTTTCCTTTTTGCACCAGTGTAAGGTTTTCCTTTTTGCACCAGTGTAAGGTTTTCCTTTTTGCACCAGTGTAAGGTTTTCCTTTTTGCACCAGTTTAAGGTTTTCCTTTTTGCACCAGTGTAAGGTTTTCCTTTTTGCACCAGTGTAAGGTGTTCCTTTTTGCACCAGTGTAAGGTTTTCCTTTTTGCACCAGTGTAAGGTTTTCCTTTTTGCACCAGTGTAAGGTTTTCCTTTTTGCACCAGTTTAAGGTTTTCCTTTTTGCACCCGTTTAAGGTTTCTTTAATATGGCCAGTTATGTCTGGAGAGTTAGAGCACAGTTCTTAAGCCTGACTGGCATGTCCCGATAGCAGCGGGCTGAATGACCTTTTTCTTGTGTATCTTGTTTTCTCCTTCTATTTCTAATGCTGGTTAAGGTTTGACAATAACTCCGAGGAGTGTGGATACCACTTAATAACTGGCACAGATACTGGTGGGCCCGGCTGTCCTCTTGGGCAGCATGGCCGATGCGGATCCCCCAAGCACACGCAGGTTTATCACAGTCTCGGTGCAGAGTCGCAAACCGATTACAAGTCTTGGAATGAGATTTACTTTAAAGTGGAAATCTTGATTTGGAAAGTTGCAAATAGTACAAAGTAGTGTTTTCTTCTACTTTGTATCACATGGACATCCCATGGGTGGCACATGAGCATTCTCTTACAACCGTCTTTGATTTTTGACGCAAAGCCCTAGCTAAACAGAGCTTTGCACCAAAAAAATATGAAATTTATTTTCTCCAAACTTTTCAAACTTTGCATGTGTGTTGTAAGGTTCAGCACACATACGCATTTAGAAAAGCTTAAGACTATGTCTAAGCATAGTATTTTGTACTGAAGGATATTCTTCCAGAACTAAAGCAATGCTAGACACAACACACACCCTTGCACAATGCTGCAAGGGTGCACAATGCTGCAAGGGTGCACAATGCTGCAAGGTTGCACAATGCTGCAAGGGTGTGTGCGGCGCACGGCTTGCCACATAGAGAGAGAAACAGCATCAATCTTAGTAGATCTGATGCTGTTCTGCTCTCTCCTTTTCACCCAATACAGCTAAAGCTCAGCAACTTTGATCGCTTCACTGCATTGTGTCATCTCTAAGTAAATCTGGTCAGCGGTTGTATTGCCATGTTTTTGTTGTTAATGTTATGTTATATTATGTTAATTGGTGGTTATATAGTGCGTAATCACGCGCTTAGGAGAGAGTGGCTGAACCCTACCATCGGCTATCTGTCAATACCCCTGATCAGAGCGTGTGTTGTTCCCAGGCCTCGGTGAATAATAAGGTCTTAAGCCTCTTCCTAAATGGAAGAAGAGCGGTTTCCCTACGTAGGCTTTCTGGTAACTTGTTCCATAGGTGGAGGATCAGAACTGAGAAAGCTCGCCCGCCAATGGTAGTGTTATTGAATCGCGGGCAGGACAGCAGACCTGCCTCGGACGAAGGAAGGGTACGTCCTGGCACGTTGCTCCTATGGCGATCTTTGATGTATTCTGGAGCCTGCCCATAGAGAGCTTTATGAGCGATGCAAAGGCCCTTAAACCTGGCTCGCTGCTTGATGGGGAGCCAGTGCAGCTGCTGCAGCAAAGGTGTTGCATGTGAGCGTCTTAGGAGTTTAAAAATCAATCTTGCTGCATCGTTCATTATTACTTGCAGCTTACCTAACAGCTTCTCTGGTAGCCCGATGTACAGGGCATTCCCGTAATACAGTCGAGACACAATCAGTGCCGACACCAACGTGCGCAGGGTTGAGAGTGAAAGGAGAGGTGCTAATTTCCTCAGTTGTCTCAACAGGCCCACACAGGTCCCAACCATGGTGGAACTTGATTTGACAGTGTGAGTTTGGCGTCTATTTTGATGCCTAAGATCTTTATAACCGGTGCTGGTGTGGGTGTGGCACCTAACTCTTGTGGCCAGAAGAGGTCAGTCCAAGGGTTACTCTCCATGGTAATAGCTAGTACATCTGTTTTGTCAGGGTTAACTTTGAGCGAATTGACCGTTATCCAGTTGACTGTATATCTGAGAATACTTTGTACACATGATTGGGCTTGAGGGGATCTGTCGATTTGAAGGATCAGTTGGGTGTCATCCGCGTAATTGAACACCTGACAATCCATTCGGGCCAGAGCTACCACCAATGGCTGGAGATAAATGTTAAAAAGCAGTGGGGACAGTGCAGAGCCTTGCGGAACTCGGCAGGTCAGTGCACCTTTACTGGACACCCGGTCTGCTAGTTGGATCCTTTGTGTCCGGTCCGTCAGAAAGGAGGAGATCCATTGATGCACCACCCCACAAATTCCCATATCCTGAATGCGGCCTGTAGTTGGTCATGATTCACAGTGTCAAACGCGGCTGTAAGGTCTAGCAGAATTAAGGCACAAGGCTTCTTCCTGTCGGCCGTAAGCCTGAGCTCATCCAACACCGATAGCATCACCAACTCTGTGCTATGGTGGGCCCTAAAGCCTACCTGCTGTCCCTGGAGTAGCTGATGTTTCTCGATAAATAGTGAGAGGGTTCTAAGTACATGTTGTTCCATTACTTTGGCCAGAAAGGGGAGCTGAGATATGGGCCGATAGTTCTTCAGGTTGGCTACATCTGCCCCTGCTTTTTTCAGCAGTGGGGTTACCCTAGCTTCCTTGAAGGTAAGTGGGACCCTCCCAGTTGACAGAGATTGATTAATCAGGGAGAGATAGTCCCTCCCCATCACTGGGAGAGTCATTTTAAACACCCTTGGTGGGCAGGGGTCCGCTGGTGATCCTGACATAACCCTGGTCATAATGTGGGCCATAGATTCCAGGCCTAATGTCGGGAAGGTGGAAAGTTTCTCGCTATGGCCGCATGACGGTGCTTCCACAACCAAGGGGCCTTGACTGGTGTGAGTATTATTTATGTCGATTAAAATGTCCCTGACCTTGTGTAAAAAGAAGGTCTGAAACCTATTGCAGTCCTCTAAGCTGGCAGTCGCTTTCTGCTCCTGTTTTTGACTTAGTTCCTTCAGTACTCTAAATGTTACCTTCTGCGTGTTATCCGCCTCCCTAATCCTGGCCTCATAATACTCGGCCTTCCTTGCAATGATAGCTTTTTTGTATATGGCTGACATGGCTTTATACTCCTTGAGCGCCTCTGGGTCGTACGATTTACGCAACTGTCTTTCGAGCTGGCGTAGGGCTTGTTTCTTTCCCCTTAGTTCCTCCGTGAACCAGGGGGCGCCCTTTCCCTTGTTCCTTACCCTTTCCTTCCGGGCAGGTGCCACCTTATTGATGGCTTCGACTCAGCCTGTTGGTAAGCTGCTCACTCTCCTGATCGAGGTCCTCAGGCTGTATCCTCCTAGGTGGGTTTTCTTTCAGGGCTGCCCCTAGACTGTCTGCCTCAATTTTGCTCCACATTCGTACTACCCTCCATACCGGGCGTAATTGCGTGGGCCGACTAGCCAGTGGGACCAAGAGGCTGCTCAGATAGTGGTCTGACCAGCTGCACGTTCTGATATCTGTCAGATTAGCTGGTGGCTGAGTGGTCCAGATGAGATCTAGGGTGTGTCCCCTATCGTGGTTGGGGACCTCCACGAGTTGTTGTAGCCCCAGCGTGGTCATGGCCTCCTCCTGATGGATGGCCTGTGACTCTTTAGGTACCTGGTCACAATGGTAGTTGAAATCCCCCACCACTAGGATCTGCTGATACCGTGAGCATAGGTCCCTGACCACTTCGATGAAAAGCTTGTTGAACAGCGGGGTCAACCGCGGGGGGGGAGGGGGGCAGTACACCACCACTATTGCCAAGCAGGAAGATTTGGAGCTTATTTTTGCCCCTAGAAGTTCCACGCCGTCTAGGCTCTCTGCTACGAGCCCTTCTACTACTAACTGCATAGCGTAAAACAGCGCTACACCCCCTCTCTTTTCCCATCCTGCCTATTATACTTTAAGATATCAGAGTTCATGGGGAGGGCTGCTAAAATATCTGGCCCTGAGCCTTCTTCTAGCCAAGTTTCTGTTACTGCTAGGATGTCTGTGGCTTCATGATGCAAGAGCGAGAAGACTTCTAGATTATGCTTCTGGAGGGACCGGGTGTTTAGTACTAAGGCCCTTAATCCCGGGGGGTCACCCTCACCTTTTGGATCTTGGGGCTCTCTCGCCCATCCCATGCTTGAATACCAGGTTCTCTGACCTCAATTTTTCTTCCACCAGCTTGTTCAGAGGGTAATCCCTGCTCTCCAGTACCCGTAGTTCCTCCGCTGAATAAGCCTGGATTAGACCGGGGGTCCTGGCCCCTGGACCCGGTCAGGCGCGGACGGGTGCAGACGGGCTTGCTCCTGGTGCGCCTTTGGTGCGCCATCGGCGCACCTGCTGCGCTGCGTCCGCTCCAGCCCGGCTAAAAACACTCCCTCATCCCACCCCAGCCATCAGCCCTGCTGTGCAGCAGCTGAATTCCCGGCCAAAACTAGACCGCGCACCGGCACAGCTCCTAAGCCGGGCGGAAGTGAGTAAGTGTTGGTGCCTTGTATGAAGGCGCTAAATTCATAAAAACAGCAGTGAAGGTCTCAAAAATACATTAGAATGCACAGAGTCAATTTGAAACGGTTCTCTACAGCGTGTACTCACAAACCACCTAATGAGGTAACCAAAAATGTTTTAAATGTAAAGATGGTGCCTCGGCAGACTTCTGTCTCAAGACTCAGGTGTTTCCCAGGCATGACCACTTTTTGTTGGTGTTTCATGGTGGATCTGGCAAGGTGCACCCAACAATTGCTATGGAAATTGATTGAAAATTGACAGTCAAGAATGTTCTTTTCAGGGTGTATAGGATGCCATGTTGAGAGACCAGCATTCTTTTACCCAAAAGTGCACATATCTCTGTGTATAGGGTCCAGGCCATTTCAACTGGGGGCACTGCTGTCAAATACATTAGAAAGGGGCAACAGCTACATGATTACACATGCAAGATCAAAAAAGAAGAAATTGGTATTATGTGAGGCTACCGTGATCCCAAACTATCTCTCAGGATCCCCTTTTTTGGTTCTTAGTTATTTCAAATTATTGGCACCTATTTTCTACATGCCTGCACATCATCACCTTACTCACTCGGTTGTGCCTTTTTAGGTCTCGCCTAGCATTGCAGCGCGAATGCGCTGCCATCGCTTTGCGAGGCATGCAGTATACACTATAGTGTGGAAGCTTCGTGGAAGCTCCGCCCAGTCTCCGGCCCATCTTTTTCATTGGCTTAGGTCCTAAATGCTGCCTTCCGATTGGTTTTTAGCCTTGTTAGTCCCTCTTCCTCTTGGCCATGTCATCATATGTATACTTCCATAGCTACTGGCCCTATTACTTCTAAAACTCTTTTTTTCCCGTGGCTCCCCCACTCCCCTCCCGCAAGCTGTGACTTCTCAGCCCATTACCACCCCCCCCACTCCCGCCTTTTTTCCCGCCGCACTCTTGTTTTAAATGCAATAGGACTCGCGTAAATGCAAGTTCTATTGCATTGCAAGTGCTTGTTAAAGTAGTGCGCAGTCATTTACATTTGACATGCGCGCGATGCCTGACATCACAGCACTGCCCCTTCCCCTTCCTTCCGCACCACCTCTCTCTCTGCCTCTACTGCCGCGCCCAGACCCCTCGCCTCCTCCAGGTCCCGGCATCGCACAGCTCACCATGGCTAAAACAGCAATGGATGAATATATGTATGTGAAGTCAGTGCACACCTATTAAGCAAAAGATATTTTAGAACTAAAGAACTACCACAGGATTGCGTGCTACCCAGTTTGAGGCAGCCAGCCTCTGATTGTAAATGACTAGTCTGGTGAATGATCACCAGTATACTGGATGCACAGCTTAGAAATGTGAGACAATGCTTAAACAATCATAAACGACCAACAATAAACAAAATCTTTCAATTTCTTACACTCAGATTTTAATGTTAATCCACAAAATCCTCAAAGCGATCTTTTGTTAATTGCAGCACCACATGCTGTCAAATTAAATACTCAACAGAATTCACAGCAATTTTTGAAAGAAATCAAAAATCAAAAACATGATACAGCTCATTGTTGATATCATTACAAATTACAACTCAATTACCCAGCCCAGCCCAATGCATTTCGGGATTGATTCCATCCCTTCTTCAGGGGCCACTGTAAAAGAAAACATGGTATCAACCATTTTGGACTCAATATTATGAAAATAAACAATTTATTTCAAGAAACGCGTCCAATGCTCAGTGGAGGAATAAACGTTCCTTCACAAGTGTTTGCGCACGGCAATGCGAGCAAAAGAATTCATAAATCAAATTTGTGATCCAACCTAAAACCGATTATGTTAGATGACAGTGATGTACAAAGCAAGATCCAACAGAATTATTAAAAACCACTACACCAAAGTGAAAAAACCAGAGTCAAAAGAATTCGTCAATCACCCGTGATTAAAGAAAAATAAGCAAAATATGGTGCCATGAAACTACACCTGTGCTTCAAACCCACAACAACGTGAAACTACCGTAATGGTCGAATCAACCACGAATAAAGTGAACTGTACTCACTTACTATGAACTGAGGTATCAAAACCACACTAATCTTGTGGTTTAAAAACGAGAACCGATGAGTGGGAAGCTAGAAAAAACAACAACAGTATCTTACTGACGCAAACCTCATGAAATAAAGCGCATGTTTGACTGAATAGACAAAATTATACAACCATAACTAAAGTACTTCAGTCGCAACCTCCTATGTTGTGAATACCTACAAGCATACTTCCTGCACACTCCCAAACGAAGCTTCCCCTATACTCAAAAATGCAACCCTTCAGGTATATTCATTGCCACCTTTGAGTGTTCACAAAATGTTCACTCATCAATGAACATGCTGCCCAGTGTGTACTCCAACTCACGATATAGTACTCAATTATAAAATGTGCATCCAATCACTAAACTTACATGTATTCCGTGTATAACCTTCCCGGATACTGAAGTGGAATCACCTCGTCTCGATACTCCAGCAATATCCCCACCTGCAAACAAGACATAACATCTAGTCTGGATGGAGCTCCTCACTATATGCCGCAACTGTTCTCACTCGCACTCTTCTCTGCAGCCCAAACTGTTACAACTGAACGTAAATGCCACTCACCTTAGAATCGAAAACTGAAACCTGGAGAAACTCCACAGAACTATCGCGTCTATCCTACTGGCGCATTGCATGCCGGCTGCCTTTCCGCTATATTTAAAAGCCTAACCACAGTACTCTTCCGGGTGCAATCATGCCTGCCTGTAAGTGAAAATAAAAAAGAGACTAACTGAAGGGGAATAAAATCGCCATCTTGGGTCAGTGAATGCCAAAGGTGATAAAAAAAGCACAAACGAAGGGAACCTCAGATAACTCAAACTAGAGTCGATGTTAAACAAACTAACTGGTGAAAATATCACGTGTGAATAACCAAGAATCCACAATTTTCTAAAATCGATGTTGGGCAGACAAACTGATGAAAATATCACGTGTAAATAACCGAGAGTCCACAATTCTCGTGAACACGCTCTACCCTGAATGTAATAAAACCACATTGCTCATAGTAGTGACCACAACACTTCATCTAAAGTACTGATGAACAGCAAAAGCAGTACTGAAGATATTCTGTATATTCACGATGCCTACAGTAACCGCAAAACTTACGAGTGCGTTAAGTGCAATAAAATGGAAGAATGAAAAATTGTGTGAAGTAACAAAAAGTGAAGCACATAGAAAGAAATAATGAAGATAACGAAAACCACCCCAAAAAAATATATGTATATCAAAAACCAGTGTGGTTGCCGTGCGAAAACCGTGCGCTCACAGTCTAAAAAACGACAGAGAACAAAGTACAGTCATCAGAGAAAACATGACATCTCCAATTTATCATTGAGACCACCTGGCATCATTGTCTGTAACATTTTAATCTACCAGACCTCCCTTTGTGATAACAATTTGGAATTGTCACAGCCTTTGTTCGCATACACACGCAGTAAAAACATCAAAGAGATATTGTCACATAAACGTGAACTGGATCCTGATAACTATATGGGGATGCGTCGATGCTATAACTGTGTTAACTGCAACAATGTAATTCCAGGTAACAGCATCAATCACCCACATTCAGGCAAACACATTGGATTCAGGTATAATGGAGACTGTAATTCCAGCTATGTAATTTACACGATTAAATGTCCGTGTGGGTTATTATATGTAGGGAAAACAACACGAAAAGTGAAGGTACGCATATCAGAACATAAAAGTACAATTCGCACACAGAACATCAAATCTCATCTGGTAGTACACTGGCTAGAGTACAAGCACACAATTGCGCAACTCAGATTTACTGTGTTAGAATCATTAACTTGCAAAACTGGCTGTGACAATTCCAAATTGTTATCACAAAGGGAGGTCTGGTGGATTAAAATGTTACAGACAATGATGCCAGGTGGTCTCAATGATAAATTGGAGATGTCATGTTTTCTCTGATGACTGTACTTTGTTCTCTGTCGTTTTTTTAGACTGTGAGCGCACAGGTTTTCGCACGGCAACCACACTGGTTTTTGATATACATATATTTTTTGGGGTGGTTTTCGTTATCTTCATTATTTCTTTCTATGTGCTTCACTTTTTGTTACTTCACACAATTTTTCATTCTTCCATTTTATTGCACTTAACGCACTCGTAAGTTTTGCGGTTACTGTAGGCATCGTGAATATACAGAATATCTTCAGTACTGCTTTTGCTGTTCATCAGTACTTTAGATGAAGTGTTGTGGTCACTACTATGAGCAATGTGGTTTTATTACATTCAGGGTAGAGCGTGTTCACGAGAATTGTGGACTCTCGGTTATTTACACGTGATATTTTCATCAGTTTGTCTGCCCAACATCGATTTTAGAAAATTGTGGATTCTTGGTTATTCACACGTGATATTTTCACCAGTTAGTTTGTTTAACATCGACTCTAGTTTGAGTTATCTGAGGTTCCCTTCGTTTGTGCTTTTTTATCACCTTTGGCATTCACTGACCCAAGATGGCGATTTTATTCCCCTTCAGTTAGTCTCTTTTTATTTTCACTTACAGGCAGGCATGATTGCACCCGGAAGAGTACTGTGGTTAGGCTTTTAAATATAGCGGAAAGGCAGCCGGCATGCAATGCGCCAGTAGGATAGACGCGATAGTTCTGTGGAGTTTCTCCAGGTTTCAGTTTTCGATTCTAAGGTGAGTGGCATTTACGTTCAGTTGTAACAGTTTGGGCTGCAGAGAAGAGTGCGAGTGAGAACAGTTGTGGCATATAGTGAGGAGCTCCATCCAGACTAGATGTTATGTCTTGTTTGCAGGTGGGGATATTGCTGGAGTATCGAGACGAGGTGATTCCACTTCAGTATCCGGGAAGGTTATACACGGAATACATGTAAGTTTAGTGATTGGATGCACATTTTATAATTGAGTACTATATCGTGAGTTGGAGTACACACTGGGCAGCATGTTCATTGATGAGTGAACATTTTGTGAACACTCAAAGGTGGCAATGAATATACCTGAAGGGTTGCATTTTTGAGTATAGGGAAGCTTCGTTTGGGAGTGTGCAGGAAGTATGCTTGTAGGTATTCACAACATAGGAGGTTGCGACTGAAGTACTTTAGTTATGGTTGTATAATTTTGTCTATTCAGTCAAACATGCGCTTTATTTCATGAGGTTTGCGTCAGTAAGATACTGTTGTTGTTTTTTCTAGCTTCCCACTCATCGGTTCTCGTTTTTAAACCACAAGATTAGTGTGGTTTTGATACCTCAGTTCATAGTAAGTGAGTACAGTTCACTTTATTCGTGGTTGATTCGACCATTACGGTAGTTTCACGTTGTTGTGGGTTTGAAGCACAGGTGTAGTTTCATGGCACCATATTTTGCTTATTTTTCTTTAATCACGGGTGATTGACGAATTCTTTTGACTCTGGTTTTTTCACTTTGGTGTAGTGGTTTTTAATAATTCTGTTGGATCTTGCTTTGTACATCACTGTCATCTAACATAATCGGTTTTAGGTTGGATCACAAATTTGATTTATGAATTCTTTTTGCTCGCATTGCCGTGCGCAAACACGTGTGAAGGAACGTTTATTCCTCCACTGAGCATTGGACGCGTTTCTTGAAATAAATTGTTTATTTTCATAATATTGAGTCCAAAATGGTTGATACCATGTTTTCTTTTACAGTGGCCCCTGAAGAAGGGATGTAATCAATCCCGAAATGCATTGGGCTGGGCTGGGTAATTGAGTTGTAATTTGTAATGATATCAACAATGAGCTGTATCATGTTTTTGATTTTTGATTTCTTTCAAAAATTGCTGTGAATTCTGTTGAGTATTTAATTTGACAGCATGTGGTGCTGCAATTAACAAAAGATCGCTTTGAGGATTTTGTGGATTAACATTAAAATCTGAGTGTAAGAAATTGAAAGATTTTGTTTATTGTTGGTCGTTTATGATTGTTTAAGCATTGTCTCACATTTCTAAGCTGTGCATCCAGTATACTGGTGATCATTCACCAGACTAGTCATTTAAAACAGCAATGGGTCAGAGTGAGTCCCTTTTCTTATCCTGCGGGACCGGGACCGGACAGTTGGCCTGAAACGGTTTTGCGGCAGTGCAGAAAAGCACACGCTTCGTGCTCGCGGGCAAAAGAAATATTTAAATGCTGTTAAAGCTACTTGCGTAGTCGCCAGGCGAGTTGCCTGATTCTTAAATGGCCGCCGAACGGGACGTGCAGTATCGCATGCGCCGGAGTAGGTGCGCACTGTAGCACAGCCAGCACTCCACGCTTCTTCCACTTTTACTGCTCCCAGTTTATGTTCCAAGCTAAGGAGTGATCAATGGGGATTTTTCAGGGATTACTCTGGAAGAGTGTGCTATATGTAGAAAGTTTCCTAAACTGTATTTTTATAGTAACAAGGTAATTTAAAAGCCGCGCCGTAGTGCTAAACGCATTGAGACCTGAGTGCAGATTTCTGCCACACATGCTTTGCCCACGCACCTACCACCAACCCATAGCCTATCGTACCTGCGCATGCAAACCAGCAACACTGGACTAACAGCACACAGGCCAACAGAACACATACAGCTTGTGCGTGGCAGTCCCCAGTATTTGCCCTGACGCGCATTTAAAAAAGAAAACACATATATTCCCATCATGCTCTGGGAGTTTAATATCATAGTGTGGGGAATGTGGCCTTTCCTTGAGCATTTGACGGCATTCGCGGGTTTACTGGTAGTAGAGTTGGCAGCAGAATTTTTTTTTTTATTGTTGTAGTTTTATATAGCGCGAACTCAAACCGAAGGTATCAGAGCGCTTTACATGAGCACCAGTTGCCCTACAGCAGGGCATATTAATTTTATTTTTAGACACAGGGAGATTGTGATGTGCCCAGAATCACAGGATGTTTGAGCCTCCCGCTGGACTCGAATCTGGTTCCCCACCTTCAAAGAGGCGCGGAAACCACGAGGTGGGCGAACAGGACATCCGTGAACCTCTAGTGAATGATTTGTTCCCACCCACCTCTGAATAAGGACCCAAATGACTCCTGAGGTGTCTTTATCGGATTTGATTTATTTATATTATGAAGACTGAGGTGGGGTGTTTGGGTTCTTTAGGTATTCAGCATCTATCCGTCTCTCCTAGGTTTGCCACTGTAGGCTGCACGCCGCTATATATGCAGACAGCCCCGGGCTCCTATATGGAGCTGTCATTTAACATCCCCTCACAGGGTTTATTTGCACATGCTGCCTGGCACTAATGTATGCAGAAGGACCGGTGCTCCCAGGTATGACCCTCGTTGTACATTCCCACCAGACGCTCGTCCTGTCTGCAGTTGTGTCCAGTGGGCACAGCTCTTCTGGAGTGCAGCCCGTCGTACATTACCCCATAGAACGGGCACAATATGTAGCCCGACCACAGCCTGTTATAAGAACATATTCTCAGCACGCTCTGATGACACATCCTCTGCTTCTGCATGCCCACTAATTAGCACCACTCGGGCACAAGGGGTTAAATTAGCGCACCGAAATACAATCCAATTACACAAATGTGACTGCAGGCACATTAGAATAGGCGCTGTGCCCAGCCCTAATGTATGTACATGACAAAGAGCGTCTGAAAACTCCACTTGTACAATCTTTTCAAAGGTTGGCACTGCCAGCTGACAGACACTAATGTATAAAGAAAGCACACTCCTCATATCCAGGAGCCCACAGTGCTTTTCCTACTAGGACTGCCTCTGTGTGGAGTGCGACCCTAATGCACTTAGATGGCACAATGCTCTTAGACATGACCGCCTTGCACATTTGCTCTCAGGGTGGCATTGTATGCTGCAGAGCCTTAATGTAAGTCGATGGCAGGATGCTTGCATACAGGACCCTGTTGTAGGTTCTCAGGTAGAGGTTCAGTGGCATTGCATGCTGCCTGAATTTAAATGGACCATCTTGTGAATGAGGTAACAATGGCCGGAAACCCAAGCTGACATCATCAAATAAAGGAACGTTCTGGAATGCCTATTGTTGGTGTCTGTCAGATGCAGAACTTGGTAAAAAGCAAATTTTTTCTCTCTTTCATGGTTGGCCTTGTTTAATGATGTAAATGACCACATACTTCTGAACATGGCCTCCATTAGGCAGTCCAGACTGTAGGTAGCTCTGGTCTATCTGGCCCTCGTGCATGCAGTCACAACACACTCCTATACAGAGCTCCCTTTTAGATCTAGTGTCAATTTAGCTTCTTGTCTGCATGCCCTGGGGCCTAGGGGATAATGACTGATTAGATAAAAACAAAGGTCATGGTCTTTGGGAATGGAAGCATCACATTGCAATAATCAATATTCAAACTAGCTACAGATCGAAGAAGATGACAGTTTCGTTTACACCAGCTCTGGTGGAGGAGGCCGAACACACCACGTACAAAACCTCTCCTTGTGGAACTCTTTTCCATTCCAACTCAGACTAGAGAACGACTCCCTTTAACTTTGCAAGGCTGTAAATGCTCCGAACCCAGCTCACGATTGTCTATCGTTTCCTGAGCCTTCTATGCTGCAGGTCAGGCGCCTATCATCTGTCATGCAGTCCTATGCTGCACAGGACTTTGTTGGTTCTTCCCTAAGGCTCTGTCTTCATTTTGTACCTCTACACCCTGGCATGAACAAACTTTGCCACATCACCACCACTAAAAGGCTGGCCATAAAACGCTTAATGAAAAATTATCAAAACTGCGCGGTGACCGCATTCTTTATTATTTTCACTTGAAAACTAAGCCCTTTTTTAAGGCTTTGCACTAACATCAGTATGTTGTCGGCCTTTTATCTGAGGACACAAATGAGCACCCATGCACTATAGCCACGTGTGCGAATTCCCAAATGTGTTAATTGGTAGATACAAAGACCCTCGCGAAGGCAGCCTGTAATGTCCCATAAAAATAATTTCAACAAAAAGTAGCGACAGTTTACTTGCTGTCCTCTAAAATATTAGCAATAGAGGACCAAACCACATCCCGTGACATAATGGTAGTCGAAAATAGCACTACACTTCCTGTGAGACATGATTTGTGGTTAACATAGGTCCGATGGCATTTTAATTTGCTCAGCTTGTGAAATGATCATACAATAAGCTGCCATTGACGTAATTGTGGGCAGCCTCCTAGGAGGTAGCACATATACACTGGTGCGCACAAGGCTGGAAATGATTGGAATTCGCATAATTGACATTTAGTTCCTGAAATTGTCATTACTGGTTGTCGTTAACACAACACATGCACATTTCCCACACATGGTGGTACAGTGCCAACACAGTGGCATTTGCATTCATCGCATGCATGTGGAAGCAGTGTTTGCATAACCATCTATTATCCTTGGTATCATCCCTATCTTCTAAAGGAATGGCGCCTGGTCAGCTCTTTGATAGAAATAGAAACCTAAGCTCTAAATCAGTATTGCACCCTTCTATATGGATAACCAACATCGATTTAGCATACAAATCAGCCATTTTTAGATGTCTTTGTTGCAGGGTTTTCGTGGGCTGGGAATACATCTTGTATCACATGGCACTTCATTCCTAGTGGAAGACTAGAATTTACCACTTTGTTCTTTGTGGTAGCCCTGAACCTGATGGTTCTTTCTAATAACTTCAATCCAAGTTTGGAAGTAACAGCGGGTGCATAAACCCCATGGGGAGTTTTTGTCTGCACATGATATCAGGTTACTTTTTGCAGCCGATTACTACTTTGACCGTGATCATTAGGGAACAATAGGCAAAAATGTTTGCTGTGACTGTTTTGTATACAGTGTTCCTTCTACCAATCTGCTTTAAAAAAAAAAACACAACTGCCAGCGCAAAATTCAGAAGTCAGTTCTTTCTGCTCATCCTGTCATGCCAGCAATGAAAAATCCGGTGAAAAAACCGGTATAAGCCCAATTTTCTACTTTGTGTAAAAAACACAAAATGAATGAATTTAAACAAAACTTAAAATAATTCCCTTACAGCTGCAAGCTACATTTTTAGGGCGAGTCTTGGCAGCGCATGCGCTGTTCTGCGTGGCATACTGTAGTCAGGTAGCCACTTGACGCTCCGCACATTCTCCGCCCATATTTTTCATTGGCTTGTGTCATCGTCCACTGTAAACTGTGGCTTTTCATTGGTCAATAGGCTTAGTAGTCCCTCCTTAGTACCACCGCTTTTTCAAAAATTTTTATAGCATGGGTGCTGGTTTCCTTTATGATCTACATGTATGTATGTGGTATTTCTTTATCGCAGACCTAGCCAAAAGGCAGCGGAGCGCTGCACATGGTCATCTACGATATTGAGCCTCTAAGTCTAAACATCTCCAGGGTTAGCAATCCTTTTGCTCTGCACTTAAGAAACTCAGTGATGCAGATTTTTCAGTTAATGGTCATCCATATCCTACAAGCCCTTTTCACTCCACCTGCTATAAGGCTACTTTGATTTGTGTGCTTGCCATCAATTTACCCCATAGTTTGTCCCTCTATTTGCAGTTTAAAAAAAATATATTTTGTTTAGCTCAAATGGATGAAATTAATTCTGCCAGAGAACGTGCTGCATAATTTCGATAACCTTGTCAGATTATTTAGATACATTTGCCACATAATTCTAGTAGCCCTTGCAATGGGAAGTCTGTACAGAGTGGTTTGTGGGCTGTCGTTAAATTAAGTAATTTTTAATAACATGACTTAAACACATTGCCAGAGCCAATAGCTCTGGCTAAACACTTACAAGGTCCCAATGGCGAGACTGATTGCATTGCAAATGCTTGTTACCAGAGATAGCGGCTGCTGCCTTCACTTTGCTCTTTTAAACCCCTAATACCCATGGCAGCTAGTTTATTTAAAGTGTAATGGAGTGGGAACACAAAAGCACACTCACTTCCATCCACAAGCACACATCCTCACACTCATCCATTTACAAGCATGCATGCACACACATACTCAGATCCACGCATTCATTCACACGCACATAATCATAGCCACCCATTTACTACCTCATACACTCACCCACTCACTTGCACACACCTATTCACAGAACACACATGCAAATCCATATACAATCTAACTTATACACACACACACCCAAACATTCGTTAGATCTCTCACCAGGCTGTGGTAGTAGAAGGCAGGACCAGCGGGTGGTGGGAGGGTGAAGCACAACAGCCCAGGAAGGAGGTGGGTGCTTTGGGAGAGAAGGAAGAAACAGAAGATACCTCTTACTCCTCTAATTGGTTAACCTTGTCAAGAGCCGGCCAATGAGAAGAGAACCTTTCCTAACTTGTCACAGTGTGGGGTGGGGTCAGTGAGATTTGCTGATCCCACCTCACTTTGTGACATATTGGGAAAGAGTGGTGTGAGGAGTCATTGATAGACAGTTAGCTCTGGACATTTCAGAGCTTACACCTAAAGTGCCCAGGGCTGACTCTGTAAGTGGCTCTCCGATTCATCATCAGGGCGAAGATCCTCGCAGGGTTTTACTGGGCTGATGATGTCACTTCCCACAGGGCTGTGAGATCTTCAGCCTGGCAAACATATGGTCAGGCTGACCTTTCCTCTGCCTGTGAGACACTCATCTTGACAGACCATCACTGCCTGTCACTATGTTTGTGGCTTCAGGCAAGCCTGGATGCATTTATCAGTATATTTTAAATAAGCCTGCATGTTGTGGGAATTCCAAGGAAAATATTTTTTTCTCACATGGAAAATGAGGCAAATACTATTCAGAGTTATGTGCAGAGTGGTTTTCGATGTTGGTATGCCAAAGTAAATGTTGGATTGAGTTTATCTTTTTAAAAGTAGAAGACATACTACCAGGGGTTGCATGCTGAGGTAAAGAGTTATTGTAACTAAATACTGGCCCTATTTAGAGTTTAGCAGACAGAGTACTCCTCTACAAACATGGCGGAGTACCCTGTCCATCAAACCCTCAGTCCACCTGCTATTTTATGAGACGATGGACTGACAGGTTTCCAGTGGCAATGCCCCCCACTAGCTTTGCAATAGGCCACCAACGTAGGATGCCATCAGTGACAGAACATTAGACCGCCAGCCCTATTTAGAGCAGATAGTCTAATGCTTTCTCTGTTCAGGACTGCTAAAAACAACTTAGTGGTGCTGAACAGAAAAAAAAAAAAATGATACCCCACACATCTGGGAGAAACCCCTGAGGGTGTCAGGGTCATTAGTAATTTGTTTTCCAAAGCAAAACCTCTTCTTTGGGAGTTTGTTGTTGAAAAAAAAAAAAAGTTTGGTGTGCGACTAGGCTGAAACATGATGGCCACTCACCAAACTTTCAGTGTCTGATGGACAGAGTAAATACCACCATACTCCAAATCATCCACCCTGTGTTTTTTACACAAATCCCTACCAAATCCATTACTATGTCAATCTAGTAATCTCTAAGAAATCTGTCTGCATTGAAGAAAAACATTTGAAGAAAGGTACGTAGTCAATTCCAGGTGTCCCACTTGTCATGAATAATGTTAAATGGGCCTGTTTAGAACTCTTCTGTTTTTATCATGTGCTTGTTTTCATATTCTTTTATCTCTTTTAGTAGAAAGTGTAAAGTTTTAGACACGTAGGTATCATGCCTGCCTACTATCTAGGCTGATATATTTGTAATGTTTTTATTATGGAAGCTGCCATACCATCATTGGTGAATATGGAGGCAGCTGACATGCTTTTTATTCTTTTAATTATAGATCTAAATGGAAATAGAGATGATGCATTTATCACCATATATGTTTAGTCTTGTTGATGCTTCAGTGTCTACAAGTAGTGTTGTATTTTATAAATATGAGACAATATTGGCAATCAGATGCTATAATACTCAGGTATCTGACCATTGATTGGAGGGGCTTTGTTCTAGGGCTATCATGCCAGAGGTCACGCTGGTTTGCAGCTAGCATCAGTCGAGGGCTGCTGTGGGAGCAGTGAGGAGAAGAGGCCTTCAGTGTGGCACTGCAAGAGCTGTGATAGAGAATAGGCAAACAGATATTTTTTACTCAGAGAAGGTATTCTGGCCATCCATCTTAATGATCTCGATTGATAGGCTTGTTTATTTCTGCTTCTGCAAAACATTTAGCAAGGGGACAGAAGTAGTGATAGAGTGTTAGGATGCTAGGAACTTGCTAACCGTGTTAGGAATTTTCATGTTGTTTTGCTGACCATGTCAAGCATCGCTGCAGTTTTTTTTCTTATTCTGTGTGATTACTGTTCATATTTTTTGCACCAGACTTGGGCTCTAAAAATCAACATTTTAAAATGTAGCCACTGCTTTTTGGTGCTATTTTGACTGTGTTATTCATTTAAGAAAGAGGGTTTGGAGTGGACTTCCACTGCATCCCTGGACTCATCTAATGGAACTGACAGAAAACACCCCTACACAGTACTTCTCAGTGGGTTGTGTATGGGTCGCAGACCAACTTGATTTCTAAATGGTGCATTGAAATGAGTCCTTGTACCAGGGGTTTAGAAATCTGACCCCTTCAGCTCTGGGGAGGTGGTCCCCAGACCTTGAGAGTGTGTCAACTCAGCAGAGCACTGCCTGTCATACTGTCATATGTAGAGATCCCCGCTAAGTAGGCGAAGGGTTTGAACATACTTGAGCAGGCACCATGTTTACTATGTCTGCTTGACAAAGAGTTTTTTTTCAATGCTAACGCATACCTTGCTCAGGTTTTTCTTTGATACCATATTGTGCTGAGCTTACAAGCATTTTGTATATGAGTGCATTTATTGCTTAGTTGTTTTGGTGAGTAATTGTAATGTATGTGTGACTCAACACAATTTACACGTGTTCAAGATGCTTGGGAAAGTTCTCGTTTTTATGCTGAAGCTCAGCTCGTGTAGAAATTCATGGCCTTCACTTATTTTTCACAGATGTTGTGAGAAATATGTGAAGTTCACAAGAAAAAAATCCCAGCATCTTTGCATACCCCATACAGTCATCTGGTAATGGAGGAATTGCAGACACATTCCTGGGGAGCATTGATAAAAGGAAATGCACCAGCACAACATGAACACATTGAACATAACACTAGCATGGAAGACACTAATATATTGATGACACTTGTGGGACAACATAGGGCCATAAAAAAACCTGGTTAAGTACAAGAAGTGGTATCACTGATGTGAATATTGATGGAGAGAACCATGGCCTCCAGCTTCATGTTCCAAGCAGTTGAAGCTCCAGAAAAGCTGCATAAAGGAGATAGACCCTGAAGATAGCTCTTGCTTTGGCAAAGGATGTGTTCTGATTTCTACTCAATGGTTAATGATTGTTCAGTATCTAATTTGTGGACATGGGGGGATAGTGAAGAGTGAGGTTTGAGACAGTGCTTGTGATGCTCAAGCAGATGCTTGTCACTCATGGCAGCTTGGTGGAAGTACAAGCTGACCCCCTTCCCAAGGAAGAGAACTAGCAAACCTCATGTGGTTAGGAATCAGGCACCCCAAGATCATCTCATATTGACCAAAAGCAGGTAAAACATTTACAAGTACCCTGAGTAAGGTCTTTTTGAATTGGGAGAAGCGGCAGATCCCAGAGATATTAAACATTAAATGTTTAAGAGCATGTCTTAAATAACTGAAATGTCTCCTGTAGGAAGCTGGCTCTCTATATAGTGCACCAAAACGAGGTACACTGTTCAGATAGTCCAGGCAAACCCCAAAGGAATTAGAGGCACAAATGACATCCCACATGCTCTCTCTTGTGGTACTGTGGACGAGCAGTTAGGCATATCAGAGGGGAATGCTAAATATTTATTGCCCACACAAAGGCAGTAAATGAGACACACACTCAATAAAGAAATCCAACATCAATTTATAAAAATAACACACACTTTTATATGAATTCAGATACAAAGGTCATTGGAATCAGGTAAGTACTTTTCGAGTTATCAGTTTTTACAGTTTTCGAAAGTTGACAGTGCAATGTTTGGGTGCTGCAATGTTATCCAATGGGGAAAAACATGTAATGCATTCGGGCACTAAACAGCGACTTACGGAGCTGTTCGTCTGGACTTAAGGTTAGTATGGGGCAAGGTCCAAAGCCGCACCAATAGGTTACCTCAGGAGACTCTGGGGCGTCTGGGTGCAGAGATGTGTTATGACGTCGGGTGTCCCATTCACTTCATGGGGAGAACAGAAAAAAGCATTAGATTAGACTATCTGTTCAAAATGAGGCTGCAAGCTGGGACCAGGGGGGCAGTCCAGGGGAACTCACAGGGTAGACTCATAGGGGGCTCACAGGGGGGAACGTGAGATCTTCAGAGACACAGGGATACCATTGGTCCACTTCTCCTTGGCTGTGAGGCTTGGGTGCAGTGGTGCCGTTTGACATCAGGTTTCTGTGCTGGAGTCACTCGAGGTTGGAAGGGGCCTCTAGAAAGAGGCTGGAGAAGTCGACTGGAAGTGCAGTCTGGGCAAACCCAAGGATGAGCTTAGCTCTTGTGGGTTTGGGGACCCCGTTGGCACCGTCACCTCCCTTGAACCTGAAGTCCTTTGATGTGTATGTCGGTCTTTCTTGGTGTCTGACCTGGACACAACAAGCCTGGCTGCTGCAAAGGGTCTTGTACCCGAGGTATTTGCACTGTGCGGCTCTGGTCGATTCTGGCTTCCCAAACTTGGAGGGAGGATGGATTTGACCTGTAGGAGCACTGCTACCTCTTCCTGTGCAGATGCTGCATCGGGAGTACCGATAAGCAGCAGGTTGCTGCACCAAGTCTTGTTTCTTTGGTGCCTGCGGCTGCAAGGGAGTAGCTCATCTACTCCAAGGGTGTTTCTTTGGCAATTTGTGCAGCAATAACAGCCCTTCAGGGTTCTTGAGGTCTGCACAGTGGCAGGATGAGTCAGTTGCTCCATGAGAGTTGGGTGCAGCAGGCAAGCTGGCAGGGTTGGCACTAAGTCAGTTGTTTGCCTCGATTCTCGGGAAAGCAGTTTTCTTCTTTGTCCACTTGTGCTTTTAGTCCATGGAATTATCAAGTCCAGGTATCAGGGGGGTCCCTGAAATAGTCACTTTAGGAGTGCTAAGGGGTAGTAGCCAATGTGCTGCTTACCCCTGGGGTCACTACACCCCCTAGATGACCTTGATACCAAACACCATAGGTTTCAGTGAAGCCATTATGTAGCTGGGGAACTCGTTTTGACCAGTGGCAAGTACATACCTTAAGATGGCTTCCCTGCTCACTTACAATATCCAGAAGAATTAGACATCACAGGGGCATGTCTGCCCAAGCAGATATGTCCTCACAGAAAATATAATGCACCCTGCCTTATGGCTCAAAGGCCTGCTGTAGGGGTGACTTTCATATATCTGATGCAGTGACTCTGGCATGACATTCAGGAGTGTGTCATGTCATATTTTCACTCATGGTTTGCACCATGTCACGCAGCCTGCAATAGCAGTCTGTGTGGAATTTATATTTGGATCCCTTAGGGTGGCTTAAGGTATGCTGCAGCCCGCAGGGACCCTCTTTAGCACACATGCCTTAGGTACCTAGGGTACCATTTACTAGGGACTTACAAGGGTACTAAAGCCCATAGCCAATTGTAGAACAATTAGACTTTGCCTTGTTTTAGGGAAGGAGCACTGGCACTGATGCCTGGTTAGCAGGCCTCAGTGCACTGTCAGAGTCAAAAGTCAGCCTCTAGTAGATAAAAAGGTGGCAAAAAGTGGGGGGACAACTGCAACAAAAGCCCAGTTTCCTACATCTACCAAGGGTTCCCCTGCATCAGAATTGTTTTATACGGTCATCACATGTATCCACCTAGATCTTGGCAGTACAATCACATCTTAGTAGTAACAAGAAGGATCTGATTCACAAAGGTAACTTGCACTTTTGAGTAAGTTTACTACTTTTCGGTATTCACAAACTGCTCTTTTGTAGTAATTTACACTTTTGTAGTAACTTAAACTTATGTAGTAAGTCCAGCACTACACATGGCCAACCACTGGTATAGCAACACCCTTCCTTAGAAAATAATGGAAGTAGGGACTTACTACAAAAGTGTAAGTCACTTTGGACTTACCCTCCGGACATCACCCTCAAGGGGGAATTAAGGAAGAGACTCAAGACCTGGATTTTTGACTGATTCTAGCAACCTAGCACCTGGATAGCCTTACGGGTGATTAGCAGTGATATACAAATACCTATTGATTGATTGATTGATTGATTGGCTACAAAAGTGTGCCACCATAAAAGTGTAAGTTACTAAAACACTGCAGTTTGTGAATACTAAACAGTAGAAAACTTACT
Organism: Calotriton arnoldi; assembly: GCA_963921515.1. Lineage (NCBI taxonomy): Eukaryota > Metazoa > Chordata > Amphibia > Caudata > Salamandridae > Calotriton > Calotriton arnoldi. Next base: position 1,080,234 of record CAWUFW010006286.1, read on the forward strand.
CAAAAGAGTAAGTTACTACAAAAGTGTAGTTTGCGAATAGCACTTTATAGTACAGTCTGTAGTACTATTGTAGTACTAAAACTTACTACAAAGTGCAGTTTGCGCATCAGGCACTGTGTGATTGATGACCCACAGGTAGGCAGTGCAGACTCAGTGTGAAGTGTGGGACTTTGTGCTTGTATAAAACAGATTTTCTCAAAGGAGCTTAATACGAAACATTGAATCTACTTCTGATAACGGCTGTGTCTATAGACACAGTAATAAAACAGCAAAAATAAATTAGTTAGGATACCAAAGAATTTCTCCCTCCACCGTTGGAAGAGAAGAGACAGTAGATCATGATGAACATGTGCTGCCGTGAGTAGGGGCAAATATAAACAGGATAAAGAAAGTCATGACAAAAGGAAACATTCATTCAAGGCAGCCTCTAGCAGCTCTCTACAAGTTAAATGGAGTAAGGGTTCTCAACCTTATAACTTGGTCTTATGGTGTGTCCCATAAAGGTACAACGTATCTTTTTACTTACACAACAATAACAATGAACAAAGGACACACATAAAAACAAAGCAAAGGATGAACTAAGTAATACTAACATAGGCATGGGTACTGCAGACCCCTGGAATGCATGACCTATCAATCGAAGTAAATACCAACAATGCTTACAAGCCATCATGGTCACAGGTTGAAAAAGTACACACACAAAGTGTGATTTGAAACTATTACCTTCCACCATTTTCTGGTTTGATTTTGTGAATCTTGATGTCGAATTGAGGTTTGTAATTCCCCCTTTTTTTGCTTACAAATGTTTCACTTGGATAGTAAAAATATTTTGGCACAGAATCACAATAATAATCAACAAATCATGCAGGGCAGCAAGCTCTTTTGCTGCGCTGAGTGATAAGGAAAGGGCAGGAATGCCCCATATTTAACATTATAAGGCGCATGCCTGTCTTTTCCCAGCGCTGGTGCACAATGTGCTTCCTAGCGCCAACGCAGGCGTTGTTAGCAGTATTGTTTTTGTGCAGGAAGGAACACCTTCTTACACAAAACCAATCCCCTGAGGCGTTTTAATCTTTCTATGTGTGCTGCAGGAAAAAGCTATTACACCTCCCTGGGGATGCTTAGCATTTTGACGCATTCCTTTGTCTATAAGTAATGGTAAATCTGGGATTGTGTCCAAATGAATGGATGGATGCGTGGGAACACCCACGCTCCACCCATGGGATGCCTTCCTGGGGCAGAGTAACGCAACGCAATGATTTGCGCTATGTTGCGTTACTCTAAATTTATCAAGCTATTCAGGGCCATGTTGGGTGGCCTTGCATGGCTTGATAAATCTAAATTAGGAGTTGCATCACTCTTGCGTCCTGTTGCGTGGCGCAAGGGCAACGCAACTCTTTGATAAATTTGGGCATGTGTGCCTAGGGAATGGGGGAGCTGAGAATACGCCCACAGTCTTGGTGGAGGAGAGAAGTACTCAACCATCCATTCATTTTACGCGTGAAGGGAGGAATCTGAAGAGCAGTAAATGTGTAGTTGCCTATTTCTTCTAGCTGCAGAATCTAAGTTGAATGTTTGAATGTTTAATTATGAATCAAAACCATAATGTTGAAAAACACAAAAAGCAGAGGCAGTCATTTCCTACTATTCATTGTTAGAGGCACTGGAATTATGCAGCTATGGAGAGCCAAATTACGCGACAGCGCTCACAAAACTATGCGGCAAGGAAAGTCAAATAATGTGGCACAATCTGTAATAATAATATTTATTTTATTTATTATTTTAACACCTCTTAACTCTGTCTGGGCGAAGATGCACCCCATTAGTACCAGCTGGACACCTGGATAGCAAAAGGCAACTGAAAGTTCATCAGTAAACCTTTACAAAGAGTCTGCCAATGGTGGAATCGCGTTCCGTCAATATGAGCAACAAGTAAATTGCTTTTGGTTAAATATGAAAATTATGCAGCAGATGGTGTATTGTGTGGCAACTGTGGCAAATTCATAAATAAGCAGAGAAAGTTTCAGCTGAAGAATTGCATAATTCCAGTGACCCTATAGTGCAACACACCTCTAAAAGAAAAGAAAACTCTGCGGTGGTAGAAATGGGAGAGCATTTACCAGCTTAATGGACTCAAAGAAAGGCCTTCTATCAATTCCTTACTCAAGTGCCAACAGTTCTCCACCCTTGGAGTGATTTTTAAATCTGAAGGTTGTCAAGTATTTTAATGGAGAAATGGACTGCAAAACTATTTACCGTAAATTAATGAGTCTGTCAAAGTCGACCCCTATTTCTGCCACCGTCAGCACCTTTTATATGGAATGAGTGACATTCGATTTCATGCACAGAAACAACGCCTGGCTTATTGCACGACAGAAATGCCATGAAGCAAAGACTTACAGAATGGAACATGAATGGATGGGATTAACATCTTGAGAAGCCTCTTGATGAAAGCTCCTAGGAAATAATATTTTCGCTCTGTAGCAATAGCAGTTTTTTAAATGAGATATGTTAGCAGTGGAGGGTCCCCTGAATATCGACTCAACAAAATCGATGGGACAGAATATCGAAAATAAAATACCGACAGGTAAGCCTAGATTTTCTCTACATAACTCCACATATATCCACCCACGCAGTACATATATCTTCAAGGTACGGCAACGTTGGTGGGTGTATCTAGCAATAAGAAATTGCTCTGATTGGAAGCCATTGCAAGCTACTATGACCGTGACTACACAGTAAAGCATCCTCATCTTTTGGAAGAAGCAGTCTTTAAAGTCTGCAAGTCTCAGGGTTCAAAGAGGTAGGGCCATTCAACTCTGTCAAATGACTTTTATTGGCATCCAAGGAGTCCACAACTTGTCTAGTATTCTCTTTGCTTGCTTGTCAGATCAAATGAGAGAGCAGCTGCGTGTCGTTAGTTAATGATCACTTTGGGACGAAACTGACTTGATTCCGATGGATCAATGATGGAATGTATCTGTTCAGACTAGTAGCTAAGACCTTTCCCAATATTTTTATATCCATATTATTCAGAGAGATAGGTGTATAGCTACTGCATTGTTGGGGGTCCTTGTCCAGTTTCATTCATGCTTCTAATTATAATAAAGTTTAATGCACTTTAAAAACACAGTGCTACACAGTACAAAATGAATGTTCTCTGAGTGCCTGGCACAGGGACCCTCTACCAAGCGCATGGGTATCCCTGATGCTTCTTCTCCTACGTTCCTTCTATAGCTTAGGGCAGTCTGTGGTTGGTCTTAAGTACAGATGATGGGGTACCTCCTAAGGCAGACAAGTGCACTCAGTCTCTCAGTCTTTAGTAGTTTTCACCAATATGATTCCTAGTGTCAGCTCTGGGATTTGGCTTTTATTGCTGATGCTGTCATTTGGCTCTTCTGCAAAGTTTTTTTTTGGGGGGGGGTTTGTATAGAGCGAACTTGACCCAAAGGTATCAGAGCGCTTTACATGAACACCAGTTGCGTTACAGAAGGACACATTAATTTTTTGTTAGGCACAGGGAGATTAAGTGATTTGCCCGGAATCACATGATGTTGATCGTCACTGCCGAGACTCGAACCCGGTTCCCCAGCTTTGAGGTTGACCGCTCTAGCCATAAGGCCACATCCTCTCCAGGAGGAGACTTTCAGGTGCATCATGACAGGGAGACAGCTCTTCCTTTCAGATCCAAATCAAGGAGATGTCTTGGGGAAGCTGGCTGACAGCAGAAACTAGCTCTTGTTGCACAGCAGTCCTCTGGGTACTCTGTGAAACACTTACTTCTTGGTCAAAGCAAACTTAAAACTGGAACAATACGAGGGTCAGCAGCTACCACTTTTACACTGGTAAAGTAGACAGGGGATGTGTATTCTCTGTCGGTACTATCTGAACCAGTTTGGGTCGGTTCTCTTTTCATGTGTGATTTCTAGGCTGCCTAGCATCCTTAACCTTTGTGTAGAGTGATGCTCCTCACAGCAGGATTGTTTCCTGGTTGAAGCTCCCACAACAGAGGCACAAAAATGCATGAGCATTTTGCATCTGGCAATGAACAGCCACCAAGAAAGTAAATAGGAAGAGATACACATGACTCTTCACAAACACTAATCAGCAACTCCTTGCAGCAAAAGCGCAAAGGGAAGCCTGTCTCTCTATCCTCAATGAATGTCTAGATGCCCTCTCGCCAATCTCAGAATGTCAGCAATATTCTTCCACTGTCTTGAAAAGTAATCTCATCTCCATCTTGTGCACATGAATAGACCAGGAGCTTCTAAAATAGAACCCACTGGCCTTCTTTACTCTGGTTCACTCAGATTTGTGCAGTGTATGTATCACAAAGACCACACACATACAGGCACACACATGCTGTGCTATGTTCTGGGTTAGATTGTAGCAGCTGAACTTTACATGAGTGGGCCTGTAGGCCTCCACTCCTATGACGTATATAAAAAGGTTTACTCACAACTACAAGGTCACAAAAACAGGGTATGGGGCCACCATCGCTGTACATTCTAAACCCATGACAGGGATGGTAGTCCACTGTCACAAATGAGAGTGAGCTTGGTGCACCCCTTGAGGACCAAAAAAGGTCCAGGGTCCTTCATGTCAAGCAACAGGCCTAGATCTCTGCTAATGCACTAGATCAGAGTGATGCAGGGGCCAAAAAACAGAATATATGAAACGCAGGACACAGGACAAGACTGTACAGCATACAAGGGTCAAACCACTTTTGTTTCTTTGCTTTAATTTATTTCCTGAAAACTGAATCCATATCAAACGGCACACAGGAAATTCAGGGTTTATTTCAAAATGTTTGCACGTCTATTTTAATATTATATTACCTACATACCATGTAAATCCTTTGGAACTTATAATTTCATTAAACTGTTGCACCCTAAAGAGTGACATCACCTGCTAAAATACAAACTAATTAGCACCATATCTTCTGTGCGACGTCTATCTGCCATACAGTCAGGTATGCTTTGGTAATGCTTGAAATAGATTGTAGAGAAGAAACCTCTCATTAAAATGCATTGAGCCAGACGGATGTGAAATAATTCTGCTTCTTAGAACTGTGGAGACGCATTAAAACAGCTCGGTGGACACCTCAAAGCTGTTCCTGGAAAATGTTCACATTGAAAGATGAACTCCAAGTGCAATGTGACACCCTGAATGAATCAGAGGAGATGTGGTTAGGTGGCTGAAATTAGTTCTTAGCAACCTTGTTGCTTTGCTTTTTTAATCAGTTGTACTGTGAATATCAGTGTATTATGCAATCTAAGGCAGGGGCGCCTTGTTAGAGCTCTGCTGAATATTGTGATATGAGTGCGTTATGCATCTGGCACACAGGTGCATTGTGAGAGCTCTGCTGAATATTGTGATATCAGTGTGTTATGTATCCGGCACACAGGTGCATTGTTAGATCTCTGCTGAATATTGTGATATGAGTGCGTTATGCATTTGGCACACAGGTGCATTGTGAGAGCTCTCCTGAATATTGTGATATCAGTGTGTTATGCATCCGGCACACAGCTGCACTGTTCGATCTCTGCTGAATATTATGATATCAGTACATTATGCATCAGGCCCACAGGTGCATTGGGAGGGCTCTGCTGAATATTGTGATATCAGTGCGTTATGGATCCAGCACACAGGTGCATTGGGAGAGCTCTGCTGAATATTGTGATATCAGTACGTTATGCATCCGGCACAAAGGTGCATTGTTAGATCTCTGCTGAATATTGTGATATGAGTGCGTTATGCATCTGGCACACAGGTGCATTGTGAGAGCTCTGCTGAATATTGTGATATCAGTGTGTTATGCATCCGGCACACAGCTGCACTGTTCGATCTCTGCTGAATATTATGATATCAGTACGTTATGCATCAGGCACACAGGTGCATTGGGAGAGCTCTGCTGAATATTGTGATATCAGTGCGTTATGGATCCGGCACACAGGTGCATTGGGAGAGCTCTGCTGAATATTGTGATATCAGTACGTTATGCATCCGGCACAAAGGTGCATTGGGAGAGCTCTGCTGAATATTGTGATATCAGTGCGTTATGGATCCGGCACACAGGTGCATTGGGAGAGCTCTGCTGAATATTGTGATATCAGTACGTTATGCATCCGGCACAAAGGTGCATTGGGAGAGCTCTGCTGAATATTGTGATATCAGTGCATTATGTATGCGGCACACAGGTGCATTGTTAGATCTCTGCTGAATATTGTGATATGAGTGTGTTATACATCCGGCACACAGCAGCACTGTTCGATCTCTGCTGAATATTATGATATCAGTACGTTATGCATCAGGCACACAGGTGCATTGGGAGAGCTCTGCTGAATATTGTGATATCAGTGCGTTATGGATCCGGCACACAGGTGCATTGGGAGAGCTCTGCTGAATATTGTGATATCAGTACATTATGCATCAGGCACACAGGTGCATTGGGAGAGCTCTGCTGAATATTGTGATATCAGTGCATTATGGATCCGGCACACAGGTGTATTGGGAGAGCACTGCTGAATATTGTGATATCAGTACGTTATGCATCCGGCACAAAGGTGCATTGGGCGAGCTCTGCTGAATATTGTGATATCAGTGCGTTTTGGACCCGCCACACAGGTGCATTGGGAGAGTTCTGCTCAATATTATATATAAGTGCGGTATGATTCCGGCATACAGGTGCATTGGGAGAGTTCTGCTGAATATTCTGTTATCAGTGCGTTATGCATCCGGCACACCTGCATTGGGAGAGCTCTGCTGAATATTGTGATATCAATGTGTTATGCATCCGGCACACAGGTGCATTGGGAGAGCTCTGCTGAATATTGTGATATTAATGTGTTACTCATCCAGCACACAGGTGTATTGGGAGAGACCTGCTCAATATTGTGATATCAGTGCATTATGCATCCGGCACACAGGTGCATTGTTAGACCTCTGCTTAATATTGTGATATCAATGCGTTATGCATCCGGCACACAGGTGCATTGTGAGAGCTCTGCTGAATATTGTGATATCAGGGCATTATGCATCCAGCACACAGGTGCATTGTTAGATCTCTGCTTAATATTGTGATATCAGTGCGTTATGCATCTGGCACACAGGTGCATTGTTAGATCTCTGCTTAATATTGTGATATCAGTGCATTATGCATCTAGCAGACAGGTGCATTGTTAGATCTCTGCTGAATATTGTGATATCAGTGCGTTATGCATCTGGCACACAGGTGCATTGTGAGAGCTCTGCTGAATATTGTGATATCAATGCGTTATGCATCCAGCACACAGGTGCATTGGAAGAGCTCTGCTGAATATTGTGATATCAATGCGTTATGCATCCTGCACGCAGGTGCATTGTTACATTTCTGCTTAATATTGTGATATCAGTGTGTTATGCATCCGGCACACAGTTGCATTGTTATATCTATAATTATTATTGTGATATCAGTGCATTATGCATCCAGCACACAGGTGCATTGTTAGATCTCTGCTGAATATTGTGATATCAGTGCGTTATGCATCCGGCACACAGGTGCATTGTGAGATCTCTGCTTAATATTGTGATATCAGTGCATTATGCATCCGGCACACAGGTGCATTGTTAGATCTCTGCTTAATATTGTGATATCAGTGCATTATGCATTCAGCACACAGGTGCATTGTTAGATCTCTGCTGAATATTGTGATATCAGTGCGTTATGCATCCGGCACACAGGTGCATTGTTAGATCTCTGCTTAATATTGTGATATCAGTGCGTTATGTATCCGGCACACAGGTGCATTGGGAGATCTCTGATTAATATTGTGATATCAGTGCGTTATGCATCCAGCACACAGGTGCATTGTTAAATCTCTGCTGAATATTGTAATATTAGTGCGTTATGCACCCGGCACACAGGTGCATTGTGAGAGCTCTGCTGAATATTGTGATATCAATGCGTTATGCATCGGGCACACAGGTGCATTTTGAGAGCTCTGCTGAATATTGTGATATCAGTGCGTTATGCATCCGGCACACAGGTGCATTGTGAGAGCTCTGCTGAATATTGTGATATCAGGGCATTATGCATCTGGCACACAGGTGCATTGTGAGAGCACTGCTGAATATTGTGATATCAATGCGTTATGCATCCAGCACACAGGTGCATTGGAAGAGCTCTGCTGAATATTGTGATATCAGTGCGTTATGCATCCTGCACGCAGGTGCATTGTTAGATTTCTGCTTAATATTGTGATATCAGTGTGTTATGCATCCGGCACACAGTTGCATTGTTAGATCTATAATTATTATTGTGATATCAGTGCATTATGCAACCAGCACACAGGTGCATTGTTAGATCTCTGCTGAATATTGTGATATCAGTGCGTTATGCATCCGGCACACAGGTGCATTGTGAGATCTCTGCTGAATATTGTGATATCAATGTGTTATGAATCCGGCACACAGGTGCATTGTGAGAGCTCTGCTGAATATTGTGATATCAGTGCGTTATGCATCTGGCACAAAGGTGCATTGGGAGAGCTCTGCTGAATATTCTGATATCAGTGCGTTATGCATCCGGCACACAGGTGCATTGGGAGAGCTCTGCTGAATATTGTCATATCAGGGCGTTATGCATCCGGCACACAGGTGCATTGTTAGATTTCTGCTTAATATTGTGATATCAGTGCGTTATGCATCTGGCACACAGGTGCATTGTTAGATCTCTGCTTAATATTGTGATATCAGTGCATTATGCATCCAGCACACAGGTGCATTGTTAGATCTCTGCTGAATATTGTGATACCAGTGCGTTATGCATCCGGCACACAGGTGCATTGTTAGATCTCTGCTTAATATTGTGATATCAATGCGTTATGCATCGGGCACACAGGTGCATTTTGAGAGCTCTGCTGAATATTGTGATATCAATGCGTTAGGCATCCGGACTACAGGTGCATTGTGAGAGCTCTGCTGAAAATTGTGATGTCCGTGAATTATGCATCCAGCACACAGGTGCATTGGGAGAGCTCTGCTGAATATTGTGATATCAGTGTGTTTTGCATCCGGCACACAGGTGCATTGGGAGAGCTCTGCTGAATATTGTGATATCAGTGCGTTAGGCATCCGGCACACAGGTGCATTGTTAGATCTCTGATTAATATTGTGATATCAGTGCATTATGTATCCAGCACACAGTTGCATTGTTAGATCTCTGCTTAATATTGTGATATCATTGCGTTATGCATCCGGCACACAGTTGCATTGTTAGATCTCTGCTTAATATTATGATATCAGTGCATTATGCATCCAGCTCACAGGTGCATTGGGAGAGCTCTGCTAAATATCATGATATCAGTGTGTTATGCATCCGGCACAAAGGTGCATTGTGAGATCTCTGATGAATATTGTGATATCAATGCGTTATGCATCCAGCACACAGGTGCATTGTTAGAGCTCTGCTGAATATTGTGATATCAGTGCATTATGCATCTGGCACACAGGTGCATTGTGAGAGCTCTGCTGAATATTGTGATATCAGTGTTGTATGCATCCGGCACACAGGTGCATTGTTAGATCTCTGCTTAATATTGTGATATCAGTGCATTATGCATCCAGCACACAGGTGCATTGTGAGAGCTCTGCTGAATATTGTGATATCAGTGTTGTATGCATCCGGCACACAGGTGCATTGTGAGAGCTCTGCTGAATATTGTGATATCAAATCAATGCGTTATGCATCCAGCACACAGGTGCATTGGGAGAGCTCTGCTGAATATTGTGATATCAATGCGTTATGCATCCAGCACACAAGTGCATTGGGAGAGCTCTGCTGAATATTGCGATATCAGTGCATTATGTATCCAGCACACAGGTGCATTGTGAGAGCTCTGCTGAATATTGTGATATCAGTGCGTTATGCATCCGGCACACAGGTGCATTGTGAGAGCTCTGCTGTATATCGTGATATTAATGCGTTATGCATCCAGCACACAGGTGCATTTTGAGAGCTCTGCTGAATATTGTGATATCAATGCGTTATGAATCCGGCACACAGGTGCATTGTGAGAGCTCCGCTGAATATTGTGATGTCAGTACGTTATGCATCCGGCACACAGGTGCATTGGGAGAGCTCTGCTGAATATTGTGATATCAGTGCGTTATGCATCCGGCACACAGGTGCATTGGGAGAGCTCTTCTGAATATTGTGATATCAGAGCGTTATGCATCTGGCACACAGGTGCATTATTAAATCTCTGCTTAATATTGTGATATCAGTGCGTTATGCATCCAGCACACAGGTGCATTGTTAGATCTCTGCTTAATAATGTGATATCAGTGCGTTATGCATCCGGCACACAGGTGCTTTGTTAGATCTATGCTTAATATTGTGATATCAGTGCGTTAGGCATCCAGCACACGGGTGCATTGTTAGATCTCTGATTCCTATTGTGATATCAGTGCGTTATGCATCCAGCACACAGGTGCATTGTTGAATCTCTGCTGAATATTGTAATATCAGTTCGTTATGCACCCGGCACACAGGTGCATTTTGAGAGCTCTCCTGAATATTGTGATATCAGTGCTGTTAGAAATGGAATTTCTGGTTGGCTAGGGCTTGCGCCTAAGCCAGGCAGAAACCACCACTCTAGTCAGGGCAAGGGAGTTACACGCTGAAGATAACCCCTACTCACCCCCTTGGTAGCTTGGCAAGAGCAGTCAGGCTTATCCCAGAGGCAATGTGTAAAGCGTTTGCGCAACACACACACACACATCAGCAACCCACTAGGCACATCACAAAAAGGAACTCCACACAAGGTTATATAAAAAATAGCCTTTGTATTATCATAAACACATTAGAAACATAATCACACATTTACACTGTGCCAACTGGCACTAGGCAATATTTACACAGGATTATTTACACATGACAGGGCCAATTGGGCCCCTGTCAGAACCATCACAAGCACAAATAATAAGTGTAGAACACAACCAGTAATGACTGGCGAAATACTGTACTCAGCATTATGTCCTGCAACATAAATCATATTATGCACTCAGCATCACATTAGGCATAACCAGCATACACGCAGTATGCAATAACCTCCTAAGCATAAACATATTACGCATTAGTCCTCACCAGCATACACGCAGTATGCAATAACCTCATAAGCATAACCATCATTAGACATTAGGCCTCACCAGCATACACGCAGTATGCAAAAACCTCATAAGCATAACCATCATTAGACATTAGGCCTCACCAGCATACACGCAGTATGCAATAACCTCATAAGCATAAACATCATTAGAGGCATAAATCACGGTGCATAAATCACAGTACATGAATCACATTTCCTGCGCACCACATAAATCACATTAGGGACTGGCACCCTATCAACCTCACAGTCCCTATGGCCAACTGGCCTTCTCAGACGGCTCAAATGCCCTATGTCCATAATGTCAGGGCGGCTGCCAATGCAGCAGAATCCAAAAGCGCGCAATTGCGCTGTGGCAGAGGAGTGTATCTCACTCCTATCTCATTCAAAAATGCCCCCACAGGAATGTTGGCCAAAAACGTTGCAGCTGCCGCTAATTGCCGTGCAGCTGTGAAGCAGAACATGGGCCTGGGCACTCACTGTGCCCTTTGAACAAATTTGCCAAAACGTTGCAGCTGCCCGCGCTGGTGCGGCGCAGCTGAGAACAAAATAAATCAGCCCTGGCACGAAGGTGCCCTCGGGGCCCCACTGGGGCTCTCTAACTAAAATTGGCCCCATCGTTGCAGTTGCCCACTGTCAAGCGGGGCAACTGTAAAAAAATAGCCAAACTGGAGAAGCACTGGCCCCTCTGGGCCCTCTAACAACAAATGGCCCTCATTGTAGGAGCGGCCCGCTCTCTGGCGGGTCTGCTCATGAAAATAGGCACTATCAATGTGCCAGATCGAGCCCTTACTCACCGGGCTCTCCGATGCTCTGCAGGCTCTTCTCTCACTGCGGGACCGGCACCACAAGGTGCCGCGTCGGGGCCCGCACTCTGTTCTCCTCCCTCGCTGGGGAGGCTTCGTCTGGCCTCACTTCGCCCGGTCCCCCTTCTGGGACCGGGACTTCACGGTGGAGCCCGCAAGGCTCCGGACGGCCCCAGGCAGCCGGCGGCACTTCCTCCTGGCTTCCGGGCTATACGCGGCCGGCCCCGTCTCCAGTCAGGCAGTTTGCCTGGCTTCCGGGCCGGTTGTACTGCCTTACCCGGGTCGCGGCGGTGATTCTTTGGCAGCTGGACGCGGGGTGGGCACCCGACTGAATATAAACAATGCGGGGTGGGCACCCGCCATCAAAATAACAGCATAAGCCGGGTGGGCACTCGCAATTCGAATACTCCATAAGCGGGGTGGGCACCCGCTCGGCGGCAACTCGGGGGAATCCCTACGCCGGGGATTCCATCTCTTCGTCATGCAGCGCAGCGCTGCCAAGCCCACGCGTTCCTCTCTCCTTGGGGAATTTAAAATATAGCGCTCCCCAAGCGCTAGGAAAGTAAAAGGTGTAGCGCTCACAGGGCGCAAGGAGCCGAAGCTCCAACAGCAAAAAGTCCTTAGGAATCAAGGGGGCAATGCTGGGCCCAGGGAGGCAAGCCCTCATGGCGTTTCCTCCTGGGCCCCAGCAGCAGCAAGCCCCCAGCAAGTCAGGAACAGCACACCAGCATAGAACAAAAAACATGGGGTCACAGCCCCTACATTTATACCACTTCCCTCCCTTGTCTGCAGTGTAGGGTTTGGGGGAACCAGATGCAACTGGTTCAGGGGGATTTGGAGCACTTTGTTTTCCAAGCTCCTCTTCCCCTTTGTCAGGTGGGGGCTAGGTGATCAGACACACCACAGGGGGCGGAGCCAGCATTGTCCAGGCTGGGCAAAGACCTATTCAAGGTCAGGGGATTACTCCTCCCACTACTCCCAATGCAGGTGTCCCATTCAGCCTAGTGCTGACTCACCCTGCCCCTCCTGGAGCCACACACACCTCCCCGCCCCTGTCACTCACAAGCCAGACATGCAATTCACATCAGGCAGGCAGACACCCAGCACATAGAAATGCCAACTTCTAAAAGTGGCACTTCTAAAATAGTCATAATAAATCTGCGCACACCATTGCGTAGCATTTATTATTACTATTCCAAACATACCAAACTCGACCACGCTGCTCCTCTCATCTCAGGGATTACCACTGACACACTTATCAGGGAATCCCCAATGCATTCCTATGGGAGGGCAGGCCAATCTCACCATACATAACACAGAGAGCGCACGCACTTTGCACTGGACCACAGTGCTAAAGTGCCCAGAGGCCTAAAACCACCAACACCATGTCAGAGAAAAGGCTAGGGGAAAGGCAAAAAGTTTAGGGATGACCCTGCAAAAAGGGCCAAGTCCAACAAATGCGCTATGCATCCGGCACACAGGTGCATTTTGAGAGCTCTGCTGAATATTGTGATAACAATGCGTTATGTATCCGGCACACAGGTGATTTGTCAGAGCTCTGCTGAAAATTGTGATGTCAGTGAATTATGCATCCAGCACACAGGTGCATTGTTAGATCTGTGATTAATATTGTGATATCAGTGCGGTATGCATCAGGCACACAGGTGCATTGGAAGAGCTCTGCTTAATATTGTGATAGTGCGTTATGCATCCGGCACACAGGTGCATTGGGAGAGCTCTGCTGTATATCGCGATATCAGTGCATTATGTATCCAGCACACAGGTGTATTGGGAGAGCTCTGCTGAATATTGTGATATCAGTGCATTATGCATCCGGCACACAGGTGCATTGTTAGATCTCTGCTTAATATTGTGATATCAGTGCGTTAGGCATCCAGCACACAGGTGCATTGTTAGATCTCTGATTAATATTGTGATATTAGTGCGTTATGCATCCAGCACACAGGTGAATTGTTAGATCTCTGCTGAATATTGTGATATCAGTACATTATGCATCTGGCACACAGGTGCATTGGGAGAACTCTGCTAAATATTGTGATATCAGTGCGTTATGCATCCGGCACACAGGTGCATTGGGAGAGCTCTGCTCAATATTGTGATATAAGTGCGTTATGGTTACGGCACACAGGTGCATTGGGAGAGCTCTGCTGAATATTGTGATATCAGTGCATTATGCATCCGGCACACAGGTGCATTGGGAGAGCTCTGCTGAATATTGTGATATCAGTGCGTTATGTATTCGGCTCACAGGTGCATTGGGAGAGCTCTGCTGAATATTGTGATATCAGTGCGTTATGCATCCGGCACACAGGCGCATTGGGAGAGCTCTGCTGAATATTGTGATATCAATGCGTTACTCATCCGGCACACAGGTGCATTGAGAGAGGTCTGCTGAATATTGTGATATCAGTGCATTATGCATCCAGCACACAGGTGCTTTGTTAGATCTCTGCTTAATATTGTGATATCAGTGCGTAATGCACCCGACACACAGGTGCATTGTGAGACCTCTGCTGAATATTGTGATATCAGTGTGTTATGCATCCGGCACACAGGTGCATTGTGAGAGCTCTGCTGAATATTGTGATATCAATGCGTTATGCATCCAGCACACAGGTGCATTGGAAGAGCTCTGCTGAACATTGTGATATCAATGCGTTATGCATCCTGCACGTAGGTGCATTTGGAGAGATCTGCTGAATATTATATCAGTGCGTTATGCATCCAGCACACAGGTGCATTGTGAGAGCTCTGCTGAATATTGTGAAATCAGTGTGTTATGCATCCGGCACACAGGTGCATTGTGAGAGCTCTGCTGAATATTGTGATATCAATGCGTTATGCATCCAGCACACAGGTGCATTGGAAGAGCTCTGCTGAATATTTTGATATCAATGCGTTATGGATCCTGCACGCATGTGCATTGGGAGAGCGCTGCTGAATATTGTTAAATCAATGCGTTATGCAACCAGCACACAGGTGCATTGGGAGAGCTCTGCTGAATATTCTGATATCAGTATTATGCATGCAGCACACAGGTGCATTGGGAGAGCTCTGCTGAATATTGTGATATCAGTGCATTATGCATCTGGCACACAGGTGCATTGGGAGAGCTCTGCTAAATATCATGATATCAGTGTGTTATGCATCCGGCACAAAGGTGCATTGTGAGATCTCTGATGAATATTGTGATATCAATGCGTTATGCATCCAGCACACAGGTGCATTGTGAGAGCTCTGCTGAATATTGTGATATCAGTGCATTATGCATCTGGCACACAGGTGCATTGTGAGAGCTCTGCTGAATATTGTGATATCAGTGTTGTATGCATCCGGCACACAGGTGCATTGTTAGATCTCTGCTTAATATTGTGATATCAGTGCATTATGCATCCAGCACACAGGTGCATTGTGAGAGCTCTGCTGAATATTGTGATATCAGTGTTGTATGCATCCGGCACACAGGTGCATTGTGAGAGCTCTGCTGAATATTGTGATATCAAATCAATGCGTTATGCATCCAGCACCCAGGTGCATTGGGAGAGCTCTGCTGAATATTGTGATATCAATGCGTTATGCATCCAGCACACAAGTGCATTGGGAGAGCTCTGCTGAATATTGCGATATCAGTGCATTATGTATCCAGCACACAGGTGCATTGTGAGAGCTCTGCTGAATATTGTGATATCAGTGCGTTATGCATCCGGCACACAGGTGCATTGTGAGAGCTCTGCTGTATATTGTGATATTAATGCGTTATGCATCCAGCACACAGGTGCATTTTGAGAGCTCTGCTGAATATTGTGATATCAATGCGTTATGAATCCGGCACACAGGTGCATTGTGAGAGCTCCGCTGAATATTGTGATGTCAGTACATTATGTATCCGGCACACAGGTGCATTGGGAGAGCTCTGCTGAATATTGTGATATCAGTGCGTTATGCATCCGGCACACAGGTGCATTGGGAGAGCTCTTCTAAATATTGTGATATCAGAGCGTTATGCATCTGGCACACAGGTGCATTATTAAATCTCTGCTTAATATTGTGATATCAGTGCGTTATGCATCCAGCACACAGGTGCATTGTTAGATCTCTGCTTAATAATGTGATATCAGTGCATTATGCATTCAGCACACAGGTGCATTGTTAGATCTCTGCTGAATATTGTGATATCAGTGCGTTATGCATCCGGCACACAGGTGCTTTGTTAGATCTATGCTTAATATTGTGATATCAGTGCGTTAGGCATCCAGCACACGGGTGCATTGTTAGATCTCTGATTCCTATTGTGATATCAGTGCGTTATGCATCCAGCACACAGGTGCATTGTTGAATCTCTGCTGAATATTGTAATATCAGTTCGTTATGCACCCGGCACACAGGTGCATTTTGAGAGCTCTCCTGAATATTGTGATATCAGTGCTGTTAGAAATGGGATTTCTGGTTGGCTAGGGCTTGCGCCTAAGCCAGGCAGAAACCACCACTCTAGTCAGGGCAAGGGAGTTACACGCTGAAGATAACCCCTACTCACCCCCTTGGTAGCTTGGCACGAGCAGTCAGGCTTATCACAGAGGCAATGTGTAAAGCGTTTGCGCAACACACACACACACAGCAGCAACCCACTAGGCACATCACAAAAAGGAACTCCACACAAGGTTATATAAAAAATAGCCTTTGTATTATCATAAACACATTAGAAACATAATCACACATTTACACTGTGCCAACTGGCACTAGGCAATATTTACACGGGATTATTTACACATGACAGGGCCAATTGGGCCCCTGTCAGAACCATCACAAGCACAAATAATAAGTGTAGAACACAACCAGTAATGACTGGCGAAATACTGTACTAAGCATTATGTCCTGCAACATAAATCATATTATGCACTCAGCATCACATTAGGCGTAACCAGCATACACGCAGTATGCAATAACCTCTTAAGCATAAACATATTACGCATTAGTCCTCACCAGCATACACGCAGTATGCAATAACCTCATAAGCATAACCATCATTAGACATTAGGCCTCACCAGCATACACGCAGTATGCAAAAACCTCATAAGCATAACCATCATTAGACATTAGGCCTCACCAGCATACACGCAGTATGCAATAACCTCATAAGCATAAACATCATTAGAGGCATAAATCACGGTGCATAAATCACAGTACATGGATCACATTTCCTGCGCACCACATAAATCACATTAGGGACTGGCACCCTATCAACCTCACAGTCCCTATGGCCAACTGGCCTTCTCAGACGGCTTAAATGCCCTATGTCCATAATGTCAGGGCGGCTGCCAATGCAGCAGAATCCAAAAGCGCGCAATTGCGCTGTGGCAGAGGAGTGTATCTCACTCCTATCTCATTCAAAAATGCCCCCACAGGAATGTTGGCCAAAAACGTTGCAGCTGCCGCTAATTGCCGTGCAGCTGTGAAGCAGAACATGGGCCTGGGCACTCACTGTGCCCTTTGAACAAATTTGCCAAAACGTTGCAGCTGCCCGCGCTGGTGCGGCGCAGCTGAGAACAAAATAAATCAGCCCTGGCACGAAGGTGCCCTCGGGGCCCCACTGGGGCTCTCTAACTAAAATTGGCCCCATCGTTGCAGTTGCCCACTGTCAAGCGGGGCAACTGTAAAAAAATAGCCAAACTGGAGAGGCACGGGCCCCTCTGGGCCCTCTAACAACAAATGGCCCTCATTGTAGGAGCGGCCCGCTCTCTGGCGGGTCTGCTCATGAAAATAGGCACTATCAATGTGCCAGATCGAGCCCTTACTCACCGGGCTCTCCGATGCTCTGCAGGCTCTTCTCTCACTGCGGGACCGGCACCACAAGGTGCCGCATCGGGGCCCGCACTCTGTTCTCCTCCCTCGCTGGGGAGGCTTCGTCTGGCCTCACTTCGCCCGGTCCCCCTTCTGGGACCGGGACTTCACGGTGGAGCCCGCAAGGCTCCGGACGGCCCCAGGCAGCCGGCGGCACTTCCTCCTGGCTTCCGGGCTATACGCGGCCGGCCCCGCCTCCAGTCAGGCAGTTTGCCTGGCTTCCGGGCCGGTTGTACTGCCTTACCCGGGTCGCGGCGGTGATTCTTTGGCAGCTGGACGCGGGGTGGGCACCCGACTGAATATAAACAATGCGGGGTGGGCACCCGCCATCAAAATAACAGCATAAGCCGGGTGGGCACTCGCAACTCGAATACTCCATAAGCGGGGTGGGCACCCGCTCGGCGGCAACTCGGGGGAATCCCTACGCCGGGGATTCCATCTCTTCGTCAAGCAGCGCAGCGCTGTCAAGCCCACGCGTTCCTCTCTCCTTGGGGAATTTAAAATATAGCGCTCCCCAAGCGCTAGGAAAGTAAAAGGTGTAGCGCTCACAGGGCGCAAGGAGCCGAAGCTCCAACAGCAAAAAGTCCTTAGGAATCAAGGGGGCAATGCTGGGCCCAGGGAGGCAAGCCCTCATGGCGTTTCGTCCTGGGCCCCAGCAGCAGCAAGCCCCCAGCAAGTCAGGAACAGCACACCAGCATAGAACAAAAAACATGGGGTCACAGCCCCTACATTTATACCACTTCCCTCCCTTGTCTGCAGTGTAGGGTTTGGGGGAACCAGATGCAACTGGTTCAGGGGGATTTGGAGCACTTTGTTTTCCAAGCTCCTCTTCCCCTTTGTCAGGTGGGGGCTAGGTGATCAGACACACCACAGGGGGCGGAGCCAGCATTGTCCAGGCTGGGCAAAGACCTATTCAAGGTCAGGGGATTACTCCTCCCACTACTCCCAATGCAGGTGTCCCATTCAGCCTAGTGCTGACTCACCCTGCCCCTCCTGGAGCCACACACACCTCCCCGCCCCTGTCACTCACAAGCCAGACATGCAATTCACATCAGGCAGGCAGACACCCAGCACATAGAAATGCCAACTTCTAAAAGTGGCACTTCTAAAATAGTCATAATAAATCTGCGCACACCATTGCGTAGCATTTATTATTACTATTTCAAACATACCAAACTCGACCACGCTGCTCCTTCTCATCTCAGGGATTACCACTGACACACTTATCAGGGAATCCCCAATGCATTCCTATGGGAGGGCAGGCCAATCTCACCATACATAACACAGAGAGCGCACGCACTTTGCACTGGACCACAGTGCTAAAGTGCCCAGAGGCCTAAAACCACCAACACCATGTCAGAGAAAAGGCTAGGGGAAAGGCAAAAGTTTAGGGATGACCCTGCAAAAGGGCCAAGTCCAACAAATGCGCTATGCATCCGGCACACAGGTGCATTTTGAGAGCTCTGCTGAATATTGTGATAACAATGCGTTATGTATCCGGCACACAGGTGATTTGTCAGAGCTCTGCTGAAAATTGTGATGTCAGTGAATTATGCATCCAGCACACAGGTGCATTGGGAGAGCACTGCTGAATATTGTGAAATCAGTGTGATTATGCATCCGGCACACAGGTGCATTGGGAGAGCTCTGCTGAATATTGTGATATCAGTGCGTTAGGCATACGGCACACAGGTGCATTGTTAGATCTGTGATTAATATTGTGATATCAGTGCGGTATGCATCAGGCACACAGATGCATTGGAAGAGCTCTGCTTAATATTGTGATAGTGCGTTATGCATCCGGCACATAGGTGCATTGGGAGAGCTCTGCTGTATATCGCGATATCAGTGCATTATGTATCCAGCACACAGGTGCATTGGGAGAGCTCTGCTGAATATTGTGATATCAGTGCATTATGCATCCGGCACACAGGTGCATTGTTAGATCTCTGCTTAATATTGTGATATCAGTGCGTTAGGCATCCAGCACACAGGTGCATTGTTAGATCTCTGATTAATATTGTGATATTAGTGCGTTATGCATCCAGCACACAGGTGAATTGTTAGATCTCTGCTGAATATTGTGATATCAGTACATTATGCATCTGGCACACAGGTGCATTGGGAGAACTCTGCTAAATATTGTGATATCAGTGCGTTATGCATCCGGCACACAGGTGCATTGGGAGAGCTCTGCTCAATATTGTGATATAAGTGCGTTATGGTTACGGCACACAGGTGCATTGGGAGAGCTCTGCTGAATATTGTGATATCAGTGCATTATGCATCCGGCACACAGGTGCATTGGGAGAGCTCTGCTGAATATTGTGATATCAGTGCGTTATGTATTCGGCTCACAGGTGCATTGGGAGAGCTCTGCTGAATATTGTGATATCAGTGCGTTATGCATCCGGCACACAGGCGTATTGGGAGAGCTCTGCTGAATATTGTGATATCAATGCGTTACTCATCCGGCACACAGGTGCATTGAGAGAGGTCTGCTGAATATTGTGATATCAGTGCATTATGCATCCAGCACACAGGTGCTTTGTTAGATCTCTGCTTAATATTGTGATATCAGTGCGTAATGCATCCGACACACAGGTGCATTGTGAGACCTCTGCTGAATATTGTGATATCAGTGTGTTATGCATCCGGCACACAGGTGCATTGTGAGAGCTCTGCTGAATATTGTGATATCAATGCGTTATGCATCCAGCACACAGGTGCATTGGAAGAGCTCTGCTGAACATTGTGATATCAATGCGTTATGCATCCTGCACGTAGGTGCATTTGGAGAGATCTGCTGAATATTATATCAGTGCGTTATGCATCCAGCACACAGGTGCATTGTGAGAGCTCTGCTGAATATTGTGATATCAGTGTGTTATGCATCCGGCACACAGGTGCATTGTGAGAGCTCTGCTGAATATTGTGATATCAATGCGTTATACATCCAGCACACAGGTGCATTGGAAGAGCTCTGCTGAATATTGTGATATCAATGCGTTATGGATCCTGCACGCATGTGCATTGGGAGAGCTCTGCTGAATATTGTTAAATCAATGCGTTATGCAACCAGCACACAGGTGCATTGGGAGAGCTCTGCTGAATATTCTGATATCAGTATTATGCATGCAGCACACAGGTGCATTGGGAGAGCTCTGCTGAATATTGTGATATCAGTGCGTTAGGCATACGGCACACAGGTGCATTGTTAGATCTGTGATTAATATTGTGATATCAGTGCGGTATGCATCAGGCACACAGGTGCATTGGAAGAGCTCTGCTTAATATTGTGATAGTGCGTTATGCATCCGGCACATAGGTGCATTGGGAGAGCTCTGCTGTATATCGCGATATCAGTGCATTATGTATCCAGCACACAGGTGCATTGGGAGAGCTCTGCTGAATATTGTGATATCAGTGCATTATGCATCCGGCACACAGGTGCATTGTTAGATCTCTGCTTAATATTGTGATATCAGTGCGTTAGGCATCCAGCACACAGGTGCATTGTTAGATCTCTGATTAATATTGTGATATTAGTGCGTTATGCATCCAGCACACAGGTGAATTGTTAGATCTCTGCTGAATATTGTGATATCAGTACATTATGCATCTGGCACACAGGTGCATTGGGAGAACTCTGCTAAATATTGTGATATCAGTGCGTTATGCATCCGGCACACAGGTGCATTGGGAGAGCTCTGCTGAATATTGTGATATAAGTGCGTTATGGTTACGGCACACAGGTGCATTGGGAGAGCTCTGCTGAATATTGTGATATCAGTGCATTATGCATCCGGCACACAGGTGCATTGGGAGAGCTCTGCTGAATATTGTGATATCAGTGCGTTATGTATTCGGCTCACAGGTGCATTGGGAGAGCTCTGCTGAATATTGTGATATCAGTGCGTTATGCATCTGGCACACAGGCGCATTGGGAGAGCTCTGCTGAATATTGTGATATCAATGCGTTACTCATCCGGCACACAGGTGCATTGAGAGAGGTCTGCTGAATATTGTGATATCAGTGCATTATGCATCCAGCACACAGGTGCTTTGTTAGATCTCTGCTTAATATTGTGATATCAGTGCGTAATGCATCCGACACACAGGTGCATTGTGAGACCTCTGCTGAATATTGTGATATCAGTGTGTTATGCATCCGGCACACAGGTGCATTGTGAGAGCTCTGCTGAATATTGTGATATCAATGCGTTATGCATCCAGCACACAGGTGCATTGGAAGAGCTCTGCTGAACATTGTGATATCAATGCGTTATGCATCCTGCACGTAGGTGCATTTGGAGAGATCTGCTGAATATTATATCAGTGCGTTATGCATCCAGCACACAGGTGCATTGTGAGAGCTCTGCTGAATATTGTGATATCAGTGTGTTATGCATCCGGCACACAGGTGCATTGTGAGAGCTCTGCTGAATATTGTGATATCAATGCGTTATACATCCAGCACACAGGTGCATTGGAAGAGCTCTGCTGAATATTGTGATATCAATGCGTTATGGATCCTGCACGCATGTGCATTGGGAGAGCTCTGCTGAATATTGTTAAATCAATGCGTTATGCAACCAGCACACAGGTGCATTGGGAGAGCTCTGCTGAATATTCTGATATCAGTATTATGCATGCAGCACACAGGTGCATTGGGAGAGCTCTGCTGAATATTGTGATATCAGTGCATTATGCATCTGGCACACAGGTGCATTGGGAGAGCTCTGCTGAATATTGTCATATCAGTGTGTTATGCATCTGGCACACAGGTGCATTGTTAGATCTCTGCTTAATATTGCGCTATCAGTGCATTATGCATCCAGCACACAGGTGCATTGTTAGATCTCTGCTGAATATTGTGATATCAGTGCGTTATGCATCCGGCACACATGTGCATTGTTAGATCTCTGCTTAATATTGTGATATCAGTGCGTTAGGCATCCGGCACACAGGTGCATTGGGAGATCTCTGAATAATATTGTGATATCAGTGCGTTACGCATCCAGCACACAGGTGCATTGTTGAATCTCTGCTGAATATTGTAATATCAGTGCGTTATGCACCCGGCACACAGGTGCATTGTGAGAGCTCTGCTGAATATTGTGATATTAATGCGTTATGCATCGGGCACACAGGTGCATTTTGAGAGCTCTGCTGAATATTGTGATATCAGTGCATTATGCATCCGGCACACAGGTGCATTGGGAGAGCTCTGCTGAATATTGTCATATCAGGGCGTTATGCATCCGGCACAATGGTGCATTGTTAGATCTCTGCTTAATATTGTGATATCAGTGCGTTATGCATCCGGCACACAGGTGCATTGGGAGATCTCTGAATAATATTGTGATATCAGTGCGTTATGCATCCAGCACACAGGTGCATTGTTGAATCTCTGCTGAATATTGTAATATCAGTGCATTATGCACCCGGCACACAGGTGCATTTTGAGAGCTCTGCTGAATATTGTGATATCAATGCGTTATGCATCCGGCACACAGGTGCATTGTGAGAGCTCTGCTGAAAATTGTGATGTCCGTGAATTATGCATCCAGCACACAGGTGCATTGGGAGAGCTCTGCTGAATATTGTGATATCAGTGTGTTCTGCATCCGGCACACAGGTGCATTGGGAGAGCTCTGCTGAATATTGTGATATCAGTACGTTAGGCATCCGGCAGACAGGTGCATTGTTAGATCTCTGATTAATATTGTGATATCAGTGCATTATGCATCCAGCACACAGGTGCATTGTTAGATCTCTGCTTAATATTGTGATATCATTGCGTTATGCATCCGGCACACAGTTGCATTGTTAGATCTCTGCTTAATATTGTGATATAAGAGAATTATGCATCCAGCTCACAGGTGCATTGGGAGAGCTCTGCTAAATATCGTGATATCAGTGTGTTATGCATCCGGCACACAGGTGCATTGTGAGAGCTCTGCTGAATATTTTGATATCAATGCGTTATGCATCCAGCACACAGGTGCATTGTGAGAGCTCTGCTGAATATTGTGATATCAGTGCATTATGCATCCGGCACACATGGTCATTGTGAGAGCTCTGCTGAATATTGTGATATCAGTGCGGTATGCATCCGGCACACAGGTGCATTGGGAGAGCTCTGCTGAATATTGTGATATCAATGCGTTATGCATCCAGCACACAAGTGCATTGTGAGAGCTCGGCTGAATATTGCGATATCAGTGCATTATGTATCCAGCACACAGGTGCATTGGGAGAGCTCTGCTGAATATTGTGATATCAGTGCGTTATGCATCCGGCACACAGGTGCATTGTTAGATCTCTGCTTAATATTGTGATATCAGTGCGTTATGCATCCAGCACACAGGTGCATTGTTAGATCTCTGCTGAATATTGTGATATCAGTGCGTTATGCATCCGGCACACAGGTGCATTGTGAGAGCTCTGCTGAATATTGTGATATCAGTGCGTTATGCATCCGGCACACAGGTTCATTGGGAGAGCTCTGCTGAGTATTGTGATATCAGTGCGTTATGCATCCGGCACACAGGTGCATTGGGAGAGCTCTGCTGGATATTGAAATATCACTGTAAAATAAATAGGAGTCTGGAATCAAAGCATGTCTCTAATTTCCTAATGACAGTTGAGTGGTGACATCTCCAGTCACCTCTAAGTTGGAAATGACATAGCTGCCAATCTGCAATAAGTTATCACAATTAAGTTGTGATGTCATGATGCCTCCAGTGAAAGCAAAAGTATCAAGCATTTGTAATGCAATCGGTCTCGCATTTGTGAAAGTTAGAGCTATTGGCGTTGTAAATGACAACGTTTTATACTTATGTTTTTTTCTTTGCAAGCATTTAATGCTGCTGTTCCGTAGCCTGATCAATTAAAGTAATTTTATAGAAGGCCCATATATGTGTGTTCTAATAACCTTCTTTCACAGATAAGCACTTTCCCTGACCACTTCTACAGACTAAGAAAAAAGCTTACATCAGCACAATGTGAATCACAGAGTTTTATTTACTGACTTCATCTATGTCAGTTCTGGTGGGTATTGTGCATTTTATGTATATTAAGTTACATGCTGCTTGTACTATTGATTTGGATGATAATAAACATTGCTATTGGGGCTAAGAAATCGGTGTACGCGTGCTGTATATTACTGTTATATAGCTCAAAACGTTCTATCTTACCTCAGCAGCTACTCCATCAAATAAATGCATGCTCCATCCAGCATGTTCAGAAATCCAGCCAAAGCCAGGCTGAGGTGCCTTCAATGGGTACCTCACATCCAGCAGGTCTACCGCATGGGCCAACCTTGATTTAGGTCGATTCAATAAGCATGCCCTCTATTGCAGAGCAGACTACATGCAAAGGGAAAGCTTGATTGCTATCAAACAATGCACACATGGGGAAAGATGCCATCAGATAAACACGGAGGACAAAAATAAAAAACATGGATTTACAAACAAAAATACAGCTAAAGAGGTTAAGCCAAGACTGAGGGAAATGCAGGATCGTTGAGCCCCTTATGAATCCACAAACTGTATTGCACAGCAATGCAAAGTGAATCACCTCAATGTGCTTCCTGCGTGGAGGCAGAGCCGTATTAACAGCATTATAGGCCCCCGGGCAAAGTAGTGCACTGGGCTGTGCCTACACAACCACTCACAGGAATAAAAATGTAAATTATTGATAAAATAAACATATTTATTGGTACCTCCAACAAAATTAAATTCTGGCCTGTGCATAGATTAGCATGGGGCCCCTATGGTCGTGCCCCCACCCCGGGCAACTGTTCAGCGTGCCCATCCGTTAATATATCGCTGGGTGGAGGGGGCATGGTATGTTGGAACTCACCAATGATGGGTTTTCGTTTTTTTGGCAAGTAAGGTGTTGGATCAGACACTTAAAGGTTCTGCCACGGTCGGTATAACGTCTATCAATGCTGTACGACATCCAAAAGTCATCAGTTCACCTCATGGGAGGGCTAGGTGGAGATGGAAGAGCTCACGGCAGTGTGTCCACCTGTCAGTCCTCGTCAGTACTATGCATGTTGTAGGAAGTTATACCTTATATTTGACAAAGAACTCTCAAAGCACCCCACCGGGGTCAGCAGGAGGCTGTGACATGTTAGATATCTCCAGCTCCTCCGGTAAGACAAATCAGTGGGTTAATCACTTGCTGCTGACAGTGTGCATTCTGCAGGCCGATGGCCTAAATCCTTATGACATAAATGGAGCCTGTGAAATGGGTGTATGTGTAAATTGGGAGAGCAAAGACCTCTTCGAGTACAAATTATTTCCTCCTCGAAACAAACAAAGCAGCAATAACTCAACATTATCCTGCTCCTTCTCAGTGTTTACTCTCATGTTATGGAATAACACCCCTTTCCAAATCATACACTTCAAAATATGACTGAAAAATAACTTACTCCTGACCCAGGTTCACTCTGTGCGGCTGATTTTACATCACCAGTGGCACGAAAGCCTGTTCCGGCTACACGCGCCTCACAGGCTCAAGGAAAGAAACAGCGAGAAACTTAAAAAACAAGTGGGCAGGGGAGCCGCTGTGCGCTGTGAGGCAGCTGGAATCCTGGGAGAGACAAGGCCAAGAGGGTGAAGAATACAAACCTGCTCCTGCGCTGACAAGAGCTGTGGTGATAAAACTGAAGCACGGCCACCATGTTAAAAGATGAAGCGCGAGAGTCGCACGAGCGCGCAAACCAAGATGGCCACCATGGAGTGAGCTCTACGATTAAGGCCCGTTTTTCGACAAGTTTTATAGCCAAAAGGGCTATTTTCTTGCTAATAATGGTACCTGGAGTCTTCTGACATCATTGGCAGTCGTTGGATGTGTTTTGTCCGGTTTTTGAGGAGGTTGAAGGTGAAATGTGCGGAAGCTCCTTTCAGCAGTATTTCTACTCAGGTATTGCCGATTTTCTCTGTCAGGAGGGCGGCCTACAGGCAGGAAAGGGCGTGGCTGTGGCCTGGATACTCCCACAGCTGGTTTTAGCTGCTGCATAGTGCTATATTACACTGCATTATTTCTAAGGGCTTGGAAATTATAATTTGAACAGATTACTGCCTCAAATAATTAACTTGTTACTATGGAGGGTAAAAATACTCCTTTGGTTCTTAACAAACGTAAAAAAAATACTACTTCACCTACAGTTAAGCGTACTAAAGTTTTGGATTGTTTGGCTAGGCATAAGGCTGACATTTGTTCATTACAGGAAACTCATGTTGATGACACTATTCTAGCCTACATGAACAAAAAATGGGTGGGTAATATTATTTCTTCACCTGCTCTCAATAAGAAAAATCTTCAAATATTCAATCAATCAATCACGGCATTTATAGAGCGCGCTACTCACCCGGGAGGGTCTCAAGGCGCTGGGGGAGGGGGTAAGTTACTGCTCGAACAGCCAGGTCTTGAGCTTCTTCCTGAAGGCGAGATGGTCCTGGGTTCGCCGAAGGTGAGTGGGGAGGGAGTTCCAGGTCTTGGCCGCCAGGTAGGAGAAGGATCTTCCTCCGGCGGTGGTT
This sequence comes from Calotriton arnoldi, assembly GCA_963921515.1. Lineage (NCBI taxonomy): Eukaryota > Metazoa > Chordata > Amphibia > Caudata > Salamandridae > Calotriton > Calotriton arnoldi. Next base: position 1,107,600 of record CAWUFW010006286.1, read on the forward strand.
CTGCGGATGCGTGGTACGGTGGCGAGGGCGTGGCTGGTTGATCGTAGCTGGCGTGTGGGCGTGTAGAAGGACATGCGGTCGTTGAGGTACTTTGGGCCCAGGTCGTGGAGGGCCTTGTGTGCGTGGGTGAGGAGTCTGAACGTGATTCTCTTGCTGACGGGGAGCCAGTGCAGGTCTTTCAGGTGCACGGTGATGTGGCTGTGTCGGGGGATGTCCAGGATGAGTCGTGCGGAGGCGTTCTGGATGCGCTGGAGTCTCTTTGAAGTTTGGCTGTGGTTCCGGCGTAGAGGGTGTTCCCATAGTCCAGTCGGCTGGTGACGAGTGCCTGGGTGACGGTCTTCCTGGTTTCAGTGGGGATCCATCTGAAGATCTTGCGGAGCATGCGCAGGGTGTTGAAGCATGAAGATGAGACGGCGTTGACTTGTCTGGTCATCGACAGGGAGGAGTCCAGGATGAAGCCCAGGTTGCGTGCGTGGTCCGTTGGCTTGGGTGCGGTGCCCAGGGCCGGGGGCCACCAGGAGTCGTCCCAGGCGGAGGGTGATGAGCCCAGGATGAGGACTTCCGTCTTGTCTGAGTTCAGTTTAAGGCGGCTGTTCCTCATCCAGTCGGCGACGTCTCTCATCCCGTCGTGCAGGTTGGCTCTGGCGGTGGTGGGGTCGTTGGTGAGGGAGAGGATCAGCTGGGTGTCGTCGGCGTAGGAGATGATGTTGAGGTTGTGTCGGCGTGCGATGGCTGCGAGGGGGCTCATGTAGACGTTGAAGAGGGTCGGGCTGAGTGAGGATCCTTGTGGAACGCCGCAGATGACTTCGGTGGCTTCGGATCTGAACGGGGAGAGGCGGACTCTCTGGGTTCTTCCGGCGAGGAACGAGATGATCCATTCCAGTGCTTTCTCTCGGATTCCGATGTTGCTGAGGCGCTTCACTAGGGTGCGGTGGCAGACGGTGTCGAACGCCGCGGAGAGGTCCAGGAGGATGAGGGCAGCTGTTTCCCCGTTGTCGGTTAGGGTTCTGATGTCGTCGGTGGCTGCGATAAGGGCGGTCTCGGTGCTGTGGTTGGCCCGAAACCCGGACTGCGAGGGGTCGAGGGATCCATTCGTCTCGAGGAAGGCGGCAAGCTGTCTGTTGACGGTCTTCTCGATGACTTTGGCCGGAAACGGAAGGAGCGAGATGGGGCGGTAGTTCTTGAGGTCGGTGGGGTCCGCCGTTGGTTTCTTCAGGAGGGCGGTAAGCTCGGCGTGCTTCCAGCTCTCCGGGAAGGTGGCGGTGTGGAAGGAGGAGTTGATGATGTCCCGGAGATGGGGTGCGATGGTGGCGTCGGCTTTGTTGAAGACGTGGTGTGGGCAGGGGTCGGTTGGTGATCCGGAGTGGATGGAGTTCATCGTGCGGGTGGTGTCTTCGGTGTTGATCGGGGTCCAGTTGCAGAGGGTGGTGGTGGCGGGCATTGGTTCGGCGGTAGGGTGCGTTGTTTGTGCGTCGAAGCTGTTGTGTATGTCGGTGATCTTGCGGTGGAAGAACGCGGAGAGTGAGTTGCAGAGGTCTTGCGAGGGGGTGATGTCGTTGTTTCCGGCGCTGGGGTTGGAGAACTCTTTGACGATGCTGAAAAGTTCCTTGCTGTCATGGGCGTTGTTGTCCAGTCGTTCTTTGAGTGCCGACTTCTTGGTGGCACGGATCAGCTGGTGGTGTTTGCGGGTGGCGTGCTTGAGGGCGGTCCTGTTGTCTGTGGTCTGGACGAGTCGCCAGGTTTTCTCGAGAGTGCGGCAGTTCTTCTTGGATTCCTTGAGTTCGTTGGTGAACCAAGGGGTTTTCTTGCTTCCGGGTCTGCTGGGAGGGGTTTTTAGTGGTGCGAGGTCGTCGGCGCAGGCGGTCAGCCACTTGGCGAGGTTGCTGGCTGCTTCGTTTGGGTCCGTTGTGTCGGTGGGTGTGTTCTGGCTGAGGGAGGCGGTGAGCTGCTCGGCGGTGATCTTGCTCCAGCTCCGGCGGGGAGCCTGTTGCGGGTGGTGGTGGGTCGCAGTCTTTCTGAAGCTGAAGTGGACGCAGCTGTGGTCGGTCCAGTGGAGTCCGGTGGCGTGGCTGAAGGAGATGTGCTTGCTGGACGAGAAGACGGGGTCAAGCGTGTGGCCGGCGTAGTGGGTGGGCGTGTTCACCAGTTGTTTGAGTCCGAGGTTGGCGAGGTTGTCCAGCAGGGCGGTGGTGTTTCTGTCGTTGTTGTTCTCCAGGTGGAAGTTGAGGTCCCCTAGGAGGATGTAGTCGGCGGAGGGCATGGCGTGCGGGCTGATGAAGTCTGCGATGTCTTCGCTGAATAGTGTGCGTGGTCCCGGGGTCTGTAGATGAGGGTGCCTCGGAGGGTGGTCTTGGGGTCCGTGTGTATCTGGAAGTGTAGGTGTTCGGCGGCGGTGAAGGTCTCGTCGGAGTTAGTCGAGATGCGGATGGTGTTCTTGTGTACGATGGCGATGCCTCCTCCCGTCTGGTTGACGCGGTCCCTCCGGGTGATCTTGTATCCATCCGGGATGGCTATGGCGATGTCAGGCGCTGAGGAGGCGTTCATCCAGGTTTCGGTGAGGAAGGCGATGTCCGGTGAGTATTCCGATTCTAATGGTCGTTTTCTCATAATTAAAATTAAAAATAATGACATGGTCTTGCACTTGATTAATATATACGGTCCCACGAAAGGATGACCCTGAGTTTTGGTCTCTTTAAGTCAGAAGTCTTAAAATTGGGTAATGTTCCACTTATTATTGGAGGTGACTTATAAATGATCCTTTATTAGATAGATGTTCTCAAATATAACATCGTCCTCCAAAAGCCTTTTTTGTTCTTAAATCTTTTTTTAAATCAACTAAATTAGTGGATATCTGGTGTTTACATCATCCAACGGACAAACAATTCACTTTTTTTTCCAAGCCTCATAATTCATATTCTAGATTAGATTTTTTATTAATATCCCGTCATTTAGTTCCCTCTATTTCTGAACCCACTATCCAAAATATTGATATTTCGGATCATGCGCTTGTTTCATGCATTTTACATCCTACAGTATCTCAACAGACTCGAGGAAGATGGAGCATGAACACAAATAATGTTCTTAATAACGACAACAAACCCAAATTTCTATCATCAATTCATGAATATTTTATGTTTAATCCCGAAGGTTCTACATCAATTATAAACAGATGGGATGCCTTTAAGGCATACATTAGAGGGGTTACAATTTCCATTATGGCTCATAAAAATAAGACATTCAACACACAAATTAATGAATTAGACAAACAAATTGCTAAATATGAACGTCTTTTTATTACATCCAGTGACATTAAATACAAAACACACTTGCAAAACTTCGCTATGAACTGAACTCTATATTAAGTACAAGAGCAGGCATACAAATTTCAAATTCAAAAGCTAAATTCTGTTTTAATGCTAATAGATCTGGAAGATTTTTAGCAAACTATTTGCGTATTAAGAAAGATAAAACTCAAATTAGTGCTATCCACAAATCAGATGGACAAACAGGCATATCTCATAAAGCAATAGAGAATGAATGTATACATCCCACAAGTGATTTATCACTTATTGATACATTTTTAGAGAAGTGTGATTTATCTCAAATTTCTCTAACAGTTAGAGATAAATTGGATATGCTAATTTCTATTGATGAAGTACTCTCCGCTATTAAATCACTCAAGTTACGTCAATCTCCAGGCCCGGATGGTATTCCTACAGATTTTTATAAAGAATTTGCGACTATCCTGTCACCACATTTATTCAAATTATTTACCCATTTTAGTCTTGCAGGAACAACATCAGGGTCTTTTACAGAAGCTTTAATTAAAGTCCTTCCGAAACCAGATGAAGACCCCTCAATGGTTTCAAACTATTGTCCTATTTCCTTGATTAATCAGGATTGTAAACTTTACGCAAAGATCCTGGCAACAAGATTAGCTTCAGTTTTGCATTCCATTGTGCATATTGATCAATCAGGGTTCATGAAAAACAGACAGTCAATAAACAATGTAAGATTATTACTCCATGCAATTGAAAGTGGTGCATCATTAACTCAACCTGCTGGCCTTCAAGCCTTTGATGCAGAAAAGGCTTTTGACAAAGTACATTGGCAATATCTCTTTCATACATTGGCTGCATTTAATATGGGTTCCTCATTTATTCGTATGATTTCAGCTTTATATTCAGGTCCGTCTGCTCAACTTTTTATTAATGGTCAGAGGTCCGATAAAGTTTTACTTTACAGAGGTACTAGGCAAGGATGCCCGTTATCACCTTTACTTTTCTTACTTGCAATAGAACCTTTGTTACTTGCGATTAAAAATTCTAAAGAAATTGAAGGTCTTACTATTAACAATGTTCCTATTAAAACCTCTGCATACGCTGATGACGTGTTTCTCTATATTGGTTAATTAATGCTTATTCTCAATTTTCCGGATACTCACTAAATACTAAAAAAACTGAATTTTTTCCCTTAAATGTTCCTTGTTTACTAGTTATGGTTCCCAATAAAGATATAATTTGGGCAGCTGACAAAATCAAATACCTGGGTATATTATTTTCACATAATATAAAGCAATCGATTTCATTAAACTGTGAATGTATTTTAGAATATATCAGAGAAAAATTTAAAAAATGGTCTGCACTCCGTTTAACCTGGTGGGGGAAGATAGATTCCATTAAAATGGTTATTTCTCTGAAAATCTTTTACTTTCTATCCATGATGCCTATACAACTTCCTCTTAAATTCTATAAAAAACTTGATAGCATTATTATCAGATTTATTTGGAATAACAAACCTCCTCGTATAAGCTATAAGAAGTTGAAGGTAGTCAAGAACAATGGTGGTGTAGGTTTACCTAATTTTGTAAAGTATCATAAAGCGTTCATTTTAAAGCAAAGTACATTATGGTTTCAAACTGTGACACCTAATAATACTCCTACTTGGCTTAGTATTGAACAAAGCTTGGTTGCCCCGTTTCCGTTGCCGGCATTAGTCACCATGTCAAATTCAACAAGTTTGCTCCGAAATCAACTATTGTGAAACCCACAAAATTGATATTAAATGATCTTGATTCAATTTTTCAATACACAACATTTACATTAAACTCATCATTATGGTATAATCCTAGACTTAAGTTAAATAAATCCACAACATTTTGGAATACCTGGATTAAAGCTGGTATTTTTTACTTGAAAGATCTATACCGTGACCATACTTTTTTATCTTTTCAGGAACTACAGCAATTGTTCAAACTAAAATCCACAGATAGTTATAAATATGAAATATTGTGTAATTCAATACTAGACTCTTTCCATAATAATTTCCCCCAGAATGCGACATCTTATTTGGCTGTATACATACAAACCCTGGCCTCCTCTTCCCATTCTGTATCTCTCTTTTATAAAAAATTGAATGGAAGTACAAATGATAATATTATTTTCCTAACTTCTTTTTGGAATAAAGAATTAGATATTGTTATTATCCCTAGATATTTGGCGGAAAATCTGGCTGAATAACGACTCAGGATGGTTGCCCGTTTCAATTTATCAAACAAATACATTTATTTTATTCAATTGCTTATGGACTCCTTTCAGGTTATTCAAAGCAACATTATTGTATTCTTGTGTATGTTGGAATTGCTCTCAACAAGAAGGACTGTTAAGACATATGCTCTTTGACTGGCCTAACATTATTAAGTTTTGGAATGATGTTTGGAATATAGTAATGAAAATATTGAATATTACTGATATATTGTCTCATACTATAATAATTTGTAAATCAGTTGTTATTACAACAAAATTGACAGATCTTGAAGGCAAGCTTTTTGATTTTTTAATTTCAGCTGCGTTTAAATCTATTACTGCTAATTGGAAAAATGCTTCATTACTGTCAGTACATACATGGTGGGCATGGATAATTTTTTCCAGAAGAGGAGCCAATTTATCCCTTACAGGTGTTATTCATAACACTTCTAATTATCATTTATTTTGGAAACCAATTGATAATTATATAGCTTTACAGCCATGACTATATCTAATCTGTTGAGTAAATTAATAATTGTTTAACTATTTTTAATACAATTACGTAGTTCTACTCAAATTTTACTAGAGTCATAATAACTTGTAATATTTTGTTCTATTAAATTTATCTATTTCTATCTTTTATTCTTTTCTTTTCCCTTTTTATTATTCTTGTTTTCCTTTTCTTTTCTTTTATTACAGTATATAATTATATTCATGGGTACTTAAGATTGTTTAGCCGATATTAAAATGTTAAATAACTGTTAGATAGTTCACTAGTTAGCAAACTATAACATATGTGTACCTTTTTCTGATGCTCTTTTTTGTATGGTCTTGTTTATATATGATCAAAATCAATAACATATTTGAACAGAAAAGATGAAGCGCAACACCGTGTTGATGAAAGAAAACACGCCGCGCACCTCCTGAAGTGGCCAGCATGCTGTCGCCATTCCAGTAACAAACAACACCTAATAACAACGGCCGATGAGAATTGAAAAAGTGAAGTCTTACTGTCCCATCCGATTACGCAGTGTTTGCTGGCAAAGCTGCCTGCTCTCCCCCTCAGCCTCCTATGCATGCTCTCTGCTGCCCAAGAGACCAGAAAGGAAGAGGGGCCATTACACACTGTGCCAGGAGGAAGCGCTGTGAAGGCCAACTAAAAGGATCACTTAGTGAAGTCACCTGGGAGGGAACCAAGTGCCCAAAGGAGGGACAATGCACCAATAAAAAGGCAGCATTTCTGATTGCCACAACAAAGAACCAATGGCAGTCGATGGGCTTGGCTAAAGCCCATATTGTACATACATCAGGTCTTGCAGACAGCGCATGTGCTGCCTAGGCTCGTCCTAAAAATGACTATTACCTGCTGCTCAAACCATTCTTATAGCTTTGGGAGCCTGTAATAGTCCAAATTGTCAAACTTGTAGGAGTGTGATAGTTAGTTGTTGTGTTGTTACTATTATTGGCAGCATGGCAAGGGCAAGCTGCTGTGGCCGCCTGAGGAAAGCACTGGTGCGTATTATTTATTTTTACAAATTAAGCACCGGACAGATCTTAGAATAAAATGACCCCCAGTGAGTTTCTTTGTATTTCGTACCGGTGTGTGGAACATTCTGCGGGCATCCACCACTCAAGGACCAAATGGAACTTGAGCCAACCTGCTTGGATGAATTGTGCAGATAGTGAGGCATAGGCCTATTGCACGAGCCCAGGTGTCACGTATGCTACAGAATGTAATATAAACCAGGTCCCTCTTAATAGCTAAACACATGCTAGTTATAATTGCAAACATATACAGGAATTAGGAATGCTAAATCCATTAAGTCCTTTCTGACCAATTAATTCACCAGCGCAAGACCCCCACATCATGCATTGTGGATTTATTTTCGTGAGCCAAATGCAGCTCTACCAATCACGGAAATAGGATTACAATGGAAAACATGCATTTCACCTCCCTTGTTTCCATTTTGACACAGCACTTTGGGTTCTCTCAGATGTGGTTTCTTGTGGGCATTGCGGAAATTGAATTATTCATGATGGGGACCTATATAACAGCATGGAAACTTTGCAGGATATATCTGCAGTTGAGTTCAGTTGCACTACTTAAGAAGATAGCAGTCAAAGTATGGAAAACAGTTTAAAAGAGGAAATGAGCATCACACTCTGTGCTAGGAGGAAGCATTGCAATGGCAAACCAAAAGGATCACTTAGTGAAGTCGCCTGGGAGGGAACCAAGTGCCCAATCAATCAATCAATCAATCAATCAAGCATTTGTATAGCGCGCTACTCACCCGGAGGGTCTCAAGGCGCTAGGGGGAGAGGGGTCCGCTACTGTTCGAACAGCCAGGTCTTGAGTTGCTTCCTGAAGGAGAGGTGGTCTTGGGTCAGGCGGAGGTGGATGGGTAGGGAGTTCCACGTCTTGGCAGCCAGGTAGGAGAAGGATCTTCCTCCCGTTGTGGCTCTTCGGATGCGGGGGACGGCGGCGAGGGCTTGGTTGGTCGATCGTAGCTGGCGGGTGGGAGTGTAGAAGGTCAGACGGTCGTTGAGGTATCTGGGGCCTTGGTTGTGGAGAGCTTTGTGTGCGTGGGTGAGGAGTCGGAACGTGATTCTCTTGCTGACGGGGAGCCAGTGCAGGTCTCTCAGGTGTCCGGCGATGTGGCTGTGTCGGGGGATGTCCAGGATGAGTCGAGCTGAGGCGTTCTGGATGCGTTGGAGTCTTTTCTGAAGTTTGGCTGTGGTTCCGGCGTAGAGGAGTTGCCGTAGTCCAGTCGGCTGGTGACGAGGGCCTGGGTGACCGTCTTCCTGGTTTCGGTGAGGATCCACCGGAAGATCTTCCGCAGCATGCGTAGGATGTTGAAGCAAGACGAGGAGACGGCGTTGACTTGTCTGGTCATTGAGAGGGAGGAGTCCAGGATGAAGCCCAGGTTGCGTGCGTGGTCCGTTGGTTTGGGTGCGTTGCCCAGGGCAGGGGGCCACCAGGAGCCGTCCCAGGCGGAGGGTGATGATCCTAGGATGAGGACTTCCGTCTTATCTGAGTTCAGTTTCAGGCGGCTGTTCCTCATCCACTCGGCTACGTCCTTCATCCCTTCATGTAGGTTGGTTTTGGCGGTTGTGGGGTCGTTGGTGAGGGAGAGGATCAGCTGGGTGTCGTCGGCGTAGGAGATGATGTTGAGGTTGTGTTGGCGTGCGATGGCTGCGAGGGGGCTCATGTAGACGTTGAAGAGGGTGGGGCTGAGTGATGATCCTTGTGGTACGCCGCAGATGACTTCGGTGGCCTCGGAACTGAACGGGGGAGGCGGACTCTCTGGGTTCTTCCGGCGAGGAAGGAGATGATCCACTCCAGTGCCTTCTCTTGGATTCCGACGTTGTTCAGGCGTTGCACTACGGTGCGGTGGCAGACTGTGTCGAACGCTGCGGAGAGGTCCAGGAGGATGAGGGCCGCTGTTTCCCCGTTGTCGAGCAGGGCTCGGATGTCGTCGGTGGCTGCGATGAGGGCGGTCTCGGTGCTGTGGTTGGCCCGGAAGCCGGACTGTGAGTGGTCGAGGGATCCATTCGTCTCGATGAAGGCGGCCAGTTGTCTGTTGACGGTCTTCTCGATGACTTTGGCAGGAAAAGGAAGGAGCGAGATGGGGCGGTAGTTTTTGAGGTCGGTGGGGTCCGCTGACGGTTTCTTCAGTAGGGCGCAGAGTTCGGCGTGCTTCCAGCTCTCTGGGAAGGTGGCGGTGTCGAAGGAGGTGTTGATGATGTCCCGGAGGTGGGGTGCGATGACGGCGTCGGCCTTGTTGAAGATGTGGTGAGGGCAGGGGTCGGTTGGTGATCCGGAGTGGATGGAGTTCATCGTGCGGATAGTGTCTTCGGTGTTGATCGGGGTCCAGGCTCGGAGGGTGGAGGTGGGGGACGTTGGAACGGTTGTAGGGTACGTCGGCTGTGTGCTGAAACTGTTGTGTATGTCTGCGATCTTGCTGTGGAAGAACGAGGCGAGCGAGTTGCAGAGGTCTTGCGAGGGGTGATGTTGTTGTTTCCGGCGCTGGGGTTCGAGAGCTCTTTGACGATGATGAAGAGTTCCTTGCTGTTGTGGGCGTTGTTGTCCAGTCGTTCCTTGAATGCGGTTTTCTTGGTGGTGTGGATCAGCTGGTGGTGTTTTCGGGTGGCGTGTTTGAGGGTGGTCATGTTGTCTGCAGTCGGGTCTCTGCGCCATGCTTTCTCGAGGGCCCGGCAGTTCTTCTTGGATTTCTTGAGTTCGTCGGTGAACCAGGGTGCTTTCTTGTTGCCGGGTCTGATTGGGGGGTCTTCAATGGGGCGAGGATGTCAGCGCAGTTGGTGATCCATCTTGTGAGGTTGCTGGCGGCTTGGTTGGGGTTCGTTGAGCTGGCGGGAGGGTTCTGGCTCAGGGATGTGGTGAGTTGGTCGGTGGTGATCTTGTTCCAGCTTCTGCGCGGGAGCTGTTGCGGGTGGTGGTGCGTGGTGGTCCTGCTGAAGCTGAAGTGGACGCAGCTGTGGTCTGTCCAGTGGAGTCCGGTGGTGTGGCTGAAGGAGATGTCCTTGCTGGAGGAGAAGACGGGGTCAAGCGTGTGGCCGGCGTGGTGTGTGGGGGTGGTCACCAGTTGCTTGAGTCCGAGGTTGGCGAGGTTGTCCAGCAGGGTGGTGGTGTTGCGATCGTTGTTGTTCTCTAGGTGGAAGTTGAGGTCCCCAAGGAGGATGTAGTCGGCCGAGAGGAGGGCGTGCGAGCTGATGAGGTTGGCGATGTCTTCGCTGAATTGTGTGCGTGGTCCTGGGGGTCTGTAGATGAGGGTGCCTCTGAGGGTGGTCTTGGGGTCGGTGTGTATCTGGAAGTGCAGGTGTTCGCCGGCTGTGAAGGTGTCGTCGGAGTTGGTCGTAATGCGGATGGTGTTCTTGTGGACGATGGCGATGCCTCCTCCGGTCTGGTTGGCGCGGTCCTTTCGGGTGATCTTGTATCCGTCCGGGATGGCGATGGCGATGTCGGGCGCTGAGGAGGCGTTCATCCATGTTTCCTTGAGGAAAGCGACGTCTGGTGATGTGGAGTCGAGCAGGTTCCAAAGTTCCACGGCGTGTCTGTGGACGGAGCGGGTGTTGAGCAGGATGCACTTCAGGTGGTTGCTGCTGGTGCTCGGCGTGGCGGGTGCGGTGCAGGTCCGGAGGCAGGAGAACTTGCAAGATTGGCAGGCGAAGGGTCCGTGGGTGCGTCCTGGGGTGGCACGGTGGCAGCCGGGGATTCGGCCGGTGTTGAGTGCGTTGAGGGTGGCGGTGTCGTAGGTCCGGTGGGTGGGTTGGCTGCTGCGGGGGCCAGGGGTTCTGGCGCTGGGCGCGGTCCAGTCGCGGACGGGCGCAGACGGGCTTGCCTTAGGCGCGCCTTCGGCCATTTATGGGGAGGTGGGAGGGAGGAGCAGCTGGGAGGCGGGAGGCAGGGGCAGCGAATGGGCAGTCAGGGGGGCGGGGACGCAGCGGCGGGAATGGCGAGAGGCAACGGGGGTACAGAAGGAAAAAAAGGGGCGAGAAAACAGACAAATGCGGGCACAGTACAAAAGGGGCAACGGGGGTACAGAAGGAAAAAAAGGGGCGAGAAAACAGACAAATGCGGGCACAGTACAAAAGGGGCAACGGGGTACAGAAGGAAAAAAGGGGCGAGAAAACAGACAAATGCGGGCACAGTACAAAAGGGGCAACGGGGGTACAGAAGGAAAAAAAGGGGCGAGAAAACAGACAAATGCGGGCACAGTACAAAAGGGGCAACGGGGTACAGAAGGAAAAAAAGGGGCGAGAAAACAGACAAATGCGGGCACAGTACAAAAGGGGCAACGGGGGTACAGAAGGAAAAAAAGGGCGAGAAAACAGACAAATGCGGGCACAGTACAAAAGGGGCAACGGGGGTACAGAAGGAAAAAAAGGGGCGAGAAAACAGACAAATGCGGGCACAGTACAAATGGGGCAACGGGGGTACAGAAGGAAAAAAGGGGCGAGAAAACAGACAAATGCGGGCACAGTACAAATGGGGCAGCGGGGGTACAGAAGGAAAAAAAGGGGCGAGAAAACAGACAAATGCGGGCACAGTACAAATGGGGCAACGGGGGTACAGAAGGAAAAAGGGAAGGGCGTTCTTACCAGCAGCAGCGGGCGGACAACACAGGCGGAGCTGTGTGGCGGGGGAGCGACCTACCTGGCAAGGTCAGGGTCGCTCTCCTCACCGCGCAGCGGCCGCCATTTATGGGGAGGTGGGAGGGAGGAGCAGCTGGGAGGCGGGAGGCAGGGGCAGCGAATGGGCAGTCAGGGGCGGGGCCGCAGGGACGCAGCGGCGGGAATGGCGAGAGGCAACGGGGGTACAGAAGGAAAAAAAGGGGCGAGAAAACAGACAAATGCGGGCACAGTACAAAAGGGGCAACGGGGGTACAGAAGGAAAAAAAGGGGCGAGAAAACAGACAAATGCGGGCACAGTACAAAAGGGGCAACGGGGGTACAGAAGGAAAAAAAGGGGCGAGAAAACAGACAAATGCGGGCACAGTACAAAAGGGGCAACGGGGGTACAGAAGGAAAAAAAGGGGCGAGAAAACAGACAAATGCGCGCACAGTACAAAAGGGGCAACGGGGGTACAGAAGGAAAAAAAGGGGCGAGAAAACAGACAAATGCGGGCACAGTACAAAAGGGACAACGGGGGTACAGAAGGAAAAAAAGGGGCGAGAAAACAGACAAATGCGGGCACAGTAGAAATGGGGCAACGGGGGTACAGAAGGAAAAAAAGGGGCGAGAAAACAGACAAATGCGGGCACAGTACAAATGGGGCAACGGGGGTACAGAAGGAAAAAGGGAAGGGCGTTCTTACCAGCAGCAGCGGGCGGACAACACAGGCGGAGCTGTGTGGCGGGGGGAGCGACCTACCTGGCAAGGTCAAGGTAAGGTCAAGGGCCCAAAGGAAGGACAGTGCACCATATAAAGGCAGCATGGAAATCGATGGTCTTAATTAAACCCTATATTGTACATACATCAGGTCTTGCAGACAGCACATGCACTGCCTAGGCTCGACCTAAAAACAGGTTCCATGCTCTGCTATTACTCACTTGTGCCACTCAATATGCCCTTAAGGCCATTCACAAGGTCCCAGGATCATCTGCAACACCCGAACCCAATTCCCCTCCTGTTTTGGCAGCATGGCTGACCTCATATGGCTTCAGCTCACTGTTCCCTGCACATTGCTGTGTAGTGTAGATACCAGGAATGCCTATATGCTCAAACACATCTGCAGATCTGCACTGATCGAGCAGTCCTTTTCATAGCGTATTGTTTTAATTTTTTACAGTGGCTGTCTCCTTAATTTTCTCTATTCCCTGAGGTTCTGCTACCTAGTACATCATCAGGTAAGCACAATCTAGGTAACTAGTAACCTGTTTAGAACCATTGTGATCTCTTATAAGTCAATGGAACATTTTTCTGGTTTCAGCAGCATTTCAAATACAATGCGTGGTCTTGTTATCACGATTCAACCACATTCTGCGCAACTTGCAGACACAAGTTAACCCTACCCAGTGATTTTCCAAGGAAGTGGGCAGACTCTTCTTTACAGAGTGCTAGCTATGAATTTTTAACTGCATGAGCACATCTACATACACTTACTTTACTTTTCCTTACACAAATCTGGAGAAATGGGGTTCTCTTCTCTTCTCGGTCTTTTGCATGAAAACACGTGGGACTTTATAAATTAAGCCTGTCCTTATCTCAATTTTTGGGCTCTAGATATTGCATAAGGTTCATTCTGTTAGTCGTTCGTCGTGACACACTGCACAACTAGTAGAGATAGATAAGCTCTGAATGCTATAGGGCCAATATAGTATAACCCAGATCATTTTTTCATATGTATTTTAGATTTCAATCTCCGTGGCTTCCTGATGAAGGCTGCACAGCCGAAATGCGCGTAGGACACAATTTATAAGCCATGTCATGTATATTTCCTACTAGCCATGCTACATAAATACATGCTCTAGCCCCACAAAGTTGTGCTGTATAGGACTCCCCAGTCCCACTGATTCTATATCTGGTCTGTAAGTCACAAGGACCCAGTGACGACAATGTTTGAGAGTCATTAATCAATGAGAAACTATATGTGATTTCCAAAATTATTTAATGTACAGAGTAATGGAAATACCTGTAGAATGATTGTGTAATTGTGATTTTCCCTGTGGGTTGATATATGTAATACAGCTAATACAAACTAGTTTGAAATTGGATGAGTGTGGGAGTATGAATGAGCATTGAGGCTAGAGAAACTGCACTGTAGATGTAAGCACAACCTGTTTTTAAAGTAAGCTTGCCAAAATAATCCTGACAACAATGTATTTATTGATTATATATTGATGATGTATTTGTATTAAAAAATTGTTTTCATATGAACTTTGATCTGGGGTTGCATATCTTTTCTTTGCAAGGCCCATATTTTCAACAGTTACCTAAGTATTCATCCTTACAATTGTTGTTGATGCCCTGATTTAGGAACATATCTGTTTTCAGGGGTACCATTGCTGTGTCGTAGCCAGGAGGTTCACAGCTAAACTATGAACTGGCTCTTTGTCCAGGGAAAGAGGCACCGCCATGACGTCATCCTCCTACACTAAGATCAGGATGGACCTGTGGGTTGTGAAGCTCAGGTATTAGGGATGTGGCAGCAAAGATAACTGTGCAGAATCAATGTCCTCCCATAAAGTGTGAAAGCCAACACTCCTGCTCTTAGTTTCATGTTGTGGTAGTCTGAAAAGCATGCGACACAGCCAAATCCCTTCATACATTAGGACACAGATCATATTATAAACATTTTCAGCAACCATGCACAGGTCCAGAATAGATCTGTGCACCCGTTTTGCTGAAACTGCGCTGCCACCAGTGCATATATTAACTTGGAAAATGTATGAGTTGCTGCATGAGATGCAAAGAGTGCAACTTAGAAATATGAAGAGGCAGCCACTGCTCTGCTTCCTAGTAAGTGCTGCAGAGAGCACAATTTGGGCAAAACAGATACCGGGACCCGGTCTGAGCCCACCCTCCAAAGTAGAACGTGTTTATGATACAGACCCAGGATCACCAAGTCCTTCATGCTTTCCTACTTCCTGCATGCAAAAATGAAGCTTGGAACATATGGGTCTGAAACTAGGTGTGGCTTTCAGCAAAATTACCTGTACAAGCCATGGTGATGATATTTCATGGAAACAAGTTGAGCCATGCTTCTTCTTCCACCAAGAGAGAGAATGCACTAGAACAGTGAGCGCTGCACAGAAGAGACAGGTAAAGTGCCTTGGGCAAACTCACTCAAGCTAAGTAGGCACACAGGCTCCGCACTGCTTTTAAATAAAGTCCCACATGCATTATATAAATTAATGCTTAGAGGTCCTCGTAATGACTTTCAAAGAAACACAATATCTTACAGGCTTAACCTTACAATGTAAAGTAAACTCCATTCACAGTGTGATCCGATCAGGCAAGCATCCCAAGGCATTCTTCAGGTCATGAAGATTCTTTCCTAACCCAGCTTCTTCTTTATACAACAGCACTATTTAGTGTCACCAAAGACCCTATTGATAACAGTGTGCATATTAATTTCTTAACTGACTCCTCCCCTATGATCATGTAGAGCAGGGGTAGATCCAGATGAGACTGTAAAACCACATTCATTCTTGGTATCTGGAGCCAAAGAACAGGACAGTGTTATGTTGTTTTTCAATAGCAGACCAGAGAGCACCGAAAAAAACATCCTGTATCCTAAGCAGGACATCTTTAGTCAATTTTTTATCATTGTCTGAAGAACAGAGCTGCAGGAAGGTGTATTGAATTCTCATCATTAACCTATTATGAGGTGTAAACATATTACTGTCCATGCAGAACCTGGAGATGGTGTGGAATTGATCAGCAAAAAAGAGGCCTACAGGCTCACTCATGTGATCTTTCACTGCTGTGTGTAGCTCATACTTAGCCTACTTCAAGTTAGTATACAGTGCTGTGCACCGCACGTGTGGTTGCAAGTGTGTGCTGTGTGTATGTGTGTCTCTGAATGGTGCAAAACATGGAAGACTTTGGGTTCCATTTTGGGAGACCCATATCTGACTGGAGGAGTGTAAGGAGGTAGAGGAATCCCCCCCAAATAGATTTGCCTATTGCTGCGTTCCTGAGAGCTGGGTGGTACACACACTGAAGGAAGAAGAGCCAGGCTCTTCCATACATTTCAAAGGGTGCTCTTTGATTCAGGGAGAGGTCACTGGAAAGTAGCCGGGGCGCATCTCAGGAAGGAGATGGGGCTGATAACAGAATCGTAAAGAGTAGGGCTGGGGCCTTGGGGTAACCTTATGATGGACATATCACTGTGCCTGACATCCAGGTGTGAACCTCTAGTCACTCCCATGGCCTGTGTTGTGGGGCTATTAGATTTGTAGACGCTCCTGCTGTGAACGAAAGAGATGCTCCTGCTGTGGCAAACTCCTTTCTGAAGGAAGGGCACGGCAGAGGAGTGGGCACTAAATCACACTTGATGTCTGGAAATGGACCATAAGAAGAGGAGCTCAAGGCCCCCAAAATTGTCAACTGTCAAGCAGCCAGTTGGGCTGTGCGAGGAGGAGAAGCTCTGCAAGGCTTCTGCCTGTGACCAGAACTGGGGGCTAAGGCCTGCCAGTCTCCCAGTTGGGTGAGGGGACATCACACAGGGAAATTCAAGACCATTTGCCGCTGGACCCTGGAGCACCAGTGCCTGCCTGTTGGCCAAGACCAGTATGCCCTGTGTGTGAGAGGAGAGTGCTTGGAAGGAGTGAGGTCCATTCGGGCACTCAACAGCGACTTACGGGACCAATCTTCTGGATGTAAGGTAAGCATGGGGTAAGATCCAAGGCAGCCCTAGCAGTTTACTTCGGGCAGCACTGGGGCAGCCGGGTGCAGAGGTGCCTTACAGCATCGGTGCCCCTTTCAAGTCTATGGAGATCGGTCCATCTGAAAAGAGGCTGCAGGCTCGGAATGGGGCTGAACCAACAAGGTGGGCTCAGGCCTCATAACTCTTGGGGACGTTGGGACACCTTTGGTCCTCTTCTCCACGTGACAGGGGCGCTGGTTGCAGAGGTGTCCTTAGGCATCGGATTTCCGTCACCGAGAACAGTCATGTTAGAGGGGGCCTGCACACAGAGGCTGCAGGCGGCACCAGGAAGTCACACAGTGGGCAAGTCCAAGGTGGGCTTTGTCTCTGGAGGTCCAGGGGACCATGCTGGTGCCATTGGCCCACTTCAGCTAGGGCTAGGAAGTGCGGGTGAAGTGGTTCTTTGCTGCGCCGGGTTTTTGCGGTTCTATAGTCTCACAGTATTCTTTAGGGGGCCTGCAGGGAAGCAGCTCTGCTGCTCCACAAGAGTTCCTGAGTTTTTGGAGAAGTGCTGGCAGTCCTCCCAGACTTGGGAGGATCAGCAATCTTGCAGAGCAAGACGACTTTGGTGCAATTGTCGAGAATAGGCGAACAGGCCGGCAGGGCTGGTGCCAAGTTCAGTTGCTTTTGCGGCTCTTCGGCCCTGTTTCTTCTTTTAGTTAGCAGAATCTGGGGACTATGTTGGCACCATTGGCCCACTTCAGCTCGGGCTAGGCGGCTCTGGTGCGGTGGTGCCTTCTGGTGTTGGGTTTTCGCAGTATTGGAGCCTCACAGCTCAGTCTTTGGTACTTGCAAAATGCAGGGGAATGCCTCTCCTGTTCCATGGGAGTTACCAGACTTTGGAGGATCAGCAACTTGCAGGGCAAGACGACTTTGGCGCAATTGTCGAGAATAGGCAAACAGGCCAGCAGGGCTGGTGCCAAGTCAGTTGCATCTGCTGCAGTTCTTGCTTTCGTGGCTCTTCAGACCTTACTCTTCTTTTGGTCAGCAGGATCTTATTTCCTGGTGCCAGGTCTCCCCTAAATACTGAATTTAGGGGTGTTAGAGGAGTATAGGGTAGTAGCCAATGGGCTACTTACCCCTAGGATCACTACGCCCCTTAAATGACCATTTCATAGGGGAAGTGGGCACAACCCTGTCCCAGAGATCCTAAATTTGCCGTCACCAAGATAGTCACTTCTGTAAATGTTGCATCCACTTCAGGTAGCCCAGTTCAGGGGTGGTGCATGCCTGAGTGTGGATAAGCCAGCAGCGGCCCGTGCAGGTAAGAACGGCGGGGCGGGGGGAATGTCGACAGACAGCGGAATAGGAATTATGTATTTATTTAATCTTCCCTATTCAGTCGTCTGTCGACTCCCCCCTTCCGCCCCGCCCCTGCCCCACCGCGCTTACCTGCCCGGACAGCCGCTGGGATATGCATGTCTTGCCTTGCTAATTTTCCCACCTGTCCAGATGCCAAAGGGCTCTGGACGAAGGTGATCCATATACTCTCCTGTGAAAGATGCCAGTTTTGCATACCAAAGGCGGTGGACCTCTTTGAAGCTTCCCGGCCTTGGAATGCTAATCTGCAGGTCATCCTGTGGGCAGGGGGTGCAAAGCACCCTCTGCCCGGGCAGGCTTGATTTATGGCCCCTGGAGAGCAAAGGCCCTCACCTGTGGGAGGTAAGAAACCTATTTCTCAGCACACCAGTTACTGGTCGGTTTTCAGGGGGCACCTCTAAGGTGCCCTCTGGGTGCATGTATTACTAAATCTGACAGTGGCATCAGTGTGGGTTTATTAAGATGAGATGTTTGATACCAAGCATCCCTATTTTCAGTGAAGCCATCATGTAGCTGGGGAACTCGTTTTCACCAGTGTCCAGTACATGCTTTTAAAAAGGCTTCCGTGATCACTTGTACTGGCAGTAATGGAACTGACCAGTACGGGGGCATATCTGCTCATGCAGTAATGCCCTCACATGTAGTATAGTGCACCCTGCCTTAGGGCTGAAAGGCCTGCTGTAGGGGTGACTTACATATACCTCATGCAGTGTCGGCAGGCAGGGCACGCAGGCTGTGTGCCCTGTTGTCTTTTCACTTTTGTATGCACCAAGACACGCAGCCTGCAGCAGCTGTTTTCATGAGCTTGGTGAATGGTGCTTTAGGGTGGCAGAATTCATGCTGCAACCCTTGGGGACAGTCTTTAGTACCTCAGGGCCTAGCTACCAGGGGTACATTTACTAGGGACTGGAAGTGGATACCAAAGGTATCGCCATTTGTGGGAAAAATCACAAAGTTTCGGGAAAGAGATCTGGCACTGGGGACCTGGCTAGCAGGGACCTGGTGCACTTCCAGTAGAAATCACATCAAATACCAGGCAAAAAGTGGGGGTGACCATGTCAAAAAGTGCACTTTCCTACAATTAGTGAATTCCTATGGGCATTAGGTCAGTGATATTGGCTAAACCTTGATATCTTTTATAGACTATTTTACAGGAGGCGATGCAAATTCTCTTTCATGTCTGTTTTAGGAAATTTGTTAACAATGATGTTTTTCAACATATTTAAACTATTACATTATTCAACTAGAAAAAAACATCCTCCAAGTTTCTGTAATGTCCATGTTTTCACACTGCAATTTAGCAAAATATCTCTGGTGTGCTTTTACTCCCTGTTGTTGACAAATTCCTAATTGATATCTACTCCTACTGCAGCATTGAACCCCATGGGACCAACATGTAAAATGTAGAAGGTGCATTTTTCTAAATAAAACATGCATGTGGTGTGCAAGACGACCGGTACATTATACAACCCAACACTCTCACCCAACACTCAGCATCTGAGAGGCTTTTGAAGATAGACTCCTGCTAACTAGGGTGGCATTCCTCTCAAAAAGACCTGGTGTAGTTTGTGCATGACACGGCCTCCCCTCTTGCTAACACTGTGCCTTACACACACCATGTTTAATGGAGAGACACCAGAAACTACTGCTCCACCAGCCTTCCTATTAGCCACACTGAGGCAAGTATGTGATGGGCTGGTCCTGGAACTGATGCAATGACCCAAAGCAGAATGATTTGGAAGTGGCTCATCACAGTAGTCCTATATGCTTGTGCCATTGAGCTATCGGGGACAGGTAAGGCCAATCTGACAGGCAGTATACAACATTGCCAAGCACACCATCAGCCCTGGCTCGAGTAGGCAATTCATGTGTCACAGGACTTAAAAAAGGTTAGTGACATCCTGTGGCTGCCAATATCAGCTCAAATTAAACAAACAGAGCTGATATGACCCTACTCTTGGAGGAAAGTATTATCCGCTAAATAGCAGCATTTCCTGACATGATAAGTGAATACATTGAAAGCAGCCTGTACGTTCTTTACTGTATTTCTTTTGGTGTCTTTCTAAAATGAATACTATGGCATTGTTTGTGCCGTCCTTCTGCTTGATCATCACTGGCTTCATCTCCTTTCATAGCCATTCTACAAGAGCAGCAGGCTATCTCTGTCTGTGAAATCAAACACACAAAAGGTGATGGGAGAAATGCTTGTGATAGATGTAACCACCGGTAATCGCTCGGGGTAGCGTTCCAACACATCGTTCTTTTGTCCTCCAGGCCACCTCAATTTGTACCCAGCCATATGCAATCCAGTCTTGACCCTGCTCCAATACGAACAATCCAGCTGAACAGCCTGGTCAGGTTTTCCCTCGACTGAAACACAAGCAACCAAAGACTGGTGTCGTCCTAATTTGGGCTCTTCAGTCTGGAGTATGCCCAGACATGGGTCCCAGGCTCCTTGTGCCACTGGAACCAAGCTACACCTGCCTCACTTACTCACTCTCACTCTAACTCACACACACAAACACACACATTTACACAGCTACATACACACAAAACATTTGAGATCGTTTTTTGCTTGCCACCAGCTGCCTGTGTCAGTCTGCTTCAGCTCATCCACTGTTGGTTCATGGGCCCGCAGATAAGGTGTAGAGCTCCCTCCCTAATCTCAGGTTGTAAAGCAGGAAACTGAAAGCTGAGGCATTATATCAATAGAGAATGACAGGCTATTTAGCATTCTTTATTAGTATAATAAAAATAGGGTACAAAACCGGAGCCCTGACTGCCATAAAAGCAAGCTTCTGTTATCTTAACTTCTTCCAAATTATCTGCAGACAACTGTTAGAAATTGGGTTTCTGGTTGGCAGAGGTATGCACCCTGTACAAGCAGGAACCACAATCATAGTCAGGGTAAGTCAGATACACAATAAAAGATAACCTTTGCTCACCCTCTGGTCAGGCTTATCTAAAGAGACAATATGTAAAGTATTTGTGCAACACACACACACAGTAATACAATTAAAACACCTCAAAAAGACTCCACACTGGTTTAGAAAAATAGACAATTTTATAAATAAATCAAGAGCAAAACGTCAAAAATTCAATGAGTAGAACCGGCGTTATTAATTTTTAAATGAAAATATAGTGCTTAGAGTCATAAAACGTTAACTGGGGACAATTGGTCACCTTGACCCGGGCAAATCAAAAGTTCAGGCCGACCACGGTGGAGTGTGAGTCGGATACAGGGGCCAGCCTTGGCTGGCTGAGAAAAGTAGCTTGGATGGAGGCTGGGTCAACATCGAAGACCGGATGCGAGGAGCAGAGGAGGTGATAAGTCGTCAATCTCTTGGATGTAGGCGAGGCGTCAGTTCCGATCCATGCAGTTGTAGAAGCTTCGTAGGTTATGTGTCATCATCGAGCCGCGTAGTCCATCGTCCTTGAGCCTCACAGTCGTCGAAGCGATGTCCTCAGGTAGCAATGCGTTGGCATCAGGGAGAATGCATCAGTTCCGATCAGCGCAATGGAGATGATGCGTTGATTCTGCTGGGTCAGCACAGAAATCTCACTTCCAAGGGCCCAGATCTGGGTTGGCACCACTTGGCAGGTTGTTACTCACAGGTGCTGATGCAAGTTTGCAGGAAGTCTTCGATGTCCTTGAGACTTCAGAACAGGGGGCAGGCTAACAAAGCCTTAGAGTCACTCTGGGTTCAAGTGAGATGGGTCCAGTCCTTTTCCTCAGCAGGGCAGAGGGTAGCAGGCAGCAGGGCAGCATAACCGAGCAGAAAAGCAGTTCTTCTAGAGCACTAGTCCAGCAGAGTGCGAGTCCTTGCAGCAGCACAGCAGTCCTTCCTCCTGGTAGAGTTCTTCACAAGTCCAGTAGTATGTAGTTTGGTGGAGTCAGAGACCAAGTACTTATAACCAGTTGTGTCTATGAAGTGGGGGTAATTCAAAAAATGGCTTTTGAAGTGCACAGAGGTCCTTTCTTCTCAGCCTTGGCTACAGACTGTCAATAGGGGGAGTAAGCAGCCCTTTGTGTGGGGACAGGGCACAGCCTATTTAGGTGTAAGTGTCAGCTCCTGCCTCACTTCCTGCCCAGGAAGAGCCCTTAGAATGCAGATGAGCACTCAAATACACCTAACCTCCCTGTGCTTGTGACTGTCTAGAGGGAATGCACAAAGTGTAGCTGTCACCCACCCCAGACATGTATTGGAGACAGGCTGCAGGCACACAGAGGTGTACGATAAGAGAAATGTCCACTTTTTAATAGTGGCATTTCTAAAATAGTATTGTTAAATCCACTGTTACCAGTAAAGAGGATTTATCACTACCATGCCAAAGATATAAAACATGACACAGTTACTCCCTCCTTCTAATCAGGAATTACAGCTTAAAAGTGTATTAGGGAATTCCCATTGCTAACCTATGAGAGGAGTAGGTCTCACAGTAGTGAAAAACGAATTTCGGTGTTTTTCACTACTAGGACATGCAAAACATAAAATTACATGTCCTGCCTCTAACTTTCACAGCACCCTGCCCTATGGGCTACCTGGGCCTACCTTAAGGGTGACTTAGGTGTAATAAAAGGGGAGTTTAAGACTTGGCAAAGGGTTTTAAATGCCAAGTTGAAGTGGCAGTAACATTGCACACACAGGCTCTGCAGTGGAAGGTCTGAGACATGTTTTAAGGGCTAAATCTTGTGTGAATGACACAATCAGTGCTGCAGGCCCACTAGTAACATTTAATTTACAGGCCCTGCGTATATGGTATACCACTTTACAAGGGACTTATAAGTAAAGTAAATATGCCAATTGTGTATACACCAATTTTACCATGTTTACGGGAGAAGCACATGCACTTTAGCACTGGTCAGCAGTGGTAAAATGCTCAGAGTCCTAACGCCAACAAAAAGAATCAGCAAAAAGAGGAGGTAAGCAGACAAAATGTTTGGGGAAAGACCACCCTATGGCTGACAGTTCTAACACCAATATACTTAGCTGGACACACAGTTGATGTGTTTTTCAGTGCAGTGTTTTTATCATCGCAGTGACTAGAAATCACACCATTGGAAGAGACCACCACCTGATCTACTTCAGTGTTAATATCTCTATTTCTACTACATTAAAAAACACCACTAAGGCTCTCTAGAGACAAAGGAGCAACCTCAACATTAGTTACTTGCGTTTCACCTCAGTGCCAAATCACATAGGACAAGTGAAGCAATTCCATTACTGTCTATCCCAAGGAATTTACAAATGAATACACCTCAAGACTTCCTGGTGCCGGGGGGCGCTAGAGAGCCTGACACCAAGATGGCCGCCTTACAGTGAGGCTCTGAGGATGGGACAGACTATCCGGCATTTATCCGCCATCCCAGCCGGCATCGCCGATAATGAACATATGATGGACAGCCCAGAGAAACCGACGGCTTGGCAGGTTTCAATTTTGTTGACGGCAGTCTCCCTAAAATGACCCGACACCCGATTGCCGGAGGATCGGAGTGCGGCCTGGCCGTAAGACGTGGAGAGGGAACGCTTCCCACGGAGGGAGAAGCTGCCGCCTGGAGCCCGCTCGAGAGATGATCGGCCCCTCGGAGGAGGAGACGGGCCCTGTACGACCTGACCAGCGGCTGCGGAGTCGCGACTGCAGCTGATGGAGGCGCGAGAAGTGCAAAGGTATGCACGAATAGGCCGCAGGGAGGAGTTCTGGCCCCGAGCAGACCGCGTTCTAGGCGAGCGGGCTGGGAGCAGCGGTCGGTCCCAAGAGACTCATCCGGACCACATCAGGCTCACCGTCGGAAGCAGCGGCGAGATCTGGAGGGCTTCCCGAGGTCTGCTGGAGACAGAAAGCAGCCCGGCGTGGGAGGAGCGGAGCCGCGGCCTGGCCTCGTGTCAGGCGGCGCTCCCAACGCAAGAGCGCAGCACGCTCTATTGAAGCGGCGGTGCGGGGGCAGGAGTGCAGCGAACAGCAGACCCCGTCCGAACACGAGTAAACAGCAGGTGAGAATGCCAGATAGTGGCCCCCTGCTGCACCGAGGCTTCCCCTTTCTCTTTTCACAAGCAAGTGCGTGATCACAGGAAAGCCTAATCAGGGGCACATGAACTCTTCTAACGCAGACCGTGTGATGCGTGCAGTCGTTAATGACAGCGCTGCTTGGTCCCTAAACAGATGCCAACCTAAATAACGAGAGACTGCTCACTAACATAGCGGATTGCCAACAAAACAGATACAAGTCACAGCTCACGCTGTGACCCTGACCATATATACGGCGCCCAAACCCCGTCCATTCAAATAACAGCTCACACTCATCCAGCACCAAGTGGGGCCCTGGCACGCAGGGCCTATCAGAGACCCGGGACTGTGACCCTTTGGGTGAGTGCTGTTTGGAGGTGCACCGTCCCTAAGTGAGCACAGTTCACCAGGACTGGGGAAAGGCACAACACCAGTTGCTCAGCGGCAGGGCAGGTACGCGTTGGGAATTAAAACACAGTGGACGAAACCCTGGTAGCAATCCGCGAATACGCCTTCAGAGAAGCCGCCCTCACTGAGGCAAGCTCACGACCCTGCTTAAGCCTGCGGTGTATCTGAGGCATGGGGAAAACGGACACTAAACAATCAAAACTGGTCTTTGACCAACGAAAACCCACCCAAGCCCCCCAGTGGATTTGGAGTCAGGCAGCGCAACCCCTCCTGAACCGGATATTCGAGAAAAGTTTAGGGACCTCATCAATCCCTCACTGCCATTGATAACATAATAGACTCTCTGTCATACAGATTTGACCACCTGAAAAAGAAGGTGACTAAGCACAAAGAACGCCTGGAACAGGTAGAACAACGCACCTCCACTCTAGAATATGAAGGCATGGCCACTCGGGAAAAGCTTCTCAGCATGGAAAGGGTACTTGAGGTGATCAGAAAAAAACAAAGATTTAGAGGCCAGATCGCGCCCCAACAATCTACAAGTTGTAGGGGTGCCAGAATCCACCGCAATGTCACGTGTGGAGGACTACGTAGAGGAAATGCTGCGGGCGCTCTTTGGAGAATCGCTGTCACCCGTGTGTATTACGGAGCAAGCCCATAGATCCCTTGGCCCTCGACCCCCTCTAGGCGTGCCAGCACGACCCATCATAACACGCCGCTTGAATTACCGGGACAGAGATACGGTGCTGTGACTGGCTAGAGACATGCAAAACGTCATATATCAGGGGACCCCGGTGTCCTTTTACCCAGACTTCACCTTGGCAGTACAAGCGGCCAGAAGAGACTTCATGCCAATAAAACGTACCCTGCAACAACTGGAGGTTAAATACTCCCTACTTTACCCGGCAGAGCTTTGAGTGTTCCACGCCGGACGGACCACCCACTTCACCGACCCGATGAGCGCGGCTGTTGGGGGTGTTTTTTGATAACGAATGTCTAAAGTGTCATCCTTTCCCTTTTTTCCCTACCCTTTCCCCTGACTGATCTACCTTGTGCGATTCACAACATGGGGCGCACGCTGGCGAATTGTCAGGTAGGACAACATGACCAGAGTGAAGTGTGTCACATGGAATGTCCGTGGGCTGAATGATGCACGAAAGGCAAGAATGGTGGCTGCACAGTTGGACCGACATAAAGTGGACATCTGCTTCTTGCAGGAGCTGCACCTCACTGAGCACACACGTGGGCGGCTGCGAGTGGGGTGGATCGACGAAAAACATATTGCATGCTACTCAAACTATGCTCGTGGGGTGGCCATACTTATCAGGACAGCGCTGCACTGGCACACGCGTGCAACCATATGTGACAAAACTGGCAGATATGTTATGACGGCTGGCTCACTGGGGGGACACCCATTCAAGTTAATCTCAATATATGGCCCTAACACTGATGACGCTGAATTCTTCACGGAGGTCTGGAGAATGGTTGACTCTCTTGGCCCAGGGGCTATAATCTGGGGTGGGGACTGTAACGTAGTACTCAATGCCAAAAAAGACAGATCGGGGGACTCCCACCACCCTCATCCTCGAGCTGCAGCACAATTGCAGGCCATAATTACAGATGGAGATTTGATAGAGATGTGTCGACATCAACACCCCTATGGGTCGCAAGGCACATGCATGTTGTCGGCTGGACCCTCTGGTCACCATAGCTGATGATGAACTGGCGGTGGGCCAATCAGCTGTTCAAGCTGAAATGATCTCCTTCTACTCATCCCTCTATCGAGCCCAAGAAGAAGCGATGCTCCCTGAGCTGGCGGAATTCTTTGATACTCTACAGCTGTTATGGCTGGAGGAAGGGCATAGGGCCTACCTCGATGAACCCTTTACAGAGGAGGAGGTGATCAGAACTATTCGAGCTCTGCCAGGACCCCCGGCCTTGATGGCTTAACAGCCGCCTTCTATAAGGAATATGCTGGCCTACTTGCTCACATCTAATAATCATGTACGAGGAATCCGTGGAGTGGGGGGTGCTTCCCCCCTCGCTTCGTGAGGCCTTAATTATTACAATCATGAAACCAGACAAAGATCCCCTAAGATCCGACTCATATCGGTGGCCGCTGTCCATGTTTAACGTGGACAATAAGATCCTTGCCAAGCTTATTGCGGTGTGACTCCTCCCACTGCTGCCAATGGTGCTACGCCCGGACCAATGTGGCTTTGTCCCTGGCAGAGCCACTGCCCACAACCTCCGAATGCTCTTCGCCACAATGCATGAGGCGGACCCGCAGTTGCAGGCAGCGGCAATTTTCTTAGATGCCACCAAGGCATTCGATTCGCTCCAATGGCCATATTCATTTTCCCTCTTTGGCTGTATAGGACTTAGTACCAAGTTCATCAAATTAATAATGCTCCTCTACTCACTCCCCACGGCACGAATCAGAGTCAACGGGGTGATATCACCCCTGTTCCCGGGCTCCCGAGTCACGCGCCAGGGGTGCCCTCTGTCGCTCCTGCTCTTTGCCGTGGCCATGGAGCCCCGGTTACAGCAACACCATGCCCACAGGGGCCTAGCGTTCACACCTCGGGTGATACTGGTTTCGCTACACAACGACGACGTCACGTTATACGTCAAACACCCAGCGGTAAACCTTGACCCCCTGATCAGAGAGTTCCTCAGATTTGGTGGGCCCTCCGGGATATTAATCAACTGGGCCGCTGATGGAGGCCACCACCAAGGTGCACTCAGAATTCCCCCTTAGTGGTCACAAGACCCAGTGAAATATCTGGGCATCTGGATTAGTCGCAATTCTGAGGAGCTTTGGCGCTGCTCCAACTATGGCAGACTGATGGACTGGCTGGAGCTGCGTATAAAGAGCTGGATTGCACTGCCACTGTCCATGTCTGGGCGGCTGGCCATAGCAAAAATGGTGGTTTTACCTAAACTCCTCTACCTCTTCACAAATCTCCCACTCCCTCTCACCTACTGCTTTAGGAGACGGCTACGCTCCAACATGAGCACTCTTGCATGGGCTGGCAAACAGCTCAGAATAGCCTGGGAAAATCTCACTCTGCCATTTGAGTAAGGCGGACTAGGTGCGCCGGATTTCGACTTGCACTAATTGTGCGCCCAAGCACAGTTTGCCTTCCACTGGGAATACCCTACACAATTCATGGCGTTTACCGCACCCGAGCATGATCAGGTGGCCCCCCTCCCTCTCCCCTTGGCTATATACCAGACACGACCCCGACCCCGGACTGAAGTGGACACAGTGGGATGCACGATGCGGGCATGGCACAAACTACACCGAAGAGCACGACTGGAAGGAATATACGACGTTACATTGCGGTGTTTACACCACGATACCTTTACAACGCAGGCATTACAACGCAAGTCGTTACAACGACTTGCGTTGGAGGGTGCTGGACTTAGGAATAGTATGATTTACTATTCCAACTCCAGCCTACGTTACAGTAGGGAAGGTGTTGGAATAGTAAATCATACTATTCCTTAGCTTAGAGCGCCATCCAGCGCAAGTCATTGTAATGACTTGCGTTGTAATACCCTTGTTGTAAAGGTATTGCAGTGTAAACACCACGATGTAACCGATGTTTCCCGACTGGAAGTAATGTATGCCCCCTCGGTCCCCCTTCTTCGACACCAGGCGTTGCCGTTTCTGGCGGAGGCCGGTCCTTGCGCCAGAATGCGAACACTGCAGCTCACTAAAATAGAAGATGTGTTCGCGGAGGGCACATTTATTGTGCCACATCAAGTATGGGAGGAGCGAGGGTTGACTACTCTAGAAAAGATGACATACTACCAGCTGCGTGCCACTCTGCGTGCCTGCCTCCCCTCCTTTCCAACCGCGCCTCCCCCATTTCAAACCCTTGAGCGCTTTCTGAAGAACCCCTCACCATGTAACCTAATCACGCCCCTATACACAGATATGCAACACACAGCTCCCCTGCGAACACCGCACGCTCATCAAGAGTGGGAAGCCACGCTTGGCATGTCAATCACACAAGAACAATGGACATTCTGCTGCGCACAAGCACGAGCACTCTCCCCGAATTATAGACTCCGTCTTATACACTTTAAATTCCTCCACAGATTATATAGGACACCAGCCTGGCTTCACAAAGCGGGACTGATTAACGAGGCACGCTGCCAGCGATGTAGCTCCCCCGACGCGACCTTCCTCCATCTTGCCTGGGAATGCCCCAAAATTCAACACTACTGGGTGATCATTTTTGACGAGATAGAGGGGATGACGGGCATACCCATGGAGAGATCCCCGCTGACAGCGCTGCTCGGATAAGTAAGAGAACTACCGACGGATAGTAGAAAGCTTGCTGCCTTGCTCCTCCTGCTTGCTAAGCAACGCATTGCGATGAACTGGGGAAGGACACGAGTTCCACATAGCGAGGAATGGCTTGGGGATGCGGCGTTTTGTCAGGAACAGCTATCTGCATATTGGGACCTACTGCCCCCTCAAACCCGACCCTGAGATATCTGGGGTCCGCTGCAACTATATATGCAATCACACGCAGATGACGAGGTGCCTACACATCCCCAGATCCCAGGCAGCCAGGAGTAGCATGGGAAACACCAACTGCAAACACTTATAAATACTGAATCAATCCCATAGGCTAGACGAACATGATCGGTCACCCCCCGTCTAGCTTTTCCCTTCACCCTCCCTCCTGGTTTGTTGAAATGACATGATTTTTGACTCTGCAATGCATCCTGTAACCATGCACTATATTCTCCGATGTCAACTCTTGATTGTCTGCTCCTGAAACGAATTTAATAAGTCCATATGCGTTGTGAATGTTCTACAGGGCCAACATCTTGAGAATTGAGGAAAGACTGCTCCTTGATATTGTGCATGACAATCACTGCAGTAACTCCGTATAACTGAAAATTTTGAATAAAGAGAATTAAAAAAAAAAAAAAGACTTCCTGATGCCAAAACCACCCAATGAGAGCCCTCTGTTCAACAGAAAAAAGACAGAAAAAAGAACCTTACAAATTTAGTGGAAGACATTGAAAAACAATTTCAGCATGCAGTGTTGCACATTGATTGCTATTGAATTGGAAAAAGACTACTACTACAGTTGGATCCCCAAATCAAAATGTCAATCTAAGAAGCTTCACAAGATCCCCCCAGAATTCTGTGATTAACCAAGAGTAAATGCCTTTGCTTCTAGTACACCAGGGATGCCCTCTCAGACCACTCATTTGGCAAGCCCTGGAACACTTCCTCAGAAGCAAATGGCCCTATTAGCTTCCTAAAAAGACATTAAGGGGCATATTTACAACCCATTAACACCACAGGAGTGTCACTTTTTCTGACGCTCCGCTGGCGTTGCTCCATGCCCCATATTTACATGGTGGCGTTAAGCCACCATGTCACATGTCACATGTCACATGGCTTAATGGCACCTTGTAAATAGGTCCCTTTCAGCAGCAGGTCCGCAGCGGCAAAGGGGGGGTGAGGGGCAATGGGTGTTGCAGTGGGCGTTCCACTGCAACACCCATTGCTTTTTGATGCTGCCACATATTTACAAGGTATGGGGCAGCACCAAACATAAGACCAGGGATGGCAAAACGAAAAGAAATTATTAATTTCTCCTCGTATTTTCTTCTTTCTATGTGTGCTGCATTCTGCAGCACACATAGAAACAGCAAATCGCCTTTAAAGATTGTTTATGGGCAGGAAGGTGTCCCTTCCTGCACATAAACAATCATCCCTGCAGCGCAGGCACCCTTGCAACATGGCTCAAAGGTACCTGCCCAGGGGCTAGGCAGCTTTTTTAGCAGCAGGGGAAACACAGGTGGTGCGCCGTATTTTTGTAAATATGGTGCATCCCTGCGTTTTGAAAATGTCGGAGCACGGCATTGCCAAATTTGGCGTTACACCATGCTCTGACATATTCTTGTAAGTTTCCCCCTAAGTGCTGGTGAACATTCTTGGGACAGACATTCAGGTGCTATGGAGCAGCTCTTGACAAGACCTTTAATATAATTAGCCTTTCCTTGTAGTTAAGAATTATCTGGAGCCTACACGTGTTTATAGCAATGTTGGATCTGTAAGACCTATTTGCTTCCAGTGTACCTATGCTTTTTGATTAGGTTTGAGCTATATAAATACCACATAGATGCATGAATGGCCTGAGAAGAGCACTCTTCTCTGACTCAGAGTCCCTGCTGGACTAGCTCCCAGGGTTGGAAAAACACATTTTCAAACTGAAACTCCACCCTAGCCCAGTTTGAGCATGCTTCTTCCCCCATAATCTTATAGAGAGAGCTAACAACCCTTCTCTTTAAACAACATCATGTCCTTGAGAGAGCTCCTAGTGCAGGAGACCCCGCAAGGACATGAACCCCTTCTTCACACCACCTAGATGCTCATTCAACCTCTCCCTTGCCTCCTGTCTCGTGTTTGTGACCTGATTTGCTTTGTACCCTCTTGTTTCTTCATTCTTTGCAGTGTTCCTTAGGTTTGTAACCTCGTAGGCACCTTATCAGTGCCACATACGTGTGGAACACACCCCTTGGTCCAGGGCCCCAATCTGCTCCAGTTATGGTTGCATCTTTCTATTGTAACAGGGGTAAGTGTACACAACTTTGCTTGCAGCAGAACCCATGAAACCCATTGCCTTAACTTGGGAGACACATCATTCCCCTATCAAAGTCTACTTCTCCTTAGAGTCTGGTCACACCCCTTTGTGGGTATGAGGGAAAGTAAAAAAAAATAGAAATGGAGGTCTGGCTAGGTAAGCGAAAACCTTACAAAAATGTTAGGTATAAGATGGGTGGAACGAGCTTTTGATCGAGTTAAAATAGTAAAGACGAGGAAGAACACAGCAGGTTCTCATTTGATAAAGTTAATAGAAGTTGAAGTCTGTCAAACAAGCCTAAGAGGGAAGACAAAAAACAGATCCATGTCAGGTTATCCCCACGCAGCTGAGTTACAGGCAGGGCTTGCAGAGTCCTTTCATAACACAGCTTATTGCTGCAGCGCCGGGAGGCGGTGGTTTTAATGTCAGCTTTCCGCCTGGATTCTTCGCCTGAGACTGAGATCTGCTCACAGCCAGCATGGGAAATGTCAGTGATGCAATTAGCTCCTTCCTTTACAGCTGTCAGCAGTGCCATTCAAGGCGCTGGCTGTCAGGGATCCTTATGGCGATAATTAGAGCCTGGTAGCCTCAGTGGCTCGGGTCCTGCAGCACTGAGGCAGCAGGAACAAGTGGAGTGATTTACTGCTTTTCATATACTCGGAATGCGGGTTTAGGGCCGTCTTCTGCTCGTTACATGGGTTTAATGCAGGTGTCAAGCAGGGCTGTGAAGGTGCAGGCGAGGATGTGCACAGGAAATGAATATCACAAGCAAGCAGTGGGAGGAGGGCCAGGTGCCTCGTACTAAGAATGCATTCGGTAAAAGGGGTCGCAATTTGAGCACCGACCTTTACCGAATGCATTGACATTTTATGAACAGACCTATATATTAATAGGTCAGTCGTAATTCGACCTGCCTCAAGAATGTTAATGAGATAGGTTGCAAATTGCAACCCACTATGACTGGAGCCTGCAGACACCATGTCTGTGATTGCTTTTAAGTAAAGCCATCTTTTTTTTTTTTAAATGCAGCCCATTTTCCTAAAAGAAAAATGGGATGCAATTGGAAAGAGAAAATGAAAATGGTAACAAACTTTTTGTAAGATGAGGCAGTGGTCTTGACAACTGCCGAATGTTTGAAAATGTTTTTTCACCATTAACGAAGGGGTCCCTTTTTGAGCTCTTCTTGTTTGTGACTGGGATACCACCTCCTTTGAATTTTTGGTAAAATTTTAATGTTTTGTGACCAGATTTCAGTTGCGAAACATTAATACATACATTAAGGTATCATTATTTGGAACAGACTCCCTAAATTGGGCCTTTCAAACAGCGATTCCTTAAAGTTTCCTTAACCCGGGAGTCTGAAAATCTTTTCTGAATCGTTAAATGGGTTTAGTTCATTTAAAAAAGGTTTTTAGCATTCGCAAACCTGATTTACCGTAGCAGAGGGTTTGCAAATTAATTAATGCAAAAACCCTTTGAACATGAGTCCCAGAAATTGAAAAGACTAGTCACAGAAAAGTGGTTGCAAATTGTGTTCCAACGTTTTGCGATCTATGTACTAATAGGTTGCATCACTAAATGTCCAGTCACCTAGGGCCACAGAACAGCCTGCCTAATGAATATCAATTAAGTAAGTCACTATTTTCAAAATCTGATTCCCCCCTGTCATTTGCTACAAAACACAGATGGCAGCCTATAAGAATCAGTAGACAATCATCTCTGTGTTTGACATCACAAATTTGAAACTTTTTTAAAGCAGCCATTTTACTTAAAGAAACTGGAGGTGCTTTAAAATAGTGATGGATGGAATTAATTAATCTCAGCCACTGGTAATTACTTGGGGCTTCATCCCAGTCCATCGCTATGTTACATGCCATGCTACCTCCGTTTACACCCAGTCATATGCAGCCATATACAAATCAGTCTTGACCCTCCTCCCATAGGAACAGTCCAGCCTGAATTGCCATCCAGAGCTTCCCTGAACCGTACCACAAGCAATCCAAGACTGGTTTCGACCTTATTAGGGCTCATAAGTCAGGTATAGCTTGGTTCCAGTGGCCCAGTGTGCACAGGACCCACGTCTGGGCATACCCATCCCACTTAAGGTGTCACACAGAAGTACATCAAAAAGTGATGGATGGAATGCTTGAATTAATCTTAGCCACTGGTAATTGTTTGGGGAAGCAATCCAGTTTGGGAACATAATAGAGGTGGGGGTCTGCATTTGAAGGACACCATTACCAAAGGGACAGCTTTTCCTTATCCAATCTGTTACTGCCTTGATTAAGGAGTCAGTAACTAGTCAATGGCATGTGATGGCAATTGCAGTTGTGAAACCTTGATTCCTGCTATTCCATATTGGAATAAGCATTGAATGCTCCTTTTACACCCCTTTCGAATTGTGATTCGGAATGGGTCGGTAAACACATTTTGTGATTCGGGAAAGCTTTTCTAACTTGCTGAATGAGTTTAATAAAGAGCAAAAATTAATTTTGTTATCACTAACCTAATGATTTTGTGAATCACAGGGTGTGTGACAGCGAAATGGCTTTGTTTGTCTGGACCAAAATGTGTAATGTGAGCCAGAGCTGAGACTAGCTAAACACTGGTTGGGAGCAAAGTGAGAGGGGAAAGCAATTGAAAAGAAGAGTGACCCTACACTGGTGATAAACAGTTACAGACGGAATAATGGACATTTTGCTGATTCATAATACATGTTGCACACATAATGTGCATTAGTGATATGATGTGTAGAGTGCATTGTTGATTTGCCTGCATAGAAAGGTGAAATGTGGCAACTCTTGCATCACAAGTGAGTGACAAAATAGTCTGAATGAAGATTGCAGACAGTAACTGATGTGTTTTGTAGTTAAAAGTGCATCGCTCATTTCAGGAAACACAATAAACTCCCACAACATGGTACCTGTTCTCACTGAGCAGAGTAAGTAATGGCAACTGTATGAATAGATGTTAGATTAAATTTATAGAGCGCCAAATCACCATAGGTCTCTAAGCGCTTGATCTGGCTATAACCAGTGCTGCAGCACCAGAAAAAGATAACGAAGATTCTCTATGGTTGGAGACTAGAGATATGATTCTGTTCGGTGCTTTATATCAAGTGTGAAAGCATATTTAAAGTCAGTTTGTATTGTATTCAAATAGTCCTTCGAAGTGCAATGTAAAAAACTGCCTGTGTATTCATGAATGGGTCAACTGTAAATCTAATACGGATATTGCCTTCTATTAGCTTGAAGCTGCCCATCACAATGAAATACTTGATAAACTTTCACGGCCCTAGTCGGCCCAGAAGTGATAGTGCTCAGTGTTGGATTTTGCGCATTTTCCAAAAGTGTAACCTTTATTTTATTTATTTATTTATAAAGTTTTGAATAGTGCAAACAAGACCCAGGCGGGTATCAGAGCGCTTCACAATTTGGATGGGTAGGAAATAATAGTGGGAAAGGACCAGCGTTACTTTTGAGTGCAAGCACGAACAGGTTCCCAGAGGGTATTAGAGTACATCACGTTTAGAGTAAGACATACACCATACTGGAAGACAAACATACATTACTTAAAAGTGCATACCAGGCGACGCTAGGATTAACAGGTGAACACCAAACTAATAAACAATCCGGGGAAGGTGAGTAAGGAGAGGAGCCATGGCCATTTAAGGCAAGAACTTGTTCACTAGGATTATTTTTACTTCCTTTTTGAAAGAAGCCATGGAAGAGATTCGGCGGACTTCCGGTGGAAGAGAGTTCCAGATCTTCAGGGCAGAGCCTGAGAAAGCTCTGTGGCTCGTTCTCTTTTTGTGGAAAATCTGTGGTTTCAAAAGCAGTGAACTTGCAGTTCGTGACAGTCTACCCCCTCCAGATAATTCAAGCTTTTGAGCCACATAAAATGGGGTCTTAAATTGGAGGGCTTTGTGAGTCAAGCAGGCAATCTTTAGCTGTATTCTTGCTTCGTAAGGCAACCAGTTTAGAGATTTTAGGGCTGGGATATGTGAGCGTTTCTTTTTGTACCAGTAATCAATCTGACTGCGGCATTCAAGGAGGCCCTTAGTCGGGCCAAGGTATATTTGGGAAGGCCACAGAGCATCGCACATCCCGTAGTCTAGCCTAGGCAGTACAAGGATTTGAACCACCTGCTTGAAATCATCTTGTGGAAGGAGTGGTTTGAGATTCCTTAGTATACTCATCTAGTGTTTGGCACTCTTGCTTACATTGCTGATGCGATTCTGCATATTCAAGTGCATGTGAAGTGTGATTCCGAGGGATTTAGCAGATTCAATAATGTGGGGGGAGCAGTTGAAGGCTGAGAGTTGTTTCAACCAGAGGTTGATCTTGGTGCTGTGATTAGGAGGCGAGATGAGAAGGAATTCCGTTTTGAAGGTGTTGAGCAAGAGGTGATTCTCAGTTAGCCAGTTTTGAGTATTCGTCAGGCTAGCGTTGAGTAAAGTGAAGTCTTTAGGGGAGGTGATTTTCACACCTGGCAAAAAAAAACATGATTTTGTGAAAATAATGGGCCAGTATTGTATACATGAATGTTATCTTCAGCTCAAGGTTGTTCTGTGCTTCCCTGAGCAAAAGACCCTGCCATCTGCACATTAGATACGTTTTCTCTGAGAATAACAAGTTTTTGTCACATGATCATGCTGCATTGACTTGTATTGAGAGAAATTGTATATCTCGTTGTAGGAAACTGACTCTGTATATACTATACCAAAGTGAGGTATAGTGTGCACAGAGTCCAGTGGAACCCCAAAGGTAGGCAGAGGTAAAGTTAGATAGCACCTCACTCTCTATTTGTGGTAGTGTGGTCGAGCAGTAGGGCAGTATCAGAGGACAGTGTTAAGCATTTGTTGTACACACTCAGTCAGCAAATGAATTCACACACTCAAAGACTGAACTTCAGACAAATTGTTTTTGTATAAAAATTATTCTTTTGGTTATTTTATTTTCTAGAACCAAGCAAGCCTGGCACAGGTAAGCAATAAATACTTTACAATAGTAATGCAGTTTGTAAACAGTTTGAATTGTAATTGTATATGCACTTTGTTTTGACTTGCAGTATGGCTGCAGAGAAATGCAATATTATGTAAATACAGTACATAGACTTGAATGGGCTTTTCAGTAAAATACCAGGAAAGTTACTTTTTAGATTACTTTTCTTACTCAGTGTAGTATACCTGAATACTACACTGGGACATTTCCTGTAAACAGGTAAGTAAAAGCGTTTTTGTTAAACAGTACAATTTTAAAGAATTTCTTTAGGTTTTCAAACTCCACACTTAGAAACCTTTCCAAGAAAAACAGTCAATGTTATCCTATGGAGGAAAATAGTGTTATCGGTTTTAGGGTAAGTATTTAGTAGTGGGAGTTGAGGTTCTGGCTTAGACTCAGGGGTCCCCCAGGGTCAAGGATGCAATCTCGTTACACCCTCAGCGGCACTAGGGCGGCTGGGTGCATAGTGCTGAGGCCCAATGTTATCCAATGGGGGACAGGGGACCTCCGGTTGGTGGCTGCTGACGAGCAGGCCACTTGGTTGTGGGAGCAAAGCTCCTGGACTTTAGCTCAGGGCAAATGGGGAAACAAAGTAGCACCAAAGGTGCACCCTCAGTGGCACTAGGGCAGCCGGGTGCAGGGTGCTGTTTCGACGTCGGGCGCCCTTTTGTTTGCAATGCGGAACCTCCGGTTTGCAAAGGCACTGGTGGGAGGAAGGTCTTCTGGGT
Organism: Calotriton arnoldi; assembly: GCA_963921515.1. Taxonomy (NCBI): domain Eukaryota; kingdom Metazoa; phylum Chordata; class Amphibia; order Caudata; family Salamandridae; genus Calotriton; species Calotriton arnoldi. Next base: position 1,144,105 of record CAWUFW010006286.1, read on the forward strand.
GCGACCACCACTTCGAAAGGTAAGTTGGGAAATTGGGAATTGGTTAGGCACCGTCGGTTGGGCCGCCCCAGGCCGTGGGGCGTCGGGTGCAGCTGTGCCTTTTAGGGTCGGATCTTCTTACCAGCTCCTGGCCGCGGTTGAGGGGACCTTCCGGATTTAGGCTGCAGGCGTCGGCTGGAGGCTTGAGGCAGGTCAGGGGTCACTGGATCTCGGGTTAGGATCGCCGGGGGGACCTCCTCGTGGTGTTTACCCGCATGGGCCATGGACGGCGGGTGCAGAGTGGGGCGGATCCGCGGTGTCCGGCCGGAGCCAGAGGTTGCAGATGAACAAATCCGGTGTTCACGGGAGACACAGACTTTGTGGTTGAAGGCAGGCAGGTCCTCCGGGGTTTTCGAGGTTGCTGGCTGCAGGACACACCAGGATTTCGCAGGAGCAGGTTCGAGGTGGAGACAGGCCGGTAGGGCTGGGGCCAAATCAGTGGGCGTCTTCCTCTCGTTAGCTTCGGCAAGGCTGTTCGGTCCTTCTTCTTCTTTTCTGGTAGTTTCTTCTGGTCTGTGGAAGCAAGGTTCAGGGGTGCTCCTAAATACTAGATTTTGGGGCGTTACAGGTAGGAAAAAAGGTTGGGACCAACGGGTCCCTTCCCTGGGGTGGGTACACCCCCTATTATGCCACCCTCCAGTGGGAGGGGGCATAAGCCTTTTTCCTGTTTGGCTGAGTCCCCCCATCTGCAAGATGGCAGGGACTGAGAGTTGTGCTTCACCTTGCCTCCCCCACCTGAGGGGTGGAGTTGGCAGAGGTGGGCACACCTCTCTTCCTCACTTCTTTTTTCCGCCGGTTCTCCCGCCCAGAGTGGGGGTCAGAACCAGTGGCGACCAGTTGCTGAAAGCAGCAAGTGGCCTGGGGAAGCTCACAAAGGCGGCATGCCTTTGAAGTTTCCCCTTCGTGAACCCTGCCCATCCTGTGGTGGGGAGGCTTGGCACCTTGTCCCAGGATGTGCATTGTTCCAGGCCCCCGAGCGCAGCAGGCTCTCGACCCAGAGGTCCAGAAACATGTCTGGTGCTTGGAGCTTAAAGCAGCCACTCAGCCTGGACACTAGTGGTAGGTTAGTTTTCAGGGGGCATCTCTAAGATGCCCTCTGTGTGCATTTTTCATTAAATCCCACACTGGCATCAGTGTGGGTTTAATGTGCTGAGAAGTTTGATACCAAACTTCTCAGTTTTCAGTGTAGCCATTATGGTGCTGTGGAGTTGTAATGACAAACTCCCAGCACCATATACTCTTAATGGCAGCACTACACTTACAATGTCTAAGAATGGACTTAGACACTGTAGGGGTACAGGGCTCATGCACCTGTACCCTCACCACTGGTATAGTGCACCCAGCTAGAGGGGTGGCTGATCTATGCCAGGGCAGTGGGTTGTAGGCATGGCACACAGGGATGTGTGCCATGTCGACTCTTCACTTTGTTCTGCACCAAGACACGCAGCCTGCAAAGGCAGTGTGTGAGTGTAAAGGTACAGGGCCTCTAAGGGTGGCACAATAAGTGAAGCAGCCCTTAGAGGTCTTCCCTGGTCACAGTGCCCTGGGTACCTGTGGTACCAATTACCAGGGGCTGACCTGTGGCCAGAGATGTCAATTGGGTACAGTTTTGGGAAAAGAACACAGGCCCTGGGAACCTGATTGGCAGGGACCCAGGGCACATCAAGTCAAAAGAGCATCAGTAGTCTGGCAAAATGTGGGGGGGTTACTGCAACAGAAACCCAGCTTCTCACACAAGCCCCCCCAACCCAATGGCCAGGAGACTCAGCCAAACCTGGGAGAGTTTTCCTAGTCTTTCAGGCGAGGAAGAGTAGAGGAAGTGGTTTGAAAAATGCAGGGCCTACTCTGCCTTACATCCTTCTGTCCAGGTCAGTTACTTTGGGGAGCTGGCCTACCTCAACAGTTTCAGGATCTAATTCCCAATGCTCCTTTCCTAGCTCCTTATTATCTTCACCCCATCTTTTTATTTTGGGTTCAGAGGTGCCTACCTCTGCAAATTCTAACTTAGCTGGGGCAAAGCCCAGCTTACCCACAGAGGTTACCCACAGCTTGAGCAACCCCACCATGACCAATAGGGTCAGGGAGCCTAACTTGCTATTTGGCAGGGGGCTAGGGCACCATGCCAAGGACAGTGCTGCCATGAAGGCTAACACCCAGCAGAGACTACTAACAGCTGTCAGTGCCCAGAACCACACCTTTAACTCTTCCCTGGCAGGTGAAGGGGCTAACTTACAGGCTTCTTTGGGTTCTGGGGGCCTATCTGCTGATTTAGGGTAGGGGGTCACTGCACTTGGTAGTGAACACCCTTCTTCCACCCTCTGTTCTGCCAGCTGAGGAGCCACCAACTCAGGCTGGACAGTTGCCTGACTAGTCAGGTCTTTTTGTTGGCTAGGGGGGACTTCACCAGTGCCAATTTTGAGTTCTCCCTTACTGGGATGGAATCTCCCTGGCCCACTGGTACTGTGGCTAACAGTTGTCCACCTTTCCTACACTGTCTCTTCTTGTTCTTTTGGGGCTTAGCTGCACCAACTGCAGGTTGAGCCCCCCCAGGTTTCTTGGGTAAGGTCTGGCACTGGACCAGTACCTCTCTTTGGCTCAGGCCAACCTCTGGGTGGCCATTCCCAAGGAGACAATCAAGGTGGAGGTCTTTACTGACTACCACCTTTCTCCATCTAAGGGACCCAGCTATTTCTAGGAGCACTACAGCCACAGGCCTAACAGTGACACCCCCTAGGACAGCCCTTACTCTTTTTGTTTCCCCTGGGACATACTGTTTGAGAGAACCAACCTGCCATGTACCACAGTGTGACTGGCACAGGTATCTCTCAGGGCAGTGGCTGGGATTCCATTCACCAGTAGGTGGTGGAAGTGTCTACTCCCCTCTGGAATCTGCAACTCACCTTTTGGGCCCAGTTTCCAGTTGAAAGCTAGGAGGACTTCCTCATCTGAGGAATTACCCTCCAAAGCTACACTGACATCCCCTGGAGCTACACTAGGGGCTGTAATTATTTTTAGGACAGCTAGTGTCCTTGGTTTGGTGTTCTGCCTTTTGACAATTGTGACACCATACCTTGTTGGGATCCCAACTCTTACCTTGGTACCCAGTTTTAGTTTGTAAGGTGTCTTTGGGCCCACCCTCCCGGACAGGTTTTTGGGGGGCTACCTGGGACTCCTCACTTTTCTCTTTAAGAAGCTCACTGTCTTTCCTTTGGGGAGGTTTTGTAACCCCTTTCTTTTGGTCACCTCCAGTGGACGTCCTAGTTACCCTTGTCTTGACCCAATGGTCCGCCTTCTTTCCCAATTTCCCAATTCTTTGATACTGATGCAACTTTTCATCAATGCAATTACTTAATAGGTGTTCCTTCATGAACAAATTATAAAGACCATCATAATCTTGCACTTTACTTCCAGTCAACCAGCCATCTAGTGTCTTAACTGAGTAGTCTACACATTCCACCCAGGGCTGACTCTGGGTTTTCCGAGCCCCCCTGAATCTAGTTCTGTACTCCTCAGTTGTGAGTCCAAATCCCTCAATCAGAGTTCTCTTCATGAGGTCATAAGACCCAGCATCTGCCCCACTGAGGGTCAGAAGTCTGTCTCTGCACTTACCAGAGAACAGTTCCCAAAGGAGTGCCCCCCAGTGAGTTTTCTTCACCCTTCTGGCTTCACAAGCCCTCTCAAACGCTGTGAACCACTTGGTGATATCATCACCCTCCTCAAATTTAGGGACAATCCCTTTGGGGATTTTGGGATCATAGGATCCTTCTTTTTGTTTATTTTTTAAAGTGCTGCCACCATTGATGGGTCCTAGGCCCATCTCTGCTCTATCTTTTTCTAGAGCCAGGAGTCTGGTCTCTAGGCCTAATCTTTTGGTCAACATGGCTAGCAGGATGTCCTCCTCGTTGAGGCTGTTCTCAATGTACTCAGTAGTGCCTGACCTACCTGTGTGGGATCTAGGTACTGATAGGTTGATTCTTGGAGTCAGGGCCATTGGGACCCTTCTCTCCCTATGAAGTGGGGGAGGTTGATCTACCTGGTCATCCTCACCCTCTTCCTCCTCATCTGAATGGTCTTCACCAGTTTCAGATGGGTGGTCCTTAGCATACCCAGCCAACAGCTCCTGGAGCTTTTGTTTGGTGGTATGGGACCCCATGGCTATGTTTTTAATTTTGCATAGGGACCTTACCTCCTTGAAAGACAAGTGAAGGTAAGGGGTGAGGTCAAGGTCCTCAACCAAGTCCTCCATTACATTGTGGTTAGTTTCACTAACAGCTGGGTTCTTGTTTTGAGACATTGTTAAAAAAAACTTCTAACCCCTCTAATCATAGCTACAGTGACTTTTTATTTTTCTAAAATTCTACAGGGACTTAACCAAGGCCCTAGCAAGACTTTTAGTAATTTTGCAAAAATGCCAATTTGAAAAATCAGAATTCTAAAGGCAATTTAAGAGTTCTGTCGTGTGATCAGGTGGTAACCAAGTAGTCAAACAAATGCAAAGTTGTATATCCCACCGCTGTTCCACCAATGTAGGAAGCTGACTCTGTATATACTATACCAAAGTGAGGTATAGTGTGCACAGAGTCCAGTGGAACCCCAAAGGTAGGCAGAGGTAAAGTTAGATAGCACCTCACTCTCTATTTGTGGTAGTGTGGTCGAGCAGTAAGGCAGTATCAGAGGACAGTGTTAAGAATTTGTTGTACACACTCAGTCAGCAAATGAATTCACACACTCAAGGACTGAACTTCAGACCAATTGTTTTTGTATAAAAATTATTCTTTTAGTTATTTTATTTTCTAGAACCAAGCAAGCCTGGCACAGGTAAGCAATAAATACTTTACAGTAGTAATGCAGTTCGTAAACAGTTGGAATTGTAATTGTATATGCACTTTGTTTTGACTTACAGTATGGCTGCAGAAAAATGAAATACTATGTAAATACAGTACATCGACTTGAATGGGCTTTTCAGTAAAATACCAGAAAAGTTACTTTTTAGATTACTTTTCTTACTCAGTGTAGTATACCTGGATACTACACTGGGACATTTCCTGTAAACAGGTAATTAAAAGCGTTTTTGTTAAACAGTACAATTTTAAAGAATTTCTTTAGGTTTTCAAAATCCACACTTAGAAACTTTTCCAAGAAAAACAGTCAATGTTATCCTATGGAGGAAAATAGTGTTATCGGTTTTAGGGTAAGTATTTGGTAGTGGGAGTTGAGGTTCTGGCTTAGACTCAGGGGTCCCCCAGGGTCAAGGATGCTCTCTCGTTACACCCTCAGCGGCATTAGGGCGGCCGGGTGCATAGTGCTGAAGCCCAATGTTATCCAATGGGGGACATGGGGCCTCCGGTTGGTGGCTGCTGACGAGCAGGCCACTTGGTTGTGGGAGCAAAGCTCCTGGACTTTAGCTCAGGGCAAATGGGGAAACAAAGTAGCACCAAAGGTGCACCCTCATTGGCACTGCAAGCTTGGGGAGGAAGGTCTTCTGGGTGCGACCACCACTTCGTGAGTGAGTGTAAAGGTACAGGGCCTCTAAGGGTGGCACAATAAGTGCTGCAGCCCTTAGAGGTCTTCCCTGGTCACAGTGCCCTGGGTACCTGTGGTACCATTTACCAGGGGCTGACCTGTGGCCAGAGATGCCAATTGGGTACAGTTTTGGGAAAAGAACACAGGCCCTGGGAACCTGAGTGGCAGGGCCCCAGGGCACATCAAGTCAAAAGTGCATCAGTAGTCTGGCAAAAAGTGGGGGTGTTACTGCAACAGAAACCCAGCTTCTCACACTTGTTGGTGAATGTTACATTACTTTTAGCTCTTAGCTCCAACTGATCCTTTTCTAGCAAGGGTCCTGGTCAGATGAAATGACAATTGTCTTTGATCTGTTTCTTTGCTGCCTGCTATTTTGCATTAAATGCTAGTTGGACTTAAGCCTTCTCAAGGTAACACAGGTGAGGTATAACCAGTCATCTCTCTAGTTGCAGTCTGCTCTTGTAACATGAGCCATGGTTTCACCAAATGAATAGAGTTGTCATGAAGCAGAAATTGGTAGCCACGATGAAGGGCCGCTATGCCGTAGTCAAAATCTTTCAGAAAGGTGTTTTCAATTCTCTACTCCTTGAGGTCCAGGACTACTGCGACCTGCTCTACACCACAACAATTACTCTTCTTGCAGTGGATAAGGTCATTGTTTATTTCCAATGCTTAACTCCAGCATCACTCATGGCATATGCCATTACATTTTCCTACCTCACTGTTTTACCATTTCTCACCTAAGACGTTGAAGGGTACACACCCCCATGTACCTTCAGTCCCTGAGATAGGGCAATTAAAATTCCCTCATTACCTGCAGGCCTGAAGTGGAGCACCTGGCTCTCTACTGCCAGTCCTAGGTTCCTCTGGTCAGCAGTATCAGCCGGATCTTCTTCAATGCCATGTGGTTGGATGTACTCAACTTCCAAGAGTTTTAAATACTAATAAGTGCCTCACTCTCAGAGACTGCATGTGCAACTCCACCCAAGCAACTTGGCCGTCCTTTTGCCACTTCACACATTACACTTCATACTTTACACTATTGGGTTATTGATGTCTTTTTTCTTCAAATGCCTTCCTCTTGCCATTTCCATGTCACCTCAATGGCACCTAAATGATGCATTTTACATGGGCACAGCACTATCGCGCTACTGACACTCCACACCTGCTTGATTGTGTGTTTGGAAATGTCAGTGTCTGGATTTAATCAGCTTTATGGTGACTGGAAATGGTTACCCTGAGTCCTCAACCATTTGGACCATCATTATTTGACTACCTCGAGATGACATTATTTAAAGGAAAGACAGCTTTCTAACATGGTACAGGATACTACCCTTGTTCACGTTGGGTGCTGACCAGTCCTACAAGTTCCTTCAGTTTTGACCCAACAGAAAATGTCATCACTGAATTGTTACCGTCTATCTACTGGTCCCCTAAGATTGGTTACTAAATTGGGTACCAAGTAAATGTTCCCCCTTCATCAAGGGGCAGTGTTGGAAAGTGGTTTATTAGTAGGGACAAGTAGGGACGTACCAGTAGTAATAAGGCCACAGACACAATAAAAGGTTCAGACAAGCTCTCAATAAATGATTACCTTGCTCAACCCTTGGTAGAGGACAACGAGCAGGCAGGCCTAACTTGGGAGACAGGTGTGTAAAGTATTAAAAAAACACCAATACATTTGATAAGTAAGGCACAATACACAATAAAAATGCAACACCAATTTATACAAAGAGATTATATTGTTATGAACAAATAGACACAAGGAGATGATGGACGGAGCACCGAAACTTTTCAGACACACCCCCAGTCACTATTAGATCTGGGTTGAATCCATCATCGTTCTTTAGCTCACCTTGCCACCCCAGTTCAAACCCAGCCATATGCAAATCAGTCTTGACCCTTTTCCTCATGGGAACAGTCCAGCCCAAACTGCCAAGCCAGGTCTTCCCTGGACCGGAAACAAGCATCCTGGGACCCTGAGGCCAACCGCGATGGAGCCCTGGTCAGATAAAATAAGCGGGAGGCCTTGGTCAAAATTTTACCTTTGAACTTAGAAACTATTCTGGAGGATTTTTCTCTCGACATCGAGCGTCCCCTCCAGCAGGTCAATTTTGATGCCACATCGTCAGATTGCTTCTCCGCAAGGCCTCGGTCAAATCCTAGAAGTCTGGAGCTCCTGAGCTTTCAGCTGGATGAACCTGAAATCGAGGCCGGGTCACAGCTGAAGGTAGCCGGCTTGACTCTCAACATCAAGTGGGGTCACCTTATGCAGCTTTTTGACAAAAAGTTCCCAAACTTCACCAAACTTCTGGATCTTTTTCCAGAAGGTCTCCTTGGGGGTTCACAGTGTCCAAAACACAAATCCAAGGGTTTGGAAACTCCTAGATGGTCCTTGGGAGGTCTGGACTACAATTCCCACAATGCAACTGGCCAAATCCTTTAAAGTCCACTGGACGCACTCCAGGATGGGAACTTTTGGTGGAGATGATGCAGGAGAGCTCTGTTAACCTGTAGTTTGCAGGGAGTCCACTTCTTAATCCTTCTTGAAGGAAGGCAAAGTCCTTAGGGTTATAGTACCAGATTGTTGTGCTGGTGCAGTCCTACATAGTGCAGTTCTTTGGGTGCAGATCCAGATTCCAGCAGGGCAGTCCTTCTTCTCTTTGTACTTTCAGGCATCAGATCTGAGGAGCTATGCAGCTCCCCCATATGTATTCACAGTTTCTGGGTGTCAAGCAGGGAGGCACTTCTGACCAATGGGATGAAGGTTACCACCTAGGTGAATGACCACTTCCTCCAAAGTGTGGCATATTCTTGTTCCAGAAAGCACCATCCTCTCAAAATCCAACATGGAGAAAGTCTTCTTTGGGGTTAGATCTGGCTAAGCCAACCCAGTGGTGTGGCTAAGTTTCACTAACACACCCCTCCAACCCCCTGACTAATCTAATTACTGAGGCTCTTTTGTGCCTGGGGATGCAGGCTGTGGGGGACAGTCTGTGATGGTCCCAAACTGTCGTTCTCCCTTTGAAGACCAGTTTGGCACCCCCACCCATTTCCTGACTTTAGGCTTCTGCAGCTAAAGTTCTCCACCCACAGGAAATCCATGTCTCCCCTGACAGGACACTTCACACCTCATCAAGCAGCTCTGGCTCACCCTTGGAGAGGCTGGCCAATCAGGAGAGGGCAGCTGGAAAGCTGGATTTTGCCTCAGAGAGAAGAATGTTTAATAACTTATTTTCTGCAATAGTAATTACAAATCCAACAGTGGCAAGTTTTTGGATTTATCTTCGCTATTAATTAGATACCTTGAAGTATATTTTCAGGTGGCTTCTTTCAATATTTATACTTAAATAAAATATCTCAATGTTAGCCTATGGTGCCCTTCACTACAGAGGGGAAAAACGAAATTGGCAGATTTTCCCTCACCAGGACTAATAAAACATCTTTTATAAAGTCCCTGCTTATAGTTACATGGCACTCTACCCCTGCTGCACCTAGGGGAGTTCTTGGGGGTGACATATGTAAAGCTAAGGTCGTTTGAGACTTTGAAAGTACCTATAATTCCAAAGTAGAATTTGTATATAATTACAATTTAAAAGCAGCCTGCACGGCAGGGCTTACTTTTAAAATGACAGGAGGGACCACAGCAGTGCACACTCTAGTGCAGGAAATCTACTGGGCCCCTAAACCTCCCTGCCCTATTATGTACCAGGGACTTATAGTTAGTTTTAATCTCCCTTGCCTTTATTATTTACTAGGGACTGACAGGGGCCTCTCATTGCCAATTATAGTTATAGCTAATTACCATGTACTCTTAATCAGTGTACAGGCCCTGGGTCTGGTTAACATAGCCCAGGGTGCAGTCAGAGTCAGAAAACTAGCACTTTGTAGTCAAAATGGGTGCAAAAAGTGAGAGGACACTGCAAATAGGTCCTGATTTCTCACAGGCAGATAAACAGCATCTCAGCCACTTTGTTGCAGCCCATTCCAGAACTGTAACTCATTCTCATGGAACAGTCTTGAGGGTTAATCACGAACAGGACATAGAATTGCTGAAAATCTAAGCTGAGTGCTGCCACTGTATAGTCAGCATTTCTAGCACTTGCAGTTAAAGCTTCTAAGTGCTAGGCTAATGTTTCCTTTAAGGTTTGAGCCCCAGAAGGTGGTGTGATTTTGTGATTTTCTTTTGGTGCCCATAATTTCAACTGTCTTACATTTATCACACGTAAACCCAGACCTGCTCCTTTTCTAGGCAATAGCTGCCATTGTAGATGGATTTTGCTGTGTCATACTAGAATCTTAGGGGCTTTTTACAAGCCCATTGCGCCGCCGGTACGTCACTTTTTCCCATATTAAAAGTGACGCTGCGGTGGCACAAGGGGCTTGTAAATAATAAGCCCCTTAGTTGGAGTTTGCTGATTTTGCTGTGTCATACTAGAATCTTAGGGGCTTATTACGATGTTGGGCGGTTCGCCACCGCCGGGATGGCGGTGGAGACCGCTCCGGCATCGTAATGCGATAAACCCCCGCCATATTACGATGGCGGTGGGTACCGCGGCGGACGGAAAGACCGTCCGCCGCTTTTCCGCCGGTAGCAATCGAAACGATTGTCCGGCGGAACGTTCATCGGGCTTATAATGGCGGCGGTGACTAGCAGGCTCTGCCGGCACAATTATGATGCCGGCGGTAGCCAGCCTTTCCGCGGCGGTTGAACCGCCTTTGAAAGGCAGGCGGTGAATGTCTCCGGGGGCCCGTTGCGGGCCCCCCTTGTGTTGGGGTGGGGTGGGGGTGCACGGAGGGGTACCCATGGTACCTCCCTACATTTCACTGCACCAAGTGGCAGGCACAGTGTAGTGCCTGCCACGTAGTGCAGTGAAATGCACAACATGCTCCTTTATGCATCGCGGCGGTGCAGCTGTCAGCACCGCCCGCCACAATGATAAAGGTGCGGTATCCGACCGCAGTGGTAGCGGTCACAACCTAATTGCATGGACGGGACCGCCGCACGCATGGCGGTCGGACCCAATCACCGCTATGGTGGCGGCCGGATCAAATCCGACCGATATCGTAATAAGCCCCTTAGTTCCACAGCTAGCCCCACCACTTGGAGTTTGCTGATTTTGCGGTGTCATACTAGAATCTTAGTTCCACAGCTAGCCCACCACTTTAGCCTTCATTTTTCTTCCTTTAGAGAGTCAAGGGTACAAATGTTAGTTCTCGTTCGTCAATTTGTATGCGTGGTCCACGGACATCAGTGGAGAACAACATATTGTGCACACAACAAATTCCAACGCATGCTCTCCCAGGACCCAGAAAAAAGACCTCACAACTCCTTTAGTATGCGGTGTCTATGCATGTGGTATTTGTATACTGCAAACATAGGCACAAGGCAGCAGAGCGCTGCATAGGATCAAAAGCAAGCAGAGACTAAACGCCTGACGGGAGGGCAGACTGGATGCTGAGAGGGGAGCTGGGCTCTCCCTCCATTCTGACCTGGTGTTCTTTGAAGACGAAGCGTTTCCTAAGTTGAAAGAGTTTGGGTACCTCTGATGGATGCGAGGATGCTGTCCGAGATACTTGCCTAGTTGTGTCTTTTTAATGCTATTCTTCAAGTGCCGTTTCAGGTTGCACGTCGGGTACTCTGACACCTCTTTAAGATTTCCATGAATAAATAATGTTCATTTTTTGTAGGAAATGTGGAACTGAAATGACAGAAAACAACAAAAGGAAACAGCAAAGGTAAACTGAGATGGGCATGACTGGAGTACGGTCAGAGGTCCCCACAGTATTTAGATGGCACCTGGCCTCATGCTAAATAGAAACACTGACAGAGTATTAATGGAAACTATCTTCTGTTACCTTCAGTATGTTATTATGAACCAAAACACGACCTGCTGGTGATAGAACACGCTTTAACATGCACTCTGCTGAGGCAGACACGTGGCTTGTGGATTTGCAGCAATACACACACAAATTACCTCGGAGGATTCAATTCCCCGGAAAGAAATCTTTTTTCTCTTCATTAAACCATCCTGCACCTCCGTTTCACAGGCACTAACCTGCACAACACAGGCACCATTGTGCACAGAGCAGAAAATCGAGACTGTGTATGAAAAAATATGTATATGAGGAATGAATAAACTGAAGTGCATATGAATAAATGCGGGTGTATTCATCATGCCAATCTGTGAATATATATATATTCATGCCTCAAGGATCTTAACAGAAAACGGTAAATACGGGGTATTTTTCGTGTACAACAGAACACATTGTATTTTATTATACGGTGGCATTTATATAGTGCTTTCTATACCTAATGGGGCGCAAAGCACTCTGATTTACACAGGGTTAATGGTAACCCTAAGCCACGAACTCCGCTCCGCTGGCGGAGTTTGCGGATTTTTGCATACTCGCGTTCCGCGAAGAACGCGAAGTTCCTGCAAAACTTCTGACTCCGCAGCGGAGCGGAGTTCAGCCCCGGACCCTCCCGCCTTCCACCCCACCTCAATAAATATTTGTCAAATAAAAATTACAATTAAAGTAAATAAAAGCGCACTTACCTTTATCGTGGTGTCTCCGGGCTGCCCTCCTCCTCCTCGCCGTAATCCCCTACATCAGACGTATGTCATGGTAGGACTGCGCATGCGCACGCATGCGCAGTCCTCCCATGATGTACGTCTGACGTAGGGGAGTCTGCAGGACCACGGCGAGAAGGCGGAGGCCAGCCCGGGACGCCGGGATAAAGGTAAGTGCACTTTTATTTACTTTAATTGTAATTTTTATTTGAAAAATATTTATTGCGGGGGGGTTGGAGGCGTGGAGCGGAGCTCCACAGAGTTTTTGCCCAACTCTGTAGAGCTCCGCGTAGAGCAACTCCGTCTGCTCCGCCCGGGGTTAGTTAATGGTCTTCTCTCAAAGAGCAAGGTAGAACATTGTACTGGTGGAAGTAATACCTCTGAGGGAGATGCGGTGATGGACATGCGGTTTAGAGAGTTGTAGATGAATCGTGAGTGTAGACTCAGTCACAATACCTCTGTGGGAGGTGCGGTGATGGACAAGAGGTTTGGAGAGGTGTACATGAATCGTGAGTGTAGATTCAGCAGTGATACCTCTGTGGGAGGTGAGGTGATGGACATGAGGTTTGGAGAGCTGTAGATGAATAGCGAGTGTAGATTCAGCAGTGATACCTCTGTGGGAGGTGCAGTGATGGACATGAGGTTTGAAGAGCTGTAGATGAATCGCCATTGTAGATTCAGTCATAATACCTCTGCGGGAGGTGCGGTGATGGACATGAGGTTTGGAGAGGTGTGGATGAATCGCGAGTGTAGATTCGGCAGTGATACCTCTGTGGGAGCTGCGGTGATGGACATGAGGTTTGGAGAAGTGTGGATGAATCGCGAGTGTAGATACAGCAGTGGTACCTCTGTGGGAGGTGCAGTGATGGACATGAGGTTTGAAGAGGTGTAGATGAATCGCAAGTGAAGATTCAGCAGTGATACCTCTGTGGGAGGTGCGGTGATGGACCTGAGGTTTGGAGAGGTGTAGATGAATTGCGAGTGTAGATTAAGCAGTGATGCCTCTGTGGGAGGTGCAGTGATGGACATGAGGTTTGAAGAGGTGTAGGTGAATCACGAGTGTAGATTCAGCAGTGATAGATTCAGCAGTGATATCTCTGTGGTAGGTGCGGTGATGGACATGAGGTTTGGAGAGGTGTAGATAAATTGCGAGTGTAGATTCAGCAGTGATACATCTGTGGGAGGTGCAGTGATGGACATGAGGTTTGGAGAGATGTAGATGAATCGCGAGTGTAGACTTAGCAGTGATACCTATGTGGAATGTGCGATGATGGACATGAGGTTTGAAGAGGTGTAGATAAATTGCGAGTGTAGTTTCAACAGTGATGCCTCTGTAGGAGTTGCGGTGATCGACATGAGGTTTGAAGAAGAGGTGTAGAGGAATCGTGAGTGTAGATTCAGTTGTGATGCCTCTCTGGGAGGTGCAGTGATGGACATGAGGTTTAGAGAGGTGTGGATGAATCGCGAGTGTAGATTCGGCAGTGATACCTCTGTGGGAGGTGCAGTGATGGACATGAGGTTTGAAGAGGTGTAAATGAATCGCAAGTGTAGATTCAGCAGTGGTACCTCTGTGGGAGGTGAGGTGATGGACATGATGTTTGAAGAGGTGTAGATGAATCCCGAGTGTAGATTCAGCAGTGATACCTCTGTTGGAGGTGCGGTGATGGACATGAGGTTTGGAGAGGTGTAGATGAATCGTGAGTGTAGATTCCGCAGTGATACCTCTGTGGGAGGTGCAGTGAGGGACATGAGGTTTGAAGAGGTGTAGAAGAATCACGAGTGTAGATTCAGCAATGATAGATTCAGCAGTGATACCTCTGTGGGAGGTGCAGTGATGGACATGAGGTTTGGAGAGGTGTATATAAATTGCGAGTGTAGATTCAGCAGTGAGACATCTGTGGGAGGTGCAGTGATGGACATGAGGTTTGGAGAGATGTAGATGAATCGCGAATGTAGACTCAGCAGTGATACATTTGTGGAAGGTGCGGTGATGGGCTTGAGGTTTGAAAAGGTGTAGATAAATTGCGAGTGTAGTTTCAGCAGTGATGCCTCTGTGGGAGTAGCAGTGATCGGCATGAGGTTTGAAGAAGAGGTGTAGAAGAATTGTGAGTGTAGATTCAGTTGTGATGCCTCTGTGGGAGGTGCAGTGCTGGACATGAGGTTTGGAGAGGTGTGGATGAATCGCAAGTGTAGATTCGGCAGTGATACCTCTGTGGGAGATGCAGTGATGGACCGAGGTTTGAAGAGGTGTAGATGAATCATGAGTGTAGATTCAGCAGTGGTACCTCTGTGGGAGGTGAGGTGATGGACATGAGGTTTGAAGAGGTGTAGATGAATCACGAGTGTAGATTCAGCAGTGATACCTCTGTGGGAGGTGCAGTGATGGACATGAGGTTTGGAGAGGTGTAGATGAATTGCGAGAGTAGATTCAGCAGTGATATCTCTGTGGGAGGTGATGTGATGGACAAGAGGTTTGAAGAGCAGTAGATGAATCGTGAGTGTAGCTTCAGCAGTGATACCTCTGTGGGCGGTGCAGTGATGGATCTGAGGTTTGGAGAGGTGTAGATGAATCGCGAGTGTAGAGTCAGCAGTGATACCTCTGTGGGAGGTGCGGTGATGGACATGAGGTTTGGAGAGGTGTAGAAGAATCGCGAGTGTAGACTCAGCAGTGATACCTCTGTGGGAGTTGCGGTGATGGACATGAGGTTTGAAGAAGAGGTGTAGAGGAATCGTGAGAGTAGATTCATTCGTAATACCTCTGTGAGAGGTGCAGTGATGGACATGAGGTTTGGAGAGGTGTAGATGAATGGTGAGTGTAGATTCAGTCGTGATACCTCTGTGGGAGGTGCGGCAATGGACATGAGGTTTGGAGAGGTATAGATGAATCGCGAGTTTGGATTCAGCCGTGATGCCTCTGTGGGAGGTGCAGTGATGGACATGAGGTTTGGAGAGGTGTAGATGAATTGCCAGTGTAGATTCAGCAGTGATGCCTCTGTGGGAGGTGCAGTGATGGACATAAGGTTTGGAGAGGTGTAGATGAACCTCAAGTGTAGATTAAGTCGTGATACCTCTGTGGAAGGTGCAGTGATGGACAAGATGTTTGGAGAGGTGTAGATGAATCGCAAGTGTAGATTCAGTCGTGATACCTCTGTGGGAGTTGCGGTGATGGACATGAGGTTTGAAGAAGAGGTGTAGAGGAATCGTGAGAGTAGATTCATTCGTAATACCTCTGTGAGAGGTGCAGTGATGGACATGAGGTTTGGAGAGGTGTAGATGAATGGTGAGTGTAGATTCAGTCGTGATACCTCTGTGGGAGGTGCGGCAATGGACATGAGGTTTGGAGAGGTATAGATGAATCGCGAGTTTGGATTCAGCCGTGATGCCTCTGTGGGAGGTGCAGTGATGGACATGAGGTTTGGAGAGGTGTAGATGAATTGCCAGTGTAGATTCAGCAGTGATGCCTCTGTGGGAGGTGCAGTGATAGACATAAGTTTTGGAGAGGTGTAGATGAACCTCAAGTGTAGATTAAGTCGTGATACCTCTGTGGAAGGTGCAGTGATGGACATGATGTTTGGAGAGGTGTAGATGAATCGTGAGTGTAGATTCAGCAGCGATACCTCTGTGGGAGGTGCAGTGATGGACATGAGGTTTGGAGAGGTGTAGATGAATCGCAAGTGTAGATTCAGTCGTGATACCTCTTTGGGAGGTGCATTGATGGACATAAGGTTTGAAGAGGTGTAGATAAATTGCGAGTGTAGGTTTAGCAGTGATACCTCTGTGGGAGGTGCGGTGATGGACATGAGGTTTGAAGAGGTGTAGATAAATCGTGAGTGTAGGTTCAGCAGTGATACCTCTGTGGGAGGTGCAGTGATGGACATAAGGTTGGAAGAGGTGTAGATGAATCACGAGTGTAGATTCGACAGTGATAGATTCAGCAGTGATACCTCAGTGGGAGGTGCGGTGATGGACATGAGGTTTCGAGAGGTGTAGATAAAATGCGAGTGTAGATTCAGCAGTGATACATCTGTGGGAGGTGCAGTGATGGACATGAGGTTTGGAGAGATGTAGATGAATCGCGAGTGTAGACTCAGCAGTGATACCTCTATGGAAGGTGCGGTGATGGACATGAGGTTTGAAGAGGTGTAGATAAATTGTGAGTGTAGTTTTAGCAGTGATACCTCTGTGGGAGTTGCGGTGATCGACATGAGGTTTGAAGAAGAGCTGTAGAGGAATCGTGAGTGTAGATTCAGTTGTGATGCCTCTGTGGGAGGTGCAGTGATGGACATAAGGTTTGGAGAGGTGTAGATGAATGGTGAGTGTAGATTTAGTTGTGATGCCTCTGTGGGAGGTGCGGTGATGGACATGAGGTTTGGAGAGGTGTAGATGAATCTCGAGTATAGATTCAGTTGTGATGCCTCTGTTGGAGGTGCGGTAATGGGCATAAGGTTTGGAGAGGTGCAGATGAATCGTGAGTGGAGATTCAGTCGTAATACTTTTGTGAGAGGTGCAGTGATGGACATGAGGTTTGGAGAGGTATAGATGAATCGTGAGTTTGGATTCAGCCGTGATGCCTCTGTGGGAGGTGCGGTGATGGTCATGAGGTTTGGAGAGGTGTAGATGAATCACGAGTATAGATTCAGTCGCAATACCTCTGTGGGAGGTGCATTGATGAACATGAGGTTTGGATTGATGTAGATGAATCGCGAGTATAGATTTAGTTGCGATACCTCTGTGGGAGGTGCGGTGAAGGACATGAGGTTTGAAGAGGAGTAGATTAATCATGAGTGTAGATTCAGCAGTGATACCTCTGTGGGAGGTTTGGTGATGAACATGAGGTATTTAGAGGTGTAGACGATTCGTGAGTGTAGACTCAGTCGTAATACCTCTGTGGGAGGTGCAGTGATGGACATGAGGTTTGGAGAGGTGTAGATGAATCGTGAGTGTAGATTCAGCAGTGATACTTCTGTGGGAGGTGCGGTGATGGACATGAGGTTTGAAGAGGTGTAGATGAATCGTGAGTGTAGATTCATTTGTAATACCTCTGTGGGAGATGCAGTGATGGACATGAGATTTGGAGAGGTGTAGATGAATGGTGAGTGTAGATTCAGTCGTGATACCTCTGTGGGAGGTGGGGTAATAGACATGAGATTTGGAGAGGTGTAGATGAATCGCAAGTATAGATTTAGTCGCAAAACCTCTGTGGGAGGTGCGGTGAAGGACATGTGGTTTAAAGAGGTGTAGATGAATCGTGAGTGTAGATTTAGCACTGATACCTCTGTGGGAGGTGTGGTGATGGACATGAGGTTTGGAGATCTGTAGAGGAATTGTGAGTGTAGATTCATCCGTAATACCTCTGTGGGAGGTGCAGTGATGGACATGAGGTTTGGAGAGGTGTAGATGAATCGCGAGTGGAGATTCAGTCGTGATACCTCTGTGGGAGGTGCGGTCATGGACATGAGGTTTGGAGAGGTATAGATGAATCGTGAATTTGGATTTGCCGTGATGCCTCTGTGGGTGGTGCGGTGATGAACATGAGGTTTGGAGATCTGTAGAGGAATTGTGAGTGTAGGTTCATCCGTAATACCTCTGTGGGAGGTGCAGTGATGGACATGAGGTTTGGAGAGGTGTAGATGAATCTCGAGTATAGATTCAGTTGTGATGCCTCTGTTGGAGGTGCGGTAATGGGCATAAGGTTTGGAGAGGTGCAGATGAATCGTGAGGGGAGATTCAGTCGTAATACTTTTGTGAGAGGTGCAGTGATGGACATGAGGTTTGGAGAGGTATAGATGAATCGTGAGTTTGGATTCAGCCGTGATGCCTCTGTGGGAGGTGCGGTGATGGTCATGAGGTTTGGAGAGGTGTAGATGAATCACAAGTATAGATTCAGTCGCAATACCTCTGTGGGAGGTGCATTGATGAACATGAGGTTTGGATTGGTGTAGATGAATCGCGAGTATAGATTTAGTTGCGATACCTCTGTGGGAGGTGCGGTGAAGGACATGAGGTTTGAAGAGGAGTAGATGAATCATGAGTGTAGATTCAGCAGTGATACCTCTGTGGGAGATTTGGTGATGAACATGAGGTATGGAGAGGTGTAGACGATTCGTGAGTGTAGACTCAGTCGTAATACCTCTGTGGGAGGTGCAGTGATGGACATGAGGTTTGGAGAGGTGTAGATGAATCGTGAGTGTAGATTCAGTAGTGATACTTCTGTGGGAGGTGCGGTGATGGACATGAGGTTTGAAGAGGTGTAGATGAATCGTGAGTGTAGATTCATTTGTAATACCTCTGTGGGAGGTGCAGTGATGGACATGAGATTTGGAGAGGTGTAGATGAATGGTGAGTGTAGATTCAGTCGTGATACCTCTGTGGGAGGTGGGGTAATAGACATGAGATTTGGAGAGGTGTAGATGAATCGCAAGTATAGATTTAGTCGCAAAACCTCTGTGGGAGGTGCGGTGAAGAACATGTGGTTTAAAGAGGTGGAGATGAATCGTGAGTGTAGATTTAGCACTGATACCTCTGTGGGAGGTGTGGTGATGGACATGAGGTTTGGAGATCTGTAGAGGAATTGTGAGTGTAGATTCATCCGTAATACCTCTGTGGGAGGTGCAGTGATGGACATGAGGTTTGGAGAGGTGTAGATGAATCGCGAGTGGAGATTCAGTCGTGATACCTCTGTGGGAGGTGCGGTCATGGACATGAGGTATGGAGAGGTATAGATGAATCGTGAATTTGGATTTGCCGTGATGCCTCTGTGGGTGGTGCGGTGATGAACATGAGGTTTTGAGAGGTGTAGATGAATCGCACGTATAGATTAAGTCACAATACTTCTGTCGGAGGTGCGGTGATAGACATGAGGTTTGGAGAGGTGTAGATGAATCGCAAGTATATATTCAGTCGCGATACCTCTGTGGGAGGTGCGGTGAAGGAGGCGAGGTTTGAAGAGGTGTAGATAAAACATGAGTGTAGATTCAGCAGTGATACCTCTGTGGGAGGTGCGGTGATGGACATGAGGTTTGGAGAGCTGTAGATGAATCATGAGTGTAGACTTTATTTATTTATTTATTTAAAAGGTTTTATATAGCGCTGGCTAGACCCAGGGGTATCAGAGCGCTTTACAGGAGTTTGAAGAGGAACCGAGATAAAACATTTGCTCGAAGATATAGCATTCAGAACCATAAGGACAAAAAGCACAAATTGAAATAGCAAGGAATATTTACATAAAGATTACATACGGCTTTAGCGGGAAATGAGTAATAAGGATAGGGGGGTGAGGAATAGATAGAGGAAGGGGAAGAGGAGTAGGTGGAGGGATACTGTGAAAGGGGATGGATAGGAGTAGACCAGGGAAGAGAAGTCGGAGGCAGGGAGGGGAACTAGGGAGGAAGGGGGAGAGAAGCTTAAGGGATCTAGGCAAAGAGGAGGAGTGTAGAGGTGAGAGACAGGATGGTAGTGGAGGGGAACCTGACAGGGGGAAGCAGAATAGGGGTCAGCGTCCGAGGCAAGGATTATGGACCCCAATATTTATTAAGAAGGTGCAGTTTTAGATATTTTTTTAAGCTGAAGTAGGAGGGGTTACAACGCAGGTCTTTAGGGAGGGTATTCCAGATGGTTGGAGCAGTTCCGGAGAAGGAGCGAGATTGCGTGGATTTATTATTTAGCAGAGGAGGGACTAGAACGAGAGCGTTGGTGCTCCTCATCGGTCGAGAGCAGCCCGCTTTGTGGAGCTTATGTGAGAGGTATGGCGGGGTGTTTTGATGGAGGGCTTTGTGAGTGATGCATGCGAGTTTGTAGGAGGATCTGCCTTCGACGGGCAGCCATTTGAGGGCTTTAAGGGCGGGGGAGATGTGGTCAAAATGTTTGTAGTCGGTGATGAGCCTAGCAGCTAGGTTGAGCACAGATCTGAGTGGTGCTAGGTGTACTTTAGGTGTTCCAGAGAGGATAGCATTACCATAGTCGATTCTTGAGAGGACCAAAGATTGGACCACCGATTTGAAGTCCTCAGCAGGAATGAAGGGTTTAATTTTCTTGAGATGACGGAGAGTGAAGAGTTCTCCTTTAGCCGAATTTTTTATGTGGGAGATAGGAGTTAGGCTATTGTCAATGGTGATACCGAGAGATTTTACTGAGTTGGATACGGTGAGCGAACAGTTGAGGGCATTAAGGTCGGATATCCAGGATAGGATGGGGAGCGAGTTGTTTTTAGGTGAGAAGAGAATGATTTCGGTTTTTT
Source organism: Calotriton arnoldi (assembly GCA_963921515.1). Classification (NCBI taxonomy): domain Eukaryota; kingdom Metazoa; phylum Chordata; class Amphibia; order Caudata; family Salamandridae; genus Calotriton; species Calotriton arnoldi. The sequence continues at coordinate 1,164,478 of CAWUFW010006286.1, forward strand.
TAGGGTTGAGTTTGAGATGATTGTAGTGGAACCAGGATTGGATCTTAGTCAGGGTGTCATTGAAGTGCAGAATATCAGAGTGGGTTTTAATCTTATAGTAAAGTTGAGTGTCATCGGCATAGAGGTGGTAATTGATTCCAGCTTGTTTTAGAATGAGGGTAAGGGGTTCCATGAAGAGGTTAAAGAGAGAGGGAGAGAGAATATATCCCTGTGGGATACCAAGGGAGACAGGTGTAGGGTTAGAAAGGCAGTCGTAGATGTTGTGTCACGTTTAAGCATAGGCATAATACGGGAAGTACACTGTTGATAACACGAAGGAATGAATGAGGAGTGTATGGGTGGAACTACATGTCCCAGAATGCCAAGGGAGTGCGTCTTGTCCTACCTCTTCTTCTTCTTTCTGTACTTAAACTCCTCCCGCACATTCACCGGTGCTTGTCACCTGAAGTCTGCTCCTGGTTGTCGTGCTTGCTGACTTACAATCAGCACATTCCTGATTCCCGCAGAACGCCGTGTCTGACGGCGAAAGAAGCTGCTACGAGGCTGGGGCGCGATCACGCTTTCGCCACGTCTTAGTTCCAGCAGTAGGAATTTCCTGTAAGCGCACGGAAGCGCTTCACTTTCCGCTCGCATTCGTGCTGGGGTCCAATCACAGTCCCTGGAAGCGCATGGAGGCGCTTCACTTTGTTTTTTCCCTGAAAAGCCAAAATCAGGCTGCTTACAGACGCTGGAGGATATTTACGAGTCAAGATTGACTCCCACGTTTTCCAAGAGCTGTTGAGAGGCTCGGAGTTCTTGTTTGTGTTTCATTCCCTTTTTTGGTTGCTCGCCCACACACGCTGGAATAGTGTGTATAAGAAGAGGCTTCCCTTGGAACCTTGAAGAAACAATCACCGTTACCAGAGGATTATCTGGTCACAGATAAGTACATTGCTTTGGCTGCTTGCTGACTATCTAAAAACAGTATCTGTGCTACAGTGTGTACTTTACCTCTGTGGAAACGTGGTGAAGATATATCTTGCTTTCTTTTCTTTATTTTTACCTTTTGTGCCTTTTTATATTGGAATGAGTGCAGCAGCATTAACTGTAAGTGCAGTACATCACATATTGAACATTGATATAGATTGAGAGTCCGCCTCCCACCTTTCCGATCCGAAGCCTCCAAGATCATCTGCGGCGTACCCCAGGGATCTTCCCTCAGCCCAACACTGTTCAACATCTACATGGCCCCGCTCGCACGCATCGCCAGAGAGCACAACCTCAACATTATCTCCTACGCCGACGACACTCAACTGATCCTCTCCCTCACCAAGGACCCCCTCGCCGCCAAATCTCCATGAAGGAATGAAGGCCGTTGCCGATTGGATGAAGATCAGCCGACTAAAGCTGAACACGGACAAGACAGAGGTCCTCATCCTCGGCTCCAACCCCTCAGCCTGGGACGACTCCTGGTGGCCAACGATGCTGGGAGCAGCCCTGACACCCACCGACCACGCACGCAACCTGGGAGTCATCCTCGACTCAACGCTCTCCATGGCCAAGCAAGTCAACGCAGTCTCCTCCTCCTGCTTCAACACCCTCCGCATGCTTCGCAAGATCTACAGGTGGATCCCGACAGATACAAGAAGAACAGTCACCCAGGCCCTCGTCAGTAGCAGACTTGACTATGGGAACGCCCTCTACGCGGGAGCCCCGGCCAAGCTCATCAAGCGACTGCAACGCATACAAAACGCCTCTGCACGCCTGATCCTCGACGTACCACGCCACAGCCACATCACCCCCCACCTGAGGAACCTGCACTGGCTCCCCGTCAACAGGAGAATCTCCTTCAAACTCCTCATCCACGCACACAAGGCACTCCACAAGACTGGCCCAGCCTACCTCAACAGACGACTCCTCTTCTACGTCCCCAACCGCCAGCTCCGCTCCGCCGACCTCTCCCTCGCCACCGTCCCTCGCATTCGAAGAACAACCACCGGCGGCAGATCCTTCTCACACCTCGCCGCCAAGACCTGGAACACCCTTCCACTAAGCCTACGACAGACCCAAGACCTGCTGACCTTCAGGAGGCTACTCAAGACCTGGCTGTTCGACCAGTAGCAGCACCCCCCCCTTTTCTCTCCCCAGCGCCTTGAGACCCTCGCGGGTAAGTAGTGCGCTCTACAAATTCTGTGATTGATTGATTGATTGAAGGATTAGTGTGGAAACTCATGCGTGTTGTGTTGTGTCTCATATACAGGGAACACGGGGCTACCATAGGAGTGAAGTCTACAACTCCAAATCAGCGCTCCATTAAGTGTTTTCGCTGCTGCAACTTTATTGTTTCGTTTGTCCCTTTTTTTTCCCTTCCCCTACTGTGGTGTGATCTGCGGAGTGGGTTTATACATACTCACAGGTGGTTCCATATAGGGGGAATGGGTAACTTGGCATCTTCCATCGATCCCGCTGTATCTGGCTTGCCAGGTTAGTGTTAACCAATCTCCGCATTGTGACATTTTGATTTGTTGAGTTCTGTGTTGGAGAAAGGAGGTGAACCATCTGAGGACAGGACCATTGAGTTCAAAGCGAACTTTGAGTGTGTTAAGTAAGGCAGAGTGGTTAACTGTATCAAATGCAGCAGAGAGGTCGAGTAGAATGAGTAGGCAGGACTCGCCCTTGTCGAGGCAGTGATGAATGTCATCAACTATATTAAGCATGGCAGTTTCTGTACTGCAGCCTTTTCTGAAGCCTGATTGCAAGGAGTCCAGAAGGTTGAAAGTGTCGATGTGTTTATCCAATTGGAGTAGGGCGCATTTTTCGAGGGCTTTGGAGAGAAGGGGGAGGTTAGAGATAGGGCGGAGATTGTTTGGGTCGTTAGGATCGGCATTGGGATTTTTGAGAATAGGGGTGATTTGTCCAAGTTGGAGGGAGACAGGGACACACCCCGTAGCCAGGGAGGAGTTAATGATGGTAGTCCAATATGGGGCAATGATGTGCTTTAGGTCTTGGACCAGGTTAGAAGGGTGCGGGTCTTTGGTATGAGAAGACGGTTTTAGTTTAGCAATGATGTTAAAGACTTCATGTTCCGAAACGGGGTGGAAATTATGCCAGGAGGCATTGTTTTTTTGCGGGGGGTTGGTGAGGTTGGATTCAGGAGGGGATGTCATGAGAGGGTGGTGTGAAGAGTCAGGGGGTAGAGATGATAGGGAGGGAGATTTAGAAGAGCTGTCATAGGAAAATGGGGGGTTGGGTGGGAGCAGAGTTAAGAGGAAGGATTGATCAATTTTGGTGATCTTTTCAGAGAAGAATTTCGCAATTTCTTCGCATCTCTCAATTGAGGCCGTCAATTTTGGGGGGGGGAGAGGATGTTTGGCTTTTTACAATGTTGAACAGTTCTCTGGGTCTATTTTTGGCCCGATCAAGTTGTGCACGGAAGAAGGAAGCCTTTTCATTGAGAATGTGTTTCTTGTACTTGGATCTAGCGGATCTGAGGAGGGCAAGATGGGAGGGGGATGGGTGTTGCCTCCAAGTTCTTTCGGCCAGTCTAAGAGAGCGTCTTTCGTTGTTGAGCTCTGCGTTGAACCAAGATTTGGAAGGGATGTTCCTTTGAGTTTTTAGTTCGCGTGGGGCAATTAGGTCTAAGACCTCATTGACAGACTTATTAAAATGTTCAGTGAGGTCGTTTGCATTTTGGGAGAGAGGAGTGAGCAGAAGTTGAGCTTGGAGTTTAGATTCCAGTTCGCCAGGGGGGATAAGATTAAGGTTTCTAGTCAGTTTCCTGTGCTTGGTGTTTTTAGGGGGAGGGGGTGGGGCAGTGGTTGCGATCGTGAAGAGAATGAGGTGATGGCTGGACCAGTCAATGGGGATGATGTTTGAAAGGGAGGCCAATTCTTTGCTAGTGATGATAGCATCAAGAGTGGCCCCTTTGGTGTGGGTTGGAGAATGGCACAGTTGCTTAAGGTCACTAATCTCAAGAAGATTAGAGAGGAGGTTGACTGTGGGGTCCTCAGTATCATTCCAGTGGAGGTTAAAATCTCCAAGGAAGAGGTTTTTTGAGTTAGAAAGTGAGGATTGGGTGAGAAGGTCGGATAGTTCTTCAGCGAAGGGAAGAGGATCACCAGGAGGATGGTAGATATTATGGAGATGAGTTGGTGGAGAGCCTTGAGCTTTAAGTTCAGCTACGAGGTATTCAAAGGTGGCATGGTCAGAGTTCTTAACAAGAGAAAGATGTAGTTCAGTTTTAAAGATTATAGCTAGTCCACCTCCTATTCTGTCAAGTCTGTCTTTTCTGAGGATGGAGTAACCGGGGGGGGGAGAGTAAGTCAAGGATAGATGTAGAATTGTCATTGAGCCAAGTTTCAGTAAGGAAGGCGATGTCAATGGATTCGCTAAGGATGGTTTCAGCTATTTCAGTCGCGTGTCGGACGGCCGATCAGCAGTTAACCAGCATGCAGGGGAGGGGTTTAGGGTTGTTCTTGGGGGGAGAGCCTGCGAGGATTGTGGTAAATTGCGGAGGGGGTCTAGGTGAGACGGGGGAGGATGGGATTCTGTGAGTCCCCAGGATAACGGGAATGGTTGAGTGGGGGGCAGGAGGGTCGATAATAGGAGGGTAGGGGAGGTATGAGTTACATAGGTCGAGAGTGTCAGAGGAGGAGAGATGGCTCGAGGCACGGGGGGGCCTATGTATACTGTTGCAGAGGGGAGTAGTTCTCCAATGTTGAGGGTTAGAGATGTTTTGTGTAAGCCAGAACCAGTGGAATTAGAACGATTGAGGAGGTTTAAGGAGGAGAGGGAGTTGAAATCTTTTCTGAGTTGTGTGAGTTCAGATGTCAGGGTTAAGAGGTAGCGTTCAATGTTGTATAGTGTCTGGTTTAAAGGAGAGATAGGGGAGGTAGGTGAGAAGGTAGGAGGGGAAAGGGTGTGTTCCATGTTGGCCGTGTAGGGAGGTCTGAAGTGTGGACAGGGTGGGAGGCCAGGAGGGGTAGAGAGAGGAGTGCTCAGGTTGTTGGACAAAGGGATGGCCGTGGAGGGGTCAAGGGCACGCAAAGAATCAGGATAAGTGATCTGAGATGGTAAGGGGGCGAGAGGGGAGTGAGGAGAGATAACATCCTGGTTAGGGGGAGGAAGGTGGTTTAGAGAGGGTGAAATAGGTGCCGGCGGTCGAACAGTCGGGAATTCCAGGTGAGGGTGCTGGGAGGTAGAAGCGAGGTTAGAGGTGGCATTAGTGGTAGGCGGAGATAAGTCATTAGGGAGCGAGTGAGATTGGGTGACTGTGTATGCTGTTGAGATGTCAGGAGATGATTGAGAGTGAGGTTGGGTGATTGTGTATGCTGTTGAGATGTCAGGAGGAGGAAGGGTCGCAAGCGAGGGTAGGGATTTGGATATCGTAGTATGGGAGACAACATTAGAAGTTGAAATGCCTGGGGGAGGGAGGGTTAGAATCAGGGAGGGAGAGGGTAAAAGGGCGTCATGTGGTTGGGAGTCTGAAGAGTTTGGAGGTGGTTTGGATAGTAGGTAGGACAAGGTGCTGAAATGTTGCTCAAAGATGGTGAGGTGGTATTCGGAAGCTTGTATGAGGATGTTACCAGATTTGAATATAGAGATGTCGATTTCACCGAGGAAGGCAGGGGACGGGGTAGTAGACAGTGTAAATCCATACGGAATTTTACTAGATTTAGTGATGGGGAGGTGGTGGAGGAAGATGCTTTTCCATTTGGAGGGGCGTTTGGAGTAGAAGATGTAGTTAGTTTTTATTATGGAGGAGAGGCTGATGTAGTTGTTGACAAATAATGTTTCATGGTGACGAATAAGTCGTTTATGTTTAAAGTTTTTCTTAGCGTTTTTGGAAAGATTAGGAGGGTAAAGAATGGTCCATGAGTTGGGGCCATGTCTGGTGATGGGGGGGTCTTGTGGGATGAGGGAGTGATTGAGTGGGGGGCATGGTAGTTCGATTGAAAGAGGAGAGGGGAGAGGCGGCACAGGATAAAAAGAGAAAGGGCGAGGAGAGGAGTGAGAGTCAGAGAAGGGACAGGGGAAAGTTAACGATTGGAGTAAACACAAGAAGGGAGAGTGGACACGGAAAGAGGGTTAACAGTCAAAATAAGCAAGGGAGGGAAGCTAAGTTAAAATGAGAAAGCATTGCACAGTTTGTAAAACCAAGATAAGCTTAGGCGCAATTCAGTAGAAGGGGAAGAGAGAGAGGTTGGAGCAAGGGGGAGGAGACGTGGTAGAATCAGAGAGATTCAGTGAAAGAGTTAACAATCAGAGTAAACATAGGAAGATAGATAACAGAGAGAGAACAATACAGAAATTATCAGACTTCGACTAGTTAAAAGCAAGTCGGGGCAGGAGGTAAGTAGTGAGGAGTAATTGAGGATCAGTGAAAAACAAAGATAGTGAAGGGATCAAATAATGATAAAAATACGAGAGCAAGCAGAAGTTACAATGAAAGGGTGATTTGGGAGTTAACAACAAAAGGTTACAATACAATAGAGCATCAAGAGTTAAATTAAACACTAAGAAAAATCATTTGTGCCATTGTGAAGATTGTCTAGCAGTATGCGATTTAAAGTATTATAATAACCAGAATGTTGAGAAGTCAGGACGAGGTAGTTCAGTATGGTCACAAAGGTGAAAGTTAGGTCCAGGGGGTCCTGCAAGTTAGGCCCAGAGGGTTCTGCAAAAGGTTACAATTCAATAGAGCACCAAGAGTTAAATTAAACACTAAGAAAAATCACTTGTGCCATTGTGAAGATTGTCTAGCAGCAGGCAATGTAAAATATCATAATAATCAGAGTGTTGAGAGGACTGGACGAGGTGGTTCAGTATGGTCACGAAGGTGCAAGTTAGGCACAGAGGGTCCTGCAGCTGCTCGGCGTAGAAATATGGGAGCAGTCTCTCCATATATTAAGTGTCAGCGTTTCACATCGGTCCACAAGTCAGAGAAAAATGTGATAGGTGGCGACCTCTCAGCAGGGGTCAATAGGTTGCTATCAGGGGGATTAGTTAATCGGGTTCTGAATATAGGACGGGAAGAGTCTTGAGGCCGCAGGGAGTAGATTAGATCAGGGGGATTAGTTAATCGGGTCCTGAATATAGGACGGGAAGAGTCTTGTGGCCGCAGGGAGTAGAGTAGATCAGGCCCTGAAAGACAAGCGGCTGCTCGGGGTGGCTCTCGGTAGGGGAAGGGAAAGGGTCCCGTACCGTTGAGGCCGAAGTGTCCAAAGTGAGGTGGGGCAGGAGTGAAAGAAAGGCAGGGGAGGACTATTCGTAAAGGGCGAGCAACGTTCCGCTGTGGCTAAAAGAGCCTGATAACGAGCGTTAGGGCGGCCTCACTGAGGGGGTCGGAACGCTGCCAGCAAGGTCGGGCCCAGTAGGGGGAGACAAAGATCACAACAAGAGAGCAGGGTGGTCGTCTGGAAGGGAAGAAAGAGGCGACTCACCATGATTTAAAATTGCACGGACAGCCATGCGCCATTTTGTGGAGCGAGATCGAGTGGATCTTCACCATCTTGTGGGGCTGAAATATCGAGGAACAAAGAAAGATGGCCCTGTAGTGTCCTGGATTGAGGTTACACTGGGCCCAGTGTTTGGGCAAAGAGGGACACGACACACCGGTTGCTTTGGTGGCCCGCAACCAACTTAGCCACGCCCGGCTCTTCCGGGCTATTTATTGGCTACCATTCTGCGCGCCGCGTGTCCACGTCGGTCACGCCAAATAACTTCAATACCCAGGGGTCAGGTACAAACACCCCTCCCCTCTGGGACCCGAGTGGTGTAACCCACCACTCGGAATCAACATTACATTCCTCTTATACTAAGTCAAAAATAAACACTTAAACAAAACCAAACAACAGGAAGTATCGCAGTCTATTATATCAAATGACGATACCACATGGAACAGTCTTACTTGGTTTCACGCAGCAGCTCCTCGGCTACTGAGCATGGCCCAGCCACTTCTTTCTGCTACCAGGTTACAAAGTCTCGGTACTTCTGGGAAGGCCTCGGGTGGACCCTCAGATTATACTGCCTCCGACTGTCCCTGGTGGGTGTAGACAGCGAGACCAGCTCCTGTTCTTTAGTCGCAGTCGGCGCACTCTCTCTCTTCTCCGGCTCTTCAGGGGGCAGGATCTCTTCCGAGGGCTGGATTAAGACCGGAGTTCCGCTCAGCCTTTCTGATGATGTTTCCGGGAAGTCGTCTGCGTCGTCCGACAAATCAAACCTCCTGAGTGGGGCATCCTTTCCAGCGACGTCTCCATCCGAATTCCGTTCTAAGAGGTGATCATGAGTTTTCTTAAAGTGAGACACATTTCTTGTCACCCACTCTCTGCCTCTTCTGGCAGTAACTCGAGTGCTACAGATCTTGGTCACAGTCCAAGCCTCCAATTCAAATGGCAGGCGGAATTTTCCACCTGGATGTCGGTCGCGGACCAACACCTGGTCACCTATTTTCAACGAACATTTGTGGGCACGCCGTCGCCGAGAGGCGTCTTCATTGTTGTGCAGTCGCCGGGACTCAGACTGGTTTGGCGGGCATGGAGTGACAGCCCACTGTGGGTGGTGAGGGATAGTGTCACTGACAGCTCGATTAAAACACATTCGTCCTGGAGCAACACCTGTAGTGCAGTGCGGGGTTAACCGGTACTCTCTTAGGAACTGATACAGTGCTTGCTCTACAGGTCGATTTTCCACTAGAGCAATCTGAACAGTCTTGTTTAGGGTTCGCATTAGCCGCTCTACTTCTCCATTGGCCTGTGGCCACCTCGGCGTTACTCTTCGATGTTTGACTCTGTAGGATGTCAAATAGTCTGCCAGCTCACTACTGGTAAACGGGGGTCCATTGTCTGTGCGGATTTCTCCAAAAAGGCCATGGGTGGCCATCATTTTTTCAAGCTTGGATATCACTTCTACAGCCGACGTGGTGTTTACAATCTCGACTTCTGGATATCGGGAGAAATCATCTACCACCACCAGCATGTGTCGCCCCCCCGGCAGGCTGCCAAAATCTGCACTTACCCGCTCCCACGGGACAGTTGGGCCACGTTCTGTGATCACCGGTGCTGGCGGAGCCGGGAGGCTCGTGGCGAGGCACACTGGACAGCTCTTCACGATGTCCTCAATCAGATGATCAAGTCCGGGAAACCACACTTTGCTCCAAAGCTGGTTTTTCGACTTTACCATGCCCTGGTGGGCACCATGCGCTAGTGCCGCTGCTGTCTTGTGCAGGCTCTCCGGTAAAACGAGGAGAGGGCCTCTCAGTAGACAGCCGTCGGGTGTCAATGATAATTCCAGGCGGACACGATACAACATCTTCAACACGGACCTGGCCATGTCAGTGCGATACGGAGCCGGGGTTTGCAGCTCTTTCCAATCTCCTGAGGTAACCGCTCGGATGGCTAGCTGTAGACAGTCATCCTCAGCGGTGGCTTTGACGACATCTTCGAGAGAGATTGGCAGGGGTCTCGATCGTTCCACTATCATTCGCACATAATCTTCCGTGGCCGCCGCCTCCGCAGTCTCCTGGAGGGTCACAGGCCGAGCGTGCCTTGACAGAAAATCTGCGGGGTTCTTGGTGCCTGGTTGATACTCCACCTTGAACTGGAACTCTTGCAATTGTAGGATCCATTTCTCTATACGGGGAGGAGGTCTGGACGATGATCCTTGGAATAGGGGAAGGAGAGGCTTGTGATCCGTCACAACGGCAAACGGGTGCCCATAGAGGTAAATGTGAAAATGTCTGCAGCCCCACAGGATCGCAATTGCTTCCTTCTCAATGTGAGAGTATCTCTGTTCCGTGGAGGTGAGTGTTCGGCTGGCATAGGCTACTGGTGCCCACTCTCCGCAGTCTTGGCGCTGTGCGAGGACGGCACCTAGGCCCGTAGGGCTGGCATCCACGACCAACTGGGAGGGCTTGCAAGGGTCAAAATACACAAGATTGGTGTCCGCCGAGAGGGCAGCCTTTGTGCGCTTGAACGCTTCTTCTTGCTCGGGGCCCCACTGCCATGGACTTGCTGCTTTGGTCAATTCTCGCAGCGGGCCTGTCAGGTCGGAGAGATTCTTAATGAAACGTCCGCAATACGTCACCATTCCTAGGAAACTACGGACACCTGACACTGAGGATGGCGCAGCGGCTGCTTGGATGTCGTCGACTTTCTCTGGGTCGGGGCCCACACCGTTCTCAGAAAAACGATACCCAAAGAAACTGATGTCTTTGCAGAGGAAATCACACTTTTCACGATGAAGAGTGAGCCCCTTCTCTTTTAGCCTGGCAAACACCGCCTGGAGCCGTGTGAGGTGTTCTTCGAGCGTGGGCGCGTGCACCAGAATATCATCGCTCACGTTGAGCACCCCTGGCAGTCCATGTAACACTGTCTTTATGATGTTTTGGAAAACTTCGGCAGCACTTGAGATGCCAAAGTTTAGTCGAGTGTAGCGCCACAGGCCCACATGTGTCGAGAATGTTGTGATTGGACGAGACTCCGGGTGTAGAGGGATCTGGTGGTACCCTGACCGGAGGTCCATTTTAGAAAACCACTTCGAACCGGCCAGTTCTCCGATGATGTCATCTATGGTCGGGGTTAGGTGCCGCTCCCGCTTGATGGCTAGATTCGGGACCCTCATATCCACACATATTCGCACAGCTTTGGGTTGCTTCGGTTTCCGCGCCACCACGATGGGGGACACCCACGGCGTCGGGCCATCTACTCTTTCGATGATTCCAGCGTGTTCCAGTACGCGGAGTTCCGCTTCCACCTTGGGTCGGAGGTGGAAAGCAATCCTTCGATGCCTCAGAGCCACTGGAGTCACAGACTTGTCCACATGGAGTCGGATCGCTGGTTCTTGGAGGCACCCTATGCCGGTGAAGAGGGAGGCGAACTCTTGCAACAAATGGTCAAGATCATTTTCGTGAACTTCGAACGCGAACTGAATAAGATTCAAATCTTGGGCCGTCCGGCAGCCGATAAGGAATCCCGACCCTTCCTGGGAGACGTATACCTTTGCCCGCTGACAAGTGTCTTTATGTTTGAGGTCCGTCTGGAACACCCCACACATCGTCAATGGGGCACGATTCCCAAATGCGTAGACCTGTACTTTCGTACGCTGAAGTGTGGGTTTAGCCGGGAGTTTCCGATATACTTCTGCGGCCATGAGGTTGATCGTGGCTCCTGTGTCAATAAGTGCTGCTATTGGATGGTCGTGTATCCGAACTTTACATACTGGGGCAGCTGCCTGGGTATGCGCCAGGGCGTTAAGTATCCTGACTACATGGACTGTGGCCGCATCGTCCTCATCCATATCACTGGTGGGGGAGTCTTCCTCGATCGGCTCAATGGCCTGCACTTGCTTTCGCCCGCTTGTAGGCCGCCTGCGCTGAGACGATCGGCATACCGCCGCAAAATGGTTCACTTGGCCACAGGAGCTGCAGATCTTCCCGTTGGCAGGACACCCTCCGTCACGTGGGTGTTGACCACCACACCATCCGCATGGGCGATTTGCTGACACGTTCTTGGTGGGCCTCTTGATCATCCCTGTCGCTCTCTGTTTGTCTCCCGGTGGGTCCGTGCGAATCGCGTTGACGGGCTCTGTCTTGACTTGCGTCGTGGTGTTGGGATCCATATGGGCTGCCCGTGCTCTGGACAATTCCTTGGACCGACCAAGCGTAAGTATGTCTCACATGGACATGTTGTGTTCTTGAAGTATCCGTTCACGAAGTTTTACCGACGCGCACCCTTGTATGAACTGGGCACGTACCTCATCAGCTTCGTCCGGGAGGGTACAGGTGCTCGCTAGTTCCTTTAGGCGCTCATAAAAAACATCAACAGACTCCTCTGGCTGCTGCTTCGCCTGGCGCAGCAGGAATCTTTCGTAATCCGGATTTGCGTACGGCTCGAAGTGCGCTGTAATTGCGTCGCGCATTGATGCGTAGTTCCTCGGGGGCCGCCTTCCCTCACCGTCTTCGAGATCTTATGTATCTCAGCTCCACATAGGTGTAGCAACATGGAGCGTCGGCGTGGGGCCGCGATCTCGGCGGCATCGAAGTATGTTTCCAGCCGCTCCACCCACGCCTTCCATCGCGCCGCCTGGGACGGGGGGGGGCGGTGATGACAAATGGCTCCAGAGAGGGGAATGAGGCCATGGCTAATTACGCTGGTGCAGGGCAGAGTCCGAGTGCCGACTGTCGTGAGGCATGGGCACACTCACAGGGTGTCCAGCGGGGCCACAGGGCAGCCGTGTAAGCGAGGCGTTGACCCTGGTGTGACGGTCGATGGTGTGGGACCTGTGAGGGGCTGGTGCGTGAGAACACCCTCTGAACCCCACCGTTGCAGCCAAACAGGTGAGCGTGTGTCCTGTAGTGGGGCACTGTCACCGCTGGGGGGCCTCCACCCGAAGAGCAGCGTGCCGGTATGTCCACAGGCCTGGGGTGGCCGGAGCAGGAATAGCGACGCCCCCGCGGAGATCGCGGGATGCAGGGGGCGGAGTCACGTGCTCTCGGGGCTCGCGCCTTGTTGCCGATCACAGTGGAGGCGGCAGCGGGCACCAGGGGAGGCAGAGGGCGAGGCCGGTCTTACCCGCGGGATAGTGGAGGCTCCGGCAGAAGACAGGCGGTACGCCGGGGGGCAGAGGAGCGTCGCAGGTGGTGCGTCGGAGCGAACACAGTGTTGCTTGAAGCCGCGGAGGCAGTCAAGGTGCGGCGGGGCACGCGATGGGCAAGCAGCCCGCTCGTCGCCAATGTAGTGTCCTGGATTGAGGTTACACTGGGCCCAGTGTTTGGGCAAAGAGGGACACGACACACAGGTTGCTTTGGTGGCCAGCAACCAACTTAGCCACGCCCGGCTCTTCCGGGCTATTTATTGGCTACCATTCTGCGCGCCGCGTGTCCACGTCGGTCACGCCAAATAACTTCAATACCCAGGGGTCGGGTACAAACACTCCTCCCCTCTGGGACCCGAGTGGTGTAACCCACCACTC